>CM075851.1:28356826-28956826 GCA_037975125.1 Latrodectus hesperus | reverse complement strand
ACCAAAATTTATATATTTTTAATTACTTCAGATATTTTTGATTTCCAGTTAATGATATTAAAACTGATTTTTATTGGAAATATAAGTATGTCACAGAAAAGACTGATTCGATTACTTTTTGGAGGAATTTCGAAGTTAATACACAAATAGGAAAATAATTTTAGGCTATTTGATACATTCAAATCATTAGAATTTTTTCATCGCTTATAATTTTTATGATTAAGATTAGTATTGCAGTTAGTGCATTTAAATGAATCCCAATTGATCGTTGTTTTTTTTCTTTAAATTATAGGAAATATGTAACATGAAAAATGAATATGCAGGAAAGTTGTATTCAACTGTTAACATTTCGGTAGACTAAAAGTACTCCTCTGTTACAGTTCATCTGAATATACAGAAGCAAGGAAAATTTATCTAATGAAATGAATTCTCATTCAAATATCAATTAATGGATGACGATCAGTCATTACAAGCTTGAAAAAATGATTGTTTTAAAAAATTAGAATTACACGTAAAAATGATTGAAATTAAAACCACACATAAAACCTTAAGTGCGCAAAAAGATATATGGACATGTTTACTAACTTATCTTTTTTAATTTGTTAACGTGGTATGTTTTATTAAAAGTCATATTTTAATTCAGTTAAGAACTAGGAGATAATATTGAAATTAGTGAATCGGAAAACAGGACATTAAATTAATGAATGTCCTGTAATTGTATGAATTCGAAACATAATTCCGAAATTTATTTATGATGATTCAGTAAATGCTATAAATAGATAATGAAAGAGGTAAAATAGTAGTCATAAATTAATTTTTGTTTTCAAACTATTATTAGTTTAGTAAATATTTATATTTTTATGAATACTAATAAAAATCAGTAAAACAAAAAAGATTCAAAAATAATAATAACAACTTTTCTCATCAAAATATACAGTTATTTGCAATAACTCAAAAATTATTAAAGGTATTAATAAATCATATTAAAATTAAATTCACAAAAGTAAATAAAATGAATTAAATACTAATTTCATTGTGATATTTACCTAATTTTCAATATTTTTACAGTAAACAAGAAATCACAGATTCTATTTCCTACAGCAATCTATTAAAATGTAATTTAAAATTCTATTTAATTAGAGACACTGTCAAATATTAGAACTATGATTTGTTGAATAAAAGGATAATTTCACTATTCAAATTTAGTATTTAAAACAGGAAAAATATTTCTTTGCATATATATTTGCGTAAATAACACAGATGTAAATTTGTTTGACAATAGTTTGTAGCTCAACAGTCTTTTTTTTTCGAATAAGAGGACTGATTAAAAGAAAGAAGTACGATGTGAAGAGGATTTAGATCCACTATAAATTTCCAAGATGGAATCAAACCCACGAATCATTGAACTGAAAACCTGAGAGTTAATCATGCGGCTACAGCAGGAAGGAAATTCACCATAATATTAATTTTAAAGCATGATTAGGCGTCAGATTTTATATTTTTTATTTAGTTAACTGTATTTAAAACTAAGAACTAAAATTTTCTCATTTTTAGCTGTGTTTTAACAATAAATATTTTGCTTCAGAATAGTATGTACAACGAATAATTAATAAAAGTAACTAAAATTTACACTTTCAACAAAATTAACAGCAAAAATATCACAATATTCTGTTTTACAAAGTTTTCAATATTATTATTTCTCTATATATTTACATCTTTTTTTTTCTATATAAATAAGAATACTCTTTTGCTGCAAATTTTAAAACACAAAGACCTTTTAACCTTCACTTACAGTTTTGTCAGGAATGTGGAGATATTCAAGATGTTTTTATCTGGAATCCAAATTCAAATGTTACTTCACTATTGTCAATGGATTTGTTTTGCTAGGAATTTCCGTAGAAACATGTATACTAGAACTGCACTTCCCGATTCTTTTAGGGAATAAACCGCAGATTCTTAGTCTAGATTTCACCCTTAAATATTTTATAAAAATGCAAATTTTGAACTTCTAATATTTTCAAGCTGTTCTTAAATATTCAACAAATAAACTATTTAATCAAATTTTAATTTTTCGAAATTTTAACAACAGGATTTTTTTTTGTATTTTTTGCTATAGAAATTCATTTGTTCATCATTTTGTATATTACCCAATAATTGATAAACGAATTTCTAAAATTCGTATTCTTGCTATTGCACAAAGCTTTAAACATAGAAAAAGTAAATAATTCAAAACGTTCAAAATTTTATTTCTATTTTAATGATATAAAAACAAAAAATATTACTTGATAAAAATAAGATAATACTTACATATAATTGGCATATATTTTTGTGATAGGCATGATTTATGTGAAGCACATTTGCAGTTTGTATACATTGTATTAATTATCCAAATTGTGTGGATAATTATGTACAATTTCAGATATATTCCATACTTGTATTTATATTATGGTGTAATATATGATTTTATTCCAAATATTATGTCATTTTTTTTAGTTGCAAAGCAGTGAGATTTATTTGAATCCATGTTTCAATAACTATTTCAGTATTGCATAGAAACAAAAGTTTTCTTATATTTTTTTCATATGAAGATGCTTGCCTACAAACAGAGCAACTATATTTCAATTTTACTTTCCCAATTTTGGCTTTCTTTTTTAAAATTTATGGTACACAAAAACTTAAAATATATCTAAATATAATATAAAATAAGTTTCGATAAAAACTTATCTATCAGAGAATAGTTTAAACTGAATTTTTTGTTGGCTAATAACATATATTATTTTTCGGAATCATGACCAGTTATAAAACGTTTCGATTATTTAAACAAGGATCATCTATAATTTATAGAAACAGTAAGAAAATACAAAATATAAATTACATATTTACATTATATATATATATATATATATATATATATATATATATATATATATATATATATATATATATATATATATATATATATATATATATATATATATATATATATGTATATAAAATGGTATGTTAATCTGCGATTAGTTGATCTGCGTAGTAAAATTCATATCTTTTTCTCAATCTTCAAACACTGATCGTTTTCTGCGGGAAAATAATAAGCTTCTTTTTTAATTTAAATTCAATTTTCTCATGATTGATCATTGATGTTTAACTTCTGGCGCAATAAAAATTTTATTGGCACACTTTAATTAAGTTTCTTCAAACACTTTACATTCAGTTTTTCATAAAAAGCTGTACATAATTGTATAATAACATCACGCATTTATCACATGTTTTTCAAAAAAATAATTAGTTTTAATTAGTCATAACACTTTTCTTAAAATTTATTCTGGATGAAAAAAAAACTGTTAGTGAGGTCAAAATTTAAGAAGAAAGGTGTGAAAATTCATAAATTTCAGCTGCTGAAATTTTAATGAGTAACATTTGAACTGTATTGCTCCTTAGTCTTCTTTCTTTTATTGCATTTCTGCTGTTATTGCTTAAGAGAAATGCTGTTATTGCTTTATAGAAAAAAACTATCGAAATTTGGATTAATTTCTATGTTTGAAGAAAATATTTTTGCAAATGAAATCTTATATTTATTTTAGCTCTTAATTAAAAGAAAAAATTAAAAAAGGATGAATTTAAACGTAAAGGAGAATTTTCGTATTATCTTTCATCGTGATTATTATTTTGTTTATTTTGTATTATACAATCAAACTTAGCATCTTTTTTTATATTAACAATTTAACGTTTTAACTTTTATATTGATAGCAATGTTTTTTTCTATAATTAGCTCAAAATTGTTTCTATGTTTATCATTTAAATACAAATATGAATAAAAATATGTAAATTATTTATATATTCAGCTGGGATTTGTTTCCAATAGTTAAAATCATTTAGATTGTTAACTAAACTAATTTAATGTAATTTTCATTGCCTAAAATAGCTCCATAGCACACCTTCAGAAAATAAAAGAAATTTAATAATTCACCTTATAAATATATTAATTTCTAATACTAATGAATACAATAATTTAGCTAATGAAATATCAGTAAAATTAAAATAGAATGCTTAAAAATTTCAAAATAAGATGTAGTATTAATAATAAATAATATCATATATTTAAAAAAGAATATTTATACGAGTAAATCAGCCTATAACTACTGAAAACCTGAAAAAATTATAAAAAATCTAAAATAGTTGGGCAGCAAAAAATTATTTTCTCTCTTCTTTGAAGAATTTAATGTTGTAAAAACTACAAAAATAAGTAAGAATGAATTTAACGAGCATTTCATATTCCAATTATTTGGACATTAGTTTCGAAGTAAAAAATTTGAGCTCTTTTTGAAATTAAATTATATTTCAACGCAGGATTTAATATTGAATTAAAACTCTTAGAAGAATGTCATTGTCATTGACTGAAGACAAAGTTACGAGATTATTTTTAAATTGTTAAGAAATTTAATATTCTTAACCTAAGTTTCAGAATATTAACTTGTATGCTAAAATATCTCATTAAAATATAATCACTCAAACTACTTTTTACGCATTTTTTATCTTCATAGGATAAGTATTAGAAAAAACTAACTACATAGAAAAACTATTTTATCCCAATATTTTTTTTCGATTTCGTTAACATCTCATTTGCTTCATCAATCACAAAAACAAAATAATTTTTATTTTTGAAGAAATAATTCAAACATTTTAGTACTTCAAAGCATTTATCAAAATCTAAAAAGTTCCTGAATGATTCTCGCACACATAATAAAAAGGAATACAGTGAAAAATATTTTTATGTATCTCAACATTTTTTTCAGGAAGAAATTTGATTTATGTTCTTGAAAAAATATTAACATAAAATTGAAATAAAAGTGCATTTTTCTTTTATGTTAAATTGAGTTCAAATGAGAGTTGTCTCAAATATCTTTCTTTTAAAATTTTTAATAATATCTTTTAGGAAAACATTACATTATTTGTCACGGTTTCTAGTCATATTTTATTTTTAATCTAAATTGATATGTATTTAGTTTAATGTATGTTTTAACAATTATCTTTTATTTTAATCTTTCCTTCTCTCTGTCAAATATTAATATTCATATTACAAAATTCTCAGTAATTAATTATTTTCAGAAAAAAATTTGTCGAAAATAATGATTCATCATATATATGAGTAAATAATTTAAGGATCAAACAAAAATAGCGTTTTAAAAACATCTGCAACTCTAACAAAAACAATCTTTTATGAATGTTAAAAGATATTCTTTGAACTTTAAAATCCCTGACATTATAAAAAATATAAAAATATGAAAAAGAAAAATTATGATTAAATTTTTATTAATATCTATATATTGTAATTTTGTTACATATGTATCTTTTTTAACATTTCAATTATTGATATACATATTGCATATGTATATGAATGATTGAAATGTTATTAGAAATTCATATATATGGTATAAAAATGTGTCAATATTATTTAAATAAATAACGTATTAAATAATAAAAGAAGAATTAAAATAAATTAAAAGAGATACAGATAAAATTAATACAGTAATCATTTGTTTGTAACTTAAACTTTCGCTTTTTTGAAATATTAGACAAATGCAGAATTTTATTAAGGAATTTACAATTTTGTATAAAACTTCAGTTTTGATAATTAAGTTCAAATCTGGGATATTATTACCAATAACTAAAGATTGCGTAGGTATTAATCACGTAAGTATGGAAAATGATGATTTTAAGTTTAATTGCAAAACACAGCTGTGTCCAAAACTTTAAGTAAATCTAATAATGTTACTGACTTAAATTACATTTTTTCCAAATGATATCTATTTAATTGTTAATGACTACAGAAATTCCCCGACATAAAGGACATAACTTAGGACATAAAGGACACATTACTAGAGTAATCTATAAAGGCAATGTATAGTTTTTTTAAACTTCATCATAGATGTGAATAACACCATTTTCAGCAAAAATGAATGCTAAGATGATACTACAGATTTAATGTACCATTGTTTCTAAAAGACGCCCAACAGCGTTTCCATCTTTAAAAGTTAAATTTTCAACAATGTTGTGTTTCTACAATTGTTCGTTGATATACATTTGTAGTATTCCATTGCGGTTTATAAATTGGATGAGAAATAAAGACGTCAAAGAATTTATTAGGAAATGTATTCAAAGATTCAAACAGGCTGAAGTTTAATGCTCTGACAATTGAAAATATAAAGAATATTTAAGTTAAATATCCACTGAGATATTTATAAAAAAAATTTCCAAATTGACTCGCTGGACAATTAATTTATTTTTGTGTTTCATTCGACATTCAAACTGTTCTTCCTTCACCTCTTTATGATTCAACATAGAGCATGTACCAACAATTTTGAATGCGCGGGTACTTGAAATCATGTCTGGAGCAGTGCATATAACATCCACATGAATGTAATGAAACAAAAGCATTGCTTATAAAATGCAATAGAAAGAAGTTTTAGAGATATAAAATTTAATTATTAATTTAACTATAGAAATAACAAATAAAGAACTTAAATTATTTTATAAGCATTTTATTATATATAAGTTTTGAAATTAAAATGATATAATTTTAAAGAATTCTTTTCATTTCTAGGAATAAAAACTGGCACAGATGCCTTATAATCTAGGATGTCAAATTCTGAGTTTGATGAATTTTTGGCGGATTTTCTTATGTATCTGGTAACCTAGTTTATGTTACGTCATAAATACGGAGAACTATAAAAACAATGCAGAAAATTCTGCTTTGGCAATACTATTATAACGTCATCGCGCACTTCACAATACGTCATCTTAGTAACATTTCTTCATCGCCAAAAAATTCAGAATTTGGAATCCTGGATTATACGGCCTCAGTGCCTAAAAACTGAACCATTAAATTGTTCAGGAATCATGATATTTCTTAAGCGCAAAATGATCAGTCATACTAATGTTAAAACAACGACTGAGTTTTTAAGATGAGTAAAGTTTATATTTATTACTCGTCTAATAGTATATACAAGGCATTAGTTTTAATTTTCATTATGATAGCATCTTTTGAAAAAATTCTAATAAATCAAAAAGAAATATTTAAATATTGTTTAAAGTATTCCATCAAAGTTAAAAACGTATAAGAGTGATATTGATAAAACATTTTTTTTAATATAATAAATACTTTATCAAAGATAATTTATTATAGTTTTCTTTGATGATTATTATTCAGCTTTTTATCAATTATTCTAACATTTAATTTCCTTCTTTATCTTCCTTTTCTAAAACAGATCATTGATTTATTGACAGATGATTTAATATTTAAAAAATATAAGTAATGTATTTAATCCTATGGTAAAATGGTTCACCATCAAGTTTATAATTGCAACACTTTTTTTATTACTTACAGTAAAGAATCAGATTTTTGCAGGTTTCACTTGATATAATTCTGTATGCAAATTTTTATGTAAAAAAATAAATTTAAAATTATCAATTTTAATTTTATAAAATACCTTGTCAGAGAGATATATATTATCATATGTATATTATATGTAATTATTTCTAGAAAGTTGGCATCAGAGTACGTGTATCTAAATGTATTTTAAACATTTTAAATAATTTTTGATTTTTGAGTTGTGTGCATTTTCATTTTATGCATTTTTTATTCATTTGGGAAGCATCACAACATGGATCAAGCATGATTGCGATTTCATGGTAATTATGGTTTTTTATTCATATAGTTGAACGTGAAGCTTAGGCTAAAGTAGCATTTTTAATAACTTTAAATTCATCAAGTCTGTTTTTTATAAGTAGATATTTACTTGGGTGCGGTCTTTCTTTTAGAAATAAGAATAATGTAATAATTACATTATTTTAGATATGATGGAATAGAAATATCCACAAAGTTATTATCTTTATTTGAAAAATTAACAGAAATTTATAATTTAAGACTTATAATTTTTCAAACTTATATCATTAAATTTATCAGACATAAATTATATTTTTGAATTTTCTTCTTTGGAAACCACAAATAAATTACAGTTGAAAAAAAGGTATTATAATTTTAATAAAATAAAACAAATGTAATTGATATGATTTTAATTTCTTATTCAATATCGGTGCATGATCAAAATAATTTATATTCTGAACAAAAAATTAATTTTTACCTCTATATATTGCTATACATAATTTAGAAATTCAAAAATATTTTAAATTTGTGATTTTACAAGGGAAGATTTTTTTACAGATATATTTTTCCCTTGAATTTTTAGTTTAACAATTTACTAATGAGACTACTAAAAACATTTATTTTTATTTTAATTAATTTCCTTATCTACCATCAAAGATTAAACTTGTTTGGAAAAATGCACTTTCAAAATTTAAATTTAATTTGAAAGCTTTTTTCCTGTAGTCCTGTCAAAATGCAATGGAAATAGAAAAGTTGACAAGTTCTGAATCCAAGAAGACATCGTTTATCTTCCCTATTTCAACAAAAACTTGATTGTAGTTTGCAAGAAAATTTTTGACGTGCAATTCATAGTCCTGAAATTCAAAGGAAAGGAGTGTAAGAGAAAAACTATTAATTTAAAAAAGAGAGCTTCATATTTTAACCGTAGGGTTAAAAAGACATTTTCTTTAATAATTTTGTGGTATATTTTTTTAAATATAAAATTCTCTATCATAACAGTAACAGGCTTTTAAAAATATTGCAAGAAAAGTAATATAGACGGAATACAATTAGTTAATGAATATTTGTTGCTGGTGGATCCAAGGAAATGTAGTTACGTACCACACATACTTCAATTGAATATGAATGAGAAAAAACTTTAAACGAATGAAAAGGAAATTCTTATAACGAATGAGATAAACAATTCATTGCAAGAACTTTTTTAAATAAAAATTTAAAAGATATTTGAATTTCGATCTACAGAAACAAAAATATTTTCTTATAATTTTAAAACGATTTATTTAAGAGAAAAAAATTATAATCCTGATAATTAATCACAGGAATTAAAGAATATTTAAAAAATCACAAATTACTGTAATAAATTTCTATGGATATGAGAATCGCATATATTGGTTTATTATATTATAAAATTATTACGAATGTTACAAAAATCACTTATTAGTAACAATAAAAGAATATGCGCTTAAAAAATTTTTACTGGATTTTTCTGAAAAAATGAATTTATATTCAAGTTGATTGTTAGAAATTTCCGAATAATTTTTAAAGCATAAGAATTAAGAAAATACACCAAAGTAGGAGTAAGATTGGTCAAATTCACTTCTTTCAACACAAATTAATATTTTTTATTTCATTAAATCACAGTTATATAATTTAATTTTTAGTAAATATTTCATATAATAATTTCTAAATATAAATTCATAATAATATATATTTTTAATAAAATAACATTTACATTTAATCTACTTTACAGTAACATCGGTTTCTTTAAAAATGTTATTACTAATGGTAATAAATTGTTTTTATTTTCAAATAAATATTGAATCATTTTTCATGTTTTAATATGTTATACAAGTAACCCTCCTATAACACGGTAGTTAGGTTCCTAGAAAATGCCGTGTTGTGTGAAATCGTGTTGTATGAGACCCAGAACTAGCACAAAAAGGGGGTTACGTTCCAAAAACTTATTAAAAACAAATATTTTTTTATTTCGACATAAACAACTTAATTTTTCTTAAATAATAAATGTATATCCAACACAAAGTAAGAAAAAAAAGTATTTCAATCTAACGCAACCCTAATTTAATGATTTTATTCGTCGTCACTGCTCAGTACAATCAACCGAGAACGTTTTTTGGGTGGAACGATATCGCCTTCACTTTCAGAACTTTTTTCTCTATTTAAAGTTTTTGTATGTTTCCCCTCTTAAAAAAATCTGTAATCAAACTTTGCTGACTAGTTCTTACTAGGTCATTGTAAATTTCGCGGTATGGAGTTAACCAGTTTTGCAGCTCCCTTTTGAATTTTCGACTTCTTTCCGTGGAAGGGTCTGTTTTCAAGAAAAATGACTCGAGATTTTCCGCTAAGCATAGGCCTTCTTGTCATTCTTTTAATGTTAAATTCTTAACTGCTCTATCTTCATCAGAGCAGTTAAGAATTTAACATTAAAAGAATGACGTCCTCAAAATCTATTTGATTTGCATCCAGGGATGCTATTTTCATCAAATCCGCTTCGTCAAATTCTTCTTCCACTAATAATTCTTGAATGTCTTCAGTAGCCATATCCACAAAACCTTTGCCTCCGATTGATTTAGCGACTTTTAATATGGCACCAATTTCGTTTTTTGATGTTTCACGCATATTTTCTGTTTCAACTGAAGAGGGCCATATCTTCTTCCAACACGCATTTAAGGTTGATGCTTTTATTTCTTTCAGCGACAAAGATATGATTTCAATACAGTGCTTGATTGAAAATTTCTTCCAAGCTTCCATTACGCTAATTGATTCCGAATCGGTTGCGTCTGAAATCCACTGTAAGGGTCTTCTTATATAATACGTTTTAAAGGTATAAATAATACCTTGATCCAATGGTTGGAGCAACGAAGTAGTGTTAGGTGGTAGGAACACTATTCTTACGTTGGGATGAGTCAAATCTTGTGGGTGGCATGAAGCGTTATCTAAAAGTAATAGCACCTTAAAGCTCAAATTTTTCTGCCTTAAATAACGCTCAACACTTAGCACAAAACAATTTGAAAACCAATCTCCTTACTTCTTTTCTAGGTCGCCGCTAACCTAGGAAAGAAGTAAGGAGTGAACATGTTTCCGCCAACTGATAACAAGCTCTAACATTGGAACAAAACCGTGTTATAGGATGACGTTTGTAGAAATTTTCCCGCAATTTACGAATCGTGTTATAGCGAAACCGTGTTATAGGAGGGTTACCTGTATTTTATATAGGTTATTCCTTTTATGATTAACTACTATTTTATATAATTACTATACTTTATGAATAAGGGGCCATTAAAAATAATCTCTCAATAAAAATAATTTAAAATGAAAAGTATATCATACTCATTACTGTATACATGTTATATTAACAATATTGTTATAAAACTAATAATTATCTCATTTATAAAAGAGGGAAATATTTTGTCGCATTAAGTATTTATTAAATTATCTTATACTTATTCAATTTTTTTTCATATAATCAATAGTAATTTTCAGTTATTCAGGAATAAAACGAGTCTTTTAAATATTCTTTAGGAGGAGTTTAAATTTAAAAAAATAATATTTTTATTATTTATGCATAGCAGAAAAATATTCTTCAAAAAATATTTTAATATTTCCTACATTACTTTTGTTATATTTGAAATGTTATACATGTTATTAACAAATAACTTTAGAACTATTCTTGTGATAATTACAATGACTGCCGTCATTAATATATGTATATTAAAGCTAATGTATTCAAAATTATAACTTTTATAATGTTTTGGAAATTGATTTGAATTTAGCTTCAAGGGTTTTTAATAAATTGCAGTAATATGTTTTCTTGATTTTTTTTTAGAATAAACAAAGCTAACTCTAAAACATAGATTTGTAAGATGAATGTTGATGTCAATGTATATAAAGTAATGTTTATCAAATAAAATAATTTGAAGACTAGATATTGGATGAAACATAAAACATAAAAATTACAAATGAGCTCCATTATAAAAATGAATCAAATCTATAGTTTTATTTCTATTCCAATATCTATTTTGTATAAAGGAAATCTTAAATTTCACAAGCTACATATTTAAGTAAGTAATGTTCATACGTATTTTAACGAAAAATGTTTCTTCATATGATATTAAAATTAGCATACATATTAAGCTCAAAATAAGTTACATAAGTCTAATATAGTACCAATGCATTGAAAGAAAAGTTAGACTTAATGATAATTATTTTTAATTACGGGGAGGATTCAAATCATTTATCAGCAAAATATATATTTTTCAAAGACGTCTTAAAAATCTAAATAAACCTCATGGAATACAATTTTTACTATTGAATGTATTTAAAATGAAATAATTAATTACAATGGTAATTTTCCAACTGTATAATTGATTTTTTAATTAATGCATGGTTATTTTTTGCGAAGGGAAAGGATGACAAAATGCACTTTAGATTTATAACTTACAATAAACGTTTTTATATAACCTATGTAAGAAATTTAAATATTTTAAGAAAAACTCAAAAAATAGCTCACCGTTGGCATTAAATCTGGCTTTTATCAGCAGTTTCGAACATTTATATTTTTAAAAAGCTTACAAAATAACAATTATATTATATCAAATAATTTCATTTAGCAAGAATATTTTATAAATTAGGATAATATTACTATTACTATAACATTACCTACATTTATATATATTTAAACATATAATATAAGAAATTAATAGAATTTGTTTCCACGTTTTAACAATTGCAACCTCATAATCTTCATAAAAATCTTTCGACATAAATTAACAATTCTGCTCATATGAAATAATATACGCACCATTAAAAGAAAAGCTAAAAAATGAAAATTAAAGTAATTTAGTATAATATCTCTTTTGTTTTCTTTGAAGGTAACAATTTCAAGTGTGTTATAATAGTCAGAAGCATAAAACAGTAAGCTTTAATGCTGTTTCAATTTTAGTTTAATTCAAATGGATATAATAGAAATTCTTTAAAATTAATCCATTATTTTTGTACCTATAGTAACTGGAAGCAGAAATAATGAAAATTGACATAATAACTCTACAAGTCAAAGATTGATCGTAAACGTTTATGCATTTTATTAGATTCATTACTTTTTAAATAACAAATAGAGTCTTAATGAGTTTTCAGCCTAGTTGAGCTCCTCTGGAAAGAGTTCTCAGAGAGTTTCTCTGTTCTCAACCTTAATAAACTATCAAATGCTCTGTAACTCTAATTTAGATTGCTTTCCTCTCAAATAAATGTGCCACCAGATTCTCTGTTAACTAGATTTATGTTTCCATTACGAAGAATTAAACCCAGTAATAGTATCTTTTCGTGAACCAAATGAGAATCAGCGCTGACCATCACACGGGCATTAGCCCCTCCGAAGTAAATATATTCAATGAAATTTAGCTCTTGGCACTTTGATGCGGAAACAACCAGGAATGAACAGCTAGCGTTGCTCACGCAGAAACAAGTTAGCATTTATTACGCGTCTCCAGATCACAGCAAATATTTTTATTTAATAGAAAATAAATACATGAATATTATATTGATGTGTAGAAAAATGTTGTGTAAAAAAACATAAAAACTTGTTTTTATGATAATGATAATTTTTTTACAAAAATGATAATAGCAAATGAAAATGATTTAATAAATAATTTCTAGCAATACATTGTAGTTAAATATGTTGATAGTGTTTATTAATCCTCATAGTACTCTTTTTTATCTTTATTATGATATATTAATACTAATTTACACATGAACCCTACAAACAAATTTCAAAAGTATTAGGATATATAATTGTTATAATTAAACTTTATGAATTGTGTTTGCTTAAGTTATTGAAAGGTATTAATCGCAAAAATAATCCTATCAAAACGCATTTTATTTTTCAAATCATGAAATTTAAAATGAAGAAGAGTAAGACTAATTGCAACCATAAATAATTCTATTAGCACAAATTTTCTGTGTAACTTCTGATTATATTTTTTGATTTAAAAAGATTAAATTATATTGTGCAAAAAAATGCATCCTTGATTTATTCGCTGAAAAAAATTATAATTATTATAATAATGTCAATCAGATAAATTAAAAGTTCTTTTTATATAAGCTGTCAAATTAAAACATATGCTTATATTTATATTTATCAAATTAAAAAATAAAGTTACTTTAAAAATTATTGTTGTTTTAACATTCATTTTTGATTGAAACATTTTATAATATCTATTAATTTATATAAATTAATTTCATATCCTTCAGAATTTAACAGTTTAAAAATAGATAAGGAAACATTTCGAATCAACTGTTAAATGCACATCAGATATCTTTAATGCTTAAACTGAAATCGAAATTTTAGCTTTTAAACCATATGTAAATGTTTATTTAAAAGTTGAATATTTTTTCAGCTTCAATTAAACTATTTGAAGCTGTAAAATTTGCATTATGTCTTCTATCACGACAATTTCAATATAAGACAAATTCAGTTCTCAAGATTATGATTCATTTTATATTTTATTTGTTTTATTTTATTAAAAATAAAATTTTCATTATTATATTAAACGCAATTATTGTTTTAACTAAAATGAGAATAGTTTCATTAATTGCTGAATTAATTTTTCATAGCACTAATGATTATTTTTCTAAAATTAATCAACACTCACAACAGGTTTATTTTCGTAAATTATATAACTTATAAATTATACCATCATGCAAGAAAGAAATGGTAATAGTGTCTAATAAAATAACTTCAATAATTCATTGATTATGAATGCATAAATTATAGTTTCCTTAAAAAGTTTTCCCAAAATTACTCAACACTGACAAGATTCTATTCGTAGCTTGTAAAACAAATGAAATATAAACTTTATGAAATAATTTAATAATTCATTGATTACTAACTATATAAATTGCACAACTTGAATATTCGTAATCAAGTTTCAGAGAGACCTAGTGTAAGAAAAGAAATCTTCTGAAGAAAGGGTCCATAGGTATCAGCTACAGTTGAATAATGGGAACTGAATGCTTAGTTTCTGCCTTCAGCATATATTTTTTTCAATGTATATACTTGGGATTTTTCTGGGTTTTATTCCCTGGGAATGCAGCTCACTATATAATTGGTTTAGTAAGACTAATAACACGGTTGTTAAAATGTTTACAGTAGACTCTGACTATTAGACAGTCAATTACGCAGGTTCAAAATGCCTTAAGTAAAATATGATACATTTATTGAAAACTTTTAAATACCAATATTCCGATATTCAATAGATAGTTTTATATATTAATGTATGTCTTTCTATGTTATATCTAAGATATTCTATAAAACAGGGGTGGCCAAACTTTTGGGACCCATTGTCTGCTCCACATTTAAAAAATCAAAGGCGGTCTACAAATGGAAGAGCTAAATTAACGTAACGTACATGTTTATATATTTATTTTCGGTAACAAGAAAAGATGGTAAATTATCTTATTTTTATAAAAAAAATTAAAATTAATATTTATAAAATGAAAATTTACTGACGAAAACAAGCAAAGTATTCATATATCAAAAGTTGACCATCCTATTCACATCGTTTAGATGAAATTTGGCACTATATATCTGCGACAAGTTCATCATATTGTGGCTGGTATGAGCGTATTGCAATGCGAAATATAAATACGAAATTAAATGTTCATCTATTAAACTCGACCGATGTTTGGTTTTTATGGCGTTCATGGTTGAAAAAGCAGATTCGCAAAGATACGTCGATCCAAAGTATGATTTCAAATACAAAATAAATTTGTAAATATTTGGAAAAGTTTCCTCAGAAATTAATTTCCAAAAATCAGTATCGCTAGATGCTCTGGTTTTAAGAAATATATCGCATCTTAATTTAATAATTTCTTCCTCGACCGTGACTGATGTGGTATCTATTAAATGTCCTATTTTTTCAGATACTCCATCAATGTTGACATTTTCATTAAGTGGAAATAGAAAATCGAGTATATTTTCCAATTAATTAAGTCAGCGAATCTTCTTTCAAGTTCTTCAAACAAAATATCTAAGTGTTTGGCGAAATCTTCGAAGTCTCGGTTTGGATTATGGATGCACTCTTCCTCCATGTTTTTGAAGTTTCTCAATTCATGTTTTTTTATTTGAGAAGTATACCTTTTTATATCGTTTCTTTGAAAGTTTTGATCGCGCTCACCATGTCTGTGAAACATTTATTCATTCTTTGTAGATTTAGGTTTAAGTTGTTGAGTTTTGTAGTGATATCGCATAGAAAAGCTAGTTTCATGAGCCATTTCTCATCTTCCAATTCAGTAATGTGCTCTCCTTACATTTGTAGAAAATTTTTTATTGCTGGTAACAGAACACGAAATCTTTTTAAAAAGCACCACGGCTTAGCCACCTCACGTCTGTGTGCAATAAAAGATCTCCGTACTCTCCTTAAGTTTCTTCCAAAAGCGCCCAAAATTTTCCTCTTTGACCACTTCTTGAACGAATTGAATTGACGATTTTAAAAGCTATTTGCATTACATCATTAGACTTAAGCAGTTTTGAACACAATATCTGTTGATGGATAATGCAATGATAGATGGCAAAGTTGGGAATTTCTTTATGTATTGGAAATCCTGTCTTATCAATAAAGTTTTTAAATGAATTGTAGATATCTTGGAATCTCGTTTGTCCTTTCAATGGAATTATAGTTAATAACTCTTCTTTTGAAGTATTACCTTCGAAAACCATTCTCACAAAAATGCATAATTGTGCCATGTCACTAATATCAGTGGATTCATCAAATTAAAGTGTTAACGTCATTTAATAAATCCTGCAAATTATTATTCATGGCTTCAGACCGTCTCATCACAGTATTACACGACAATGAAATATTATTTATTGATGATATTATTTCAGATTTGTTTTTAAAATCATGGAAAAGCACTTCTCCCAATTTAACGAAGGCTTCTTTTATCAATTATCCTTCTTCAAATGATTTCTTTCACTTTATCAAAACTTCTGTAATTTTAAACGACCCCAAAGTTACTGCTTTAGCTTTGGTGTCTAGTCTCGTAAATAACGATTGCTTTAAATGTAAATTTGATATTAATTTATTCACTTTAATTTTCCAAAGTTCACTGCCGATTGGAAAGTCTGTAGCTTGTTTTAAATGCACTTAAAATGTCTCTAAATGTTTTTTTTTATTTTTTTTTTTAGTAGCGCCCCACTTGAAAAAATGACTCCCCACTCATTATCACAATGAGTGGGGAAATGATTTACTTCTCTTAGCACTGGTACCTGGCTGAGTCACTTTGGAAGGGTTGTTGAAACAACAAATTATCGTATCAGTGCGGTAGAAAGAGAGCCACCTGCAGTGTAAGATGATTAACTGAGAACTTAAACTAAAAGGCGGGTGTGACGGGTAGACTAGTCCACTCACCGTGTAGCTATCATTGCGCCGGCAACTGAATATAATCTAAGCATCTCATTTTGTCAAGTTGTTTCTTTTTAATTCTTCACGGTAAAACGACAAATTCATTGTGTTACTTTGCACAGTTTGTTTTAGGTTTTAAAGTAAACTGTAGTAAATTTTTATTTTAAATAATTCATTAATTCTATGTCATAAGTCATAAATTAAACAGTTAATATCCGAGGTCATAATCGAAATGGTCACACGGACTACCTAAAATGTCTTCGCGGTCAACTGGTTGAATGCGGTCGACGTTTTGGCCACACCTGCTTTAAAGTATTAGTTTGGTGAAAATATTCTTTATTTTGAATAGAAGAAAGATTTATAATTTTTCATATGATTAACATAAATATACTTAAAAATATTTTAAAAAAATATTTTTCAAATAATCAAATATTCCATGACAGTTTTGACAACTGAGATATATATATATCTAATACATATATATATATATATATTATTTATAATATATTTGGATGCCCAACATTACGGATTCAGTTCTTGGTACTGAAACTCTTAGATACTCATAAATGGAATAGGGAATGCTATATTAAAATGGAATATATATATATATATATATATATATATATATATATATATATATATATATATATATATATATATATATATATATATATATATATATATATATATATATATATATATATATATATATATATTTAAACAACAATAATATTTAAACAACACTATGAATTATATATTATATCATGTTTATTTATTTTTTCATAACCACCTATGTCACACACACGAGTATTGTTTCAGGGTGCTTTTAAAAATATCTGATGGAATTCTAGTCAAACGAAGTAAATTTCTGTTCTTCTGCCCCATGAAATTCAACCAAGATTAAAAGATTTAAATAAGTTCTTAAAAATATCACTGAATATTATTTACTCTGAATCAATATTTTCCCTCAATTAAATACTGAAAGTGATACTTTTCGGTATTTAATTGTTATGTTCGTAAAATAATTCAGACAAATGTGAAGAGAGTGTATTAAAAACCACATATTAGGGACACATATTTTAGTAACTTTTGTCGATTTCAAACTCAAAAAGCTTCAGATGATGAAATTATAATTGAGAATTAGGAAAAACTTTACAAATACATTTTACAAATTATTGCAAAATTTGACGGCAAATTAATAAACGTAATTATGTGTTTATTAATTGCACACATTTAAAATTACTCATTATGTTAAATAAAATTCTCACCTGCTAAAATAACAAAATATTTCATTGTTTCATCATACACTATTTTTTCAGATTATTCAGAATGAAGGATATTGTGGTTTCATTTGTAAATATTGAATTACTTATGTCTTCAATCTCAAAACTATGAATACGGATACTATTTTTGTATATTATTTAAATGGTCATCTCATCAAAACTTGAAATTAGAAAAAGACACACTATATACTTTAAATGATTAAACTTGTCTTAATCTATTTTAAAATAGTCATTTTTGACTCAATTCCTTACCATGCGTCAGCTTTCTTCTGACTTTATATATCACTCTATCATTAAAAAAAAAAAAAAGAATAGCAGTTTCTTGCCAACATTACGAAGATAAATTGTTAAAGAAAAATATTTATAGCGATATCAAATGTATTTTTAAGAAAAAATGCGTAAGAACTAAGCTTGTTTTAAAATTTCACAGCAATATCATGAAATATACATAACCAAGAAAGACTCATAGGTTTAACAAGAACTGACACTTTAAATAATGGTTTTCCTTGTGAGGCCATTACTGAAATTTCGGTACATTTAAAGTTGCATCTGGGTCTACGCCAAGCAATTCAATGATGAATTCTATATTGAGAAAGTGAGACATTTACTTAATGATGTCTTTATGCTTTATGTTATACTTGTGAATTTCTGTTCCAATAATTTTGAGGAAACATGCAGAAAGAAATATTTAGCAAAATAAAATCGGTACTTTATTAAGAATATTTGTATTCTCTTAAAATCTAAACATTTATTGAAAAAGTATTCAAAATGCAGTAGGAGTGATGGGGAAAACGTGAGAAACATCACAGCATGTTTTTCAGAAAATATGAAACTCAATTAAAGTAAAGGAATCTGATTAAATTATTTATCTAAATAAAAAAAGAATTGTGATAATTCATTATTTTAAATCTATGTAATATTATAGATGATAATATTTTGTCCATTTATTTATTATGGAGTTTAATGAGGAATAAATAGAATTTTTGTTCTTAATTCAAGAATTCGTATATCTGACTTTTTACTCAAGCAAGAGTTTCAGTAATGATTTCATACTCAATTTAAATTTTAATTCTTATTTCTATAAAGGTATGTGTGCGAATAATCAATTTTGATGGATTGACCAAATGACCGGCTTAATTAAAATTTTGATATCGTTATAATATTACAGCAGTTATTCATTATTTTCTACATTAATTAAAGATAACATTATAATTAATATGTATTAATTTGAATTCGTTTCTGATTTTATAATTAATTTTACAAATTTAAATGTCTTATAAGTTCATAAAACATATTTAGGAAAATTTCAGCTCTCAACAACATCCAACAATTCTAAAACCTAGCGAATGAAAAATGGGGTAATTGAACTTTGTTAGTTGTCATAATTAAAAAAATATTATATAAATTTATTAAAATAATCTAGAAAATAAAAAATGATGCACAAAATAAGAGTAGAGTTTACTGGGAAGACATATCTGCTCATACTGAATTTTCATTGGAAAAAACTTTTTTGCTCATACATAGAACTTCTTTTGCTTATCTACACAATCATTTGTCTTTTAGCTTTCTTTGTAGCTCATCAAGAACATACCCTTTTATTTTCGTGATCCTTTTATTTACCGAGTCAAGCAATCATTTTTGTGGATTTTACCAGATTTAACCTACGTTTGATGGCTCAAATATCATTTTTTCCACTTGTTTAATATTTTATTAATGGTGTAGTAGTAAAAAATACCAAGTTAGTGAAACATCATTCATATTTATCTTTAGTTCAAGGACAATAAATAAAAAGTTTTATTTCTCTCAAATCTTTCATCTTTTATAGCCATGCACAGTAAATGACTGACGTGTTAAATGTGACAACACAATTGGAGTTTTGCAAAATGCACAAATACAGAAACAATGCAATAGAGAAATTACCGTTTTCGAAAATCAGATAACATAAAAACATACATTTTAGTTCTTGAATTGTTTCATGTTCTATTCATATAACAATAAGTTTAAATATTTTAACCGAATTTAAATTTTGAATGATTTTTTATTTCAATAAATTCTGAAGCCTAATAAACTTTCTGTGACTGATTATACAGAAAAACATAAAAATACAAAACATGGCTTTGACCATTTCAAATTAATTTTGACTAATTACTTTGTTGTAGCTAAATTCATTTATAAAACTTTAAATTGTTTAATTTATTTACCATTACCTGTCCTCTGTATTAATACGTTAATTACTGATACTTATTAATTGTTAATGGTTTTAAGCAAATAAAATTTACACAACTGGGATAATATATATTAATAAAACCTGATATATTATATTTAGTCTAATTAATTTTAATTAACTTACTTAAATAAATTAATCTGTTCTAAGAATTATTGTTACACCTAGAAATTATAAATAGAAGATTGTTTTGGTTTGAAACGGCTCTCATAAATATAATTTTAACTTTTTTATAGGAAAAAGACAATGTTCAATTTCTGCTTAATAATTTCAGTCCAATAATTGATTTTCCATGCTTAGAATTTCTTACAAATTGCAATGCTGTTCATTAAGTAAATGAAATAAAACCCATTTTCTCTTATTTGCTAAACACATCTTCAATAACGTTTCCCAATACAGATTTCTCAATTTATGGGTTTAAAATTTGTAATGCTTAAAAAAAATACGTTTTTGTGGTATTTTAATTTAGAATAAATAACAGTTTATTCTTTTTTCAATAAGATTGGAAGAGAAATTATTTTTCATCTAAAAGCCCAATAAATGTAATCAATAATAGCTGACGGAAAAGTAAATTAAGTTTTCTTAGAAAGTGTTGTATTTATTTGGTTTTTGCTATATGAAATAAAAGATACTCACTGACTCATGAAGGGATAATTTATGAAGAAAGTTTGCGGAAAATTAAGTGCATTTTCAATGGAAAACCCTATCAATAATACATTTAATGTAAAATATCGCGATCTAATTCTTAAATTCATTCGATACAATTGCCTCAAATAAAATGAATTATATGCTGATGAATGAATTTAATATTTAATTTAATGGTTCAATGAATTTAATATTTAATTTAATAAATGAATTTAATATTTAATTTAATGGTTCAACAGTGAATTCATAATCTTTATTGAATCAGAATGTACGCAGCAAAATATATTACTAATCTTTCAAGTTTAATTGCATCGTGTTTATGTCCATAAAATTTTTCATCTCGCATCTGGTCTGAATTCAATAAAGATTATATGGAATGATAATATTTGTTATTCTTAAGCTACTCATTTTCAGGAAATATTCACTTCATAAATATTGTTACTCTCTCTCAAAGTATTAATTCTTTTTTTTTAAATATTCAATTACTTTTTTGTTTAAGTTGTAAATAATAAGTTATTGTTTTTTTTCCATGAATAGTATTCAATTACATATCTTAAAGTAAAATGTACAATTCAGCAAAAAAGGACGATGCAAATGTGATCATATGATCAACTTTGACAAAAATTTACTTACGGATACACCTTAATCTTTGGTGATTTCTTTTACGCTAGGATAGTCTCCATAATTTAAATAATAAAATACTAACCGTAAAACCACGTTTGTTAAAGTCCTGAAAAAATACCAGGTTTAACAGAAATTAAATTTTTTCGCTTATGTTTATGGATGAATGTCTTGGAAAACCAAGGAATTTCCCATTCTACATTGAACATTTAACATTAAAAGTTATCATTTTTATATTCAATTTATAACTTGTGGTAGTACAGGCTGAACTTAAGTCATTAAAAAGGCATTTTTACATTTTAAGTTAATCCAAATGCTTTTGGTATAAATTTTAAAGAAAAATTCTGCATTTTGATAAATGGTAATCATATTGCTAACATGTGTTTGAATGTTTCCTTGCATGATCTATCATACACATATGATTTATCAAGTCAAATTGGTTCTAAGCTAAAAAAAAGATTATAGACTGATACACTTAACGAATAATCAAGAACCATCCAATTCAAAACAAAATCTTCTCCATTTCAACTTATTCTGCCTTTCAACAGACGTAATTATTTGGTTGTTATGACTGCTAAATCAGATTATATTTCTGAAACTAGTGAAAAATGTAGATTTTATACCCAGAAACACTATTTACTCTATTAACAGTGATTAAATATGAAACTGATGAGTAAGTATCAATATCAAGTTGTAATTCAACTTCACAAATTTTACACATAAAATATTGAATTTCAATAAAATAAATGTAATTATAAATAAAACAAACTGAGAGCTTTTAGTTAAAATTATATGAAATAAACAGTTTTTCTTGATTATTAAATTTGAAGAAAGTTTATGGTAAATTGTTATCACATATTAATATATTAACAAATTGTGGTTGGTTGGTATCGTGTTCAGGTAGTCAAAAGGACCCTTGACTGACAATGACGGCTTCACTGCATTCTCTGTGAAGAGATCGTCATCAGATGGGTATTGTTTGATGTTCTGGAGAGATATGTACAGTTGAAAATAATTAACACATGTCATTTAATTAATATATTATGGTTATAATCATGCTATGATTTACACATTATGATTCAGTGATTAATTTGGGTGTTTTTTACGAAGACGCTGTTTTCTTTAAGAAGCAATTTTGTAAATATCTAAAATGTACTTCTTTTCTTTCATAAGGAATATTTTGCAGATTTATTTATACTAAAAATGAGGCTGCATATTTAATTAAATCTAATATATCTGAATAATTACATAAATGTTCTTAACTATAAAATAGATTCCTATTTTATTTTTCATAAAAATATAAAATAATCTAGAATATCCTGAAATAATTCTGTTTCTGCTTTTCATATTTTTTATATCTTCAAATATTATTTAAAAATAGTCATTTTGCATTTTAATATAAAAGGTTTTACTACATAAGATCTTCGTAATACTTGATTTAGAAAATCAAAAAATAATAAATAAATTTCAATCAGATTACCATGCCCCTCCTACACTTGTCTTTCTGCTGAAACTGACTACATCAACGATGTCCTGACATTTTCTGCAATTACAGGCGTCTTTTACTATAGGAACAAACTTTCAACCATTATTTTACAAGCAGCAATAACGGAGGTATTATTGTCAGGAAATTTGCATTATTTTTCTGGCCACGCTCCTGCTTGGTGTTGCCTTTTCAATATTTTCAATGTCAATATGTATATATATATATATATATATATATATATATATATATATATATATATATATATATATAGGCACAAGCAGAATGAAAACGCAAAAACATTATATTTTTCAAACAAACAACAATAACAATAACTAGTGTTAAAAGGAGAATGACATAAGATTCCGGACGAAATCAAAATAGAAATGAGTTTTCTGTATTGTCCGAATACCACACCCAGGAAAGAATGTTTAGTTAAATGTTTTATTTTTAAAACATGTTTCGTTAATCAATAAAATTACATTATTGCGCTGTGGCTTCATCTATTGCCCCAAAGTTAGTTTCCTTGTCTGTACATTTCTCAAAATTGTTTGATAAGATTGAGAATAGAGAACCCCTGAGATTTCTGTCCAGATAATATCAATTAAGCTGTAAAATCATTAAGCTTATCTTTATTATTAAAAAAGTAATTATATAAAACACATTAATGTTTATGATTAATTTTAGAATTATAGATATTAGTTTTCATCATTTCTTCTTGCAATTTACTATCTACACAAAAATAATATAACAACTTTTACGATTTTTTATAATTTCTTTTTAAGATTTTCTATAAATCTTTTTAGTGAAACTTTTTATATTATTTTGCCCTGTTTAATTTTGTATCATACTTATACCTGCTATTTACAAAAAACTAAAAGCAATTATATAAATTATTAACATTTTCACTGTCATCATTTTACTTCCAGAAGTTTCCATTATTCAGTCAATCGAATTTACTAATTTTTTGCAAATATTTATTTTATTAACGGAGTATGTGACTCTCTATCCGAACCAGGAAGAAATTCCATTATTTCATGAAAGGTGTTTATGATAAAAAAAACAATTTAGTGTAGGCAATACCCAACTATAATAGTAAAATTCATAACTAATAATAAAACTAAGAGATTTTTTAAGAAATAAAAACATTATTTTTATTGCTATATATTCATATGCATTTTCAAAAGTGTTCAAAGACAGGTAACTTTAGAATTCTACTTTAATTTTTGTACGAACTTGTTTTTAACAGAGTTTGGTAAAATATTGTAATTCATTACTTATAGGGGTTAAAAATACTTATTGAAAATAATTGATGGAAATTTTTTTCAATACTATTTTCTTTCTGTTTCTCTCTCACTCTTTCACACATACGCACACACAAATTTTAATACATTGATTGAAAACTTAATTGCATACTTTAAAAGGCTGTCAATAATCCACAAACAAGTTTAATTCATTCTCAATCGTTTTTCAAAAACAATATATTCAACTGTTAATATTTGCCTATTAATTATCCATAATAACTAATGTTAATTTTATTTTATTATAATAAATTGAAAATTTAATGAATTAAAACCCAAATTTGTTCATAAAAGGAATATTAATTTAAAGGTCAGCATCATTATTATATTTTCATTAAATTCAATAAATAAGTCTAAAATTTCCATTATATATTTAATAGATATATGAATATTGTTTTGTATACATATTTCTCAACTTTCATTAACATGACTTTATCTTTATAACAATTTTATTTAAAACAAAATCAATAAAATATGTAGCATCAGTATATTTAAATAATGAAATTAATTTCAGATTTATTTTCATACGCATTAATAATACTTAAATCGAAATTTTATGCAAAATATTAATAGTAAGTAAATAGCCATTAATAGACATACATAAAATTAAAATTATTAAAAAACATTTTTAATGAAAAACTTAACTGTTTTACTTTTTGTTCCTTACGAGTAACCAAAAATATGAAAAACATTCAAATTCATCTTAAAACATTATTTTACGAAGTATTTTATCTGAATTATAGAAAAATGTTTCTAAAGTACAAATATATATATAATAAAAGAATAATATTTTTTGCTTGGACCAAGAAGTTATTTATTTCTAATATGAATAGTGAATTTTATAAGTCCTAAAAATGATAAGAATCTTGCACATCAAGTGAAATTTTAATTAGTAATTTGTTATTTTTATGTTTATTAAAACATAAGAAAAATACCAATAAGTAATTTAGGTGAGAAACAAAGAGCTGAAAACTCTTTCATTATATATCTGAAAATTATGTGAGTGCAATATATTTCCACCAATAATAACATTTCAAAATAAAAGAACAGTAGAGTAACATATATGAAGTAAAGTTGCAAAATAATACATTCCAAGAACCACGAAAGACGAATTTATATTTAGAATTTTTTTTTAAATATACACGAAAATTGTGAAACGGAGTAAAAATTAATCAAAATAATTTAATGACTGAAAAATAAGTTGATCTTTTCTTGATTATAATGTATTTTTGCATTATTTTTGAGGCTTGAAAATAATTCGGAATAATTTTCTTAGCAGTTCACATACAAAATCACTTAAATTAGGTTTAACTTTTCTCAAAAAATCCAATGCTGTTATTATAAGTGCATTGGATTTTTTGTAAAGGAAAGTGAAGCCTAATTCCCAAATTTTGCTTAATATTGTAACTAACAAATATTTTTTGATGTTCCTACTAATTTTTTAATTTAACTTAAAATCACGACCATATTTATAAAAATGTGTTTTCTTTTAAATCCTGAATTAAAAAATCTTTTCTTTGGAAATTATGATTCATTATAAAGATTAAAAATATTTTCCTTAAACTTTAAAAGTAACTTTTAACTTTAGAAGACAATTTTGAAAAATAATTTTCATTATTGCACATCGGGAATATAAAACATATTAAGAATTTATTAGTTAAGGATTTTATAGCAATTTTTTTCATTAAATATTCATTTCAAAAACATTTAGCTTAAAACGAAATTGTGTTTTCTTGAAGTTCCAGGACAACAAATTTTTATTTACTTATTGTATTCCGCTAATAACGTCACTTTTCTTGAATACGTTCATAGCCTTATTGCAGTTATAATAGCTAAATTTAAAATGTCAGTTTTATAATTTTCAAAAAGGACAGTATTACCTAAAAATTACTGAAAAAATATCTTTCCAAAACTTGAGTTAAAGTAAGACGCTTTCTCTTCATAAGTAAATTGCTATTCTTCTACACCCTTTCTGATTTGACTTCAAAAATATGAAAAATAAACTTTTTTTTCTCAAAAATTTCGATTGGAGCTAGTGCTAGGTTTTTCTGTAAGTAGTGAAGATAAATGATGTTTTGCAAATTCAGAGCTTGTCAGCTTTCATTTTATCAATACTGTTTGGCATGATTTATCGGAAGATGCGCTCAAATTAAATTTAAAAGTATGAATTTTTAAGCGATAAATTACAAGCAAATATTAATTTTCATGATTGTATAGGTAATTAATTATAAAATAAAAAATGGTAATCTCTTGGACAGAGATGATTAAACTAAGTTTTAAAACATATCTTTTTAAATAAGTATCTTATAAAGTAATTAATGTAGAAAATATTATCTGACTTTTATGTATCTCAAAAATATTTCATAATTATAAGTTCAGAAACGAAAAAGCAATGTCTATAATGAGAAGAAAATTTACTTATTATATTAACTTTACTTATTATATTAACTTATATATCATTAACTTTTATCATCATGAAAATAAACCACACCAAATTATACTGGTTATTTTTTTTAAAAAATAAAACTAGAGTCACTTTTTTCTTATCAAAACATTATGTAATTTTTAGTAAGAAAAAAGTGTTAACATATTTTAAGATTTTTATGCTTTAGAAAATATGAAAATTTTAAAATACAAATAAATATTATTTTTAAATAAAGGGAAATGACAATCGTAACAGTCAATTAAAGTTATATAATCTCATATCAAAAGCACAGCTGAAAAGTGAAGTTCATAGTCTTAATGAGGTACGTAATTATAATCTCTGATTAAGTCACAATTATGAACTCAAGATTTCCAAATTTTTAAAATAAAAGACGAAAATATTCACCAAGAAATCATTAAAATCACACACGACAGCGCACTTAATTACATTATAGGATACACTAAACTATTAAAACAATGCAAAGATTTTATCAATGTCACATGATTTATAATTTATTAACAAAAATTAAAGAAATGAAATTCAAAGGCATAAATTGTAGATGAAAAGTTTTTAAACAAGTATTTACGAATATCTTTAATAATTTCGTGAAAGAAATTGGGAAACATAATGTTCGTTTCAGATTGTAGTGAATATTACCATAACAAGGTTAATATAATGAAATGAAAACAGAAATATTTAAACATTTCTTTTGTGAAAATACTTTATACAAACAATTCATCAAGTTTAAACTGCAGAGTTTGATTCTCTTCTATCGGGAATTAAAAAGTTTGTAATGCTGATAAAAATTCACATTAAACACACACACACACAGTTCAAATAAGCTAAATTATCTCTTTACCTTGACAACAATTCTGTTAATTGCAATCCGAATATTAATTGTAATCTTCGTTTTTTAAACTTTCTACCATTGTGTAAATTATAAAGAAATATTTTACGAATACATAAGTGACACATTGTTAGAAGAAAACTGTTAAAAATATACCATTGCGTTTCTTCCAAAAATAGATCTATATCAAGCACAAAATGTCAAGTTATTAAATTACAGGTTTAATCTAACAAAACCAGTATCATCTCTTTTTTGGGAATATAGCGTTGGTATTAAAAAGACATTATTTAAAAGAAATTCTTTTTATTATTGAACATTAAATTGTGTGCCGAATTCTTGAAATTATAAAGCTTTAACTTATAATTAATAATTAAAATTAGAATTATAATATAAGATATAATTAAACTTTTGAATAACAATAGCTTACAATTTAATCTGAAATTATACACTTGGACCGAGAGAGTTATCTTTTATTACTTATAATGGATTTCTCTGTTTTAGTCTCGATCGTCAATATCATTCTTTCTCATAACTTGAAATTCAACTAAAAATGTCTCAATTCAATAAAGCTTAAAAAAAAAAGTTTTCCTTACTTTAGTAGTGAAATGAGTTTGAATTAAGTTTCTATTTTTAGACAACAAAACTAAAATTGTTTTTTTTTTCATGTAGGAAATTTATTACGTAAACTTAAAATAGAAATTGCCACTTTGCTAACATGTGAATAGAGAAATATTACAAACAAATTTTAATAGCAATTGATTTTCATAAAAATTTATCATTTCATACATTACCTATTATTATTATTTTTTTATATCCTAAATAAGGCTTCATACAAAACCAATACATTAAACTAGCTTATTTACTTGTTTCATAAAACAGAAGCTATCTAAGGATTAAATTTTTAAAAAATAGCTGTTTTTTAGCATTTGGCAACAAGGGCAACAAATATCACATATTGATTTTACAAAATAATTTTCTGATGTTCATTTTTAGAAATTTTCAATTATTGAAAAAAATTTTAATTCATTTATAAATTCCCAGTTTATTCTCTTATTTGTGCGTATAAAAATATTTTTTTATGAAGACAAGTTTTATAATATTAATTTTTGTGAATATGAAAGTATACAATATTGATAAAAATAAATGTTCTTTATTTTCACTAAATCATATGGAATAATTGTATTAAGTACATGTTAGCTCTTGATTTAAGAAAAGTAATCAATTCCGTAAATCATTCGAAATATTTTCGAATAATCTTGAGATAAAGAAAAAATACTCATTAAAATGATGGAAATGAAGAAAACAAAACGGAATGCAGAGAGATCTTTGGAACTCTTGGATTTTTTTTGTTCCCAACTTTTTTTTTGGAGAAAGCACCTTGAATACTTGGAAAGCATTAGTTATGGCTCAAAACCACATACTCTTAAATATTAAAACTATACGTCCTAGAGTTTAATAGTAAAAAATTTGAATCAATAAAATTATTATTATAAATTATAAATAAATCCTTTCGATTATAGTAATGCAATTAAACAGAAATTTATGTACATAATTACAAAGAATAAGCTTTTGACTTTAATCTTTCAGAGTTTCAAATATAAAGTAGCAATATCATTCGTTCACTTACAAAATTTGGATTGTAATTTTACACAAGGATACTAATAAACATCTTATTAATATATTAAATTATAATGGGATAAGCTCTTTACTTAATAATTAAATACTAAACAATGCAGTTTTAAATGTTTAACAATATGACAGAGTATTTTATCAATGTACTCTCAATATCTAATTAATCAAAATTATTATTAATTTTGTTTGATTAGTATATCAATACTTTTATAATGCTGAAAGTTAGTTAATGATATGAATTATCAAAAGAAATTATAATTAATTACATTTGAGTAATTACAAATATAAAATAGATCATACAGAAATTAAAGCTTCTAACTAAATTTCTATTAAATTTTGACTTTATTAAATGTAATTAAAATTTTTCATAACTATTAAAAATGTTTCTGTTACGTACTTTAATATTCAGACATTAAAATAGTTTCATTATATATATATATATATATATATATATATATATATATATATATATATATATATATATATATATATATATATATATATATAGTATGTATATATATATATATATAGATAGATAGATATAATTTATATATATATATATATATAATTATATAATTTTTCCAAAAATTTAAATTTCATGAATTACATGATAAAACATAAAAAGACATTATTACATGTAAACATGTAAAAAAAAACCAATCAATTTGTTTCTAAAATTTCTTCACTAGAATTTGTTATTGAGAATATAGCTACATATTTCCATTGCACTGCATCTTTCTAAGCATTTCCAAGAAAATGAAATGTAAGCGATGTTTTGATTATTTTTGTTCAAATGATATACAATAATATACAAATTATAAAATATCTATGTTATTGCATAGTCTTGAAATTAATGACTGTAAAGATACCTTTACTCAGGTGTATAGTATGAATAAATATATGATTGAAATGTATATGCAAAAAATATACTAAATACTTTCCCATCAAGAAAATGAAAACTATTTTCAAAACTAAAAAAATGTAGACCTTTCACTGCTGTTAACACAAAAAGGAAACTGTTGTTAAAACAAGAAGGAAACTTTTTAGCAACTGACATCGGCGAAAGTGATTTCCCTAGAGGAAAGAACAAGATAACTAAAAAGCTTTTAAGAACAAAAATAGCTGTGTTGATATAGTTTTTAAAAATTTTTACCTATTAAACTCTATTTGTTTTATGCTTGACTCTTTTTAAAGCAAATTCTAAAAAGACATGAAAACCTCAGACTAACATGATAATTAGTAGATAAAATATCAAGATAGAAGCAACGTAACTTCCTTCACTTCTTTTAACAAGAACACAATTATAAAAAGCTTATTAGTACATTGTAATTAGAATCTATGAAACTTCAAAACAAATATTCATAAAAATAATGGAAATTCTTACTAATATACATAAATTAATGCAGTAAATTTCAAACATTTTTATGAAGCCTATAATCAAAAAATATAGATAATCAGCTACAAATAATAGTTCCATTCTTAAAATAAATTAATACAGAATTAAAATTTGAAATATTTAAGAATATTTTTAATGCTCTATACCAAAACTTAATGGGATTGGACTTAATGGGTATATATAAAAATTAAAATATTTTACTTCACTTTTTATTCTCAGGAGAAAAATAAATTTCAAAATTCTAGATGTCTGAAATTAAGAAAACCAGTAAAATGTATCATCAACATAAGTTTTTTACTTTTTCAATGAATTTATCAATTATTCATTAATCTTTAAAATATTTTCCTGAATAATTAACGTGAAAGTTATTTTTTCTTAAGCGTTTTTGATATCATTTTTAAAATATTATATTTCTAATACATGCATTAAATTTTTTTTTGATTCGATGCAATTGGTAAGCATTTTCTAAAAAGAAATCAAATAATTTTTGGGTGCATTTAAAAGCAAAAATACCATAAAACAATTTTTAGAATGCATCAACGTATTTGTGAAAAATATTTGTGATTCAACAGAAAAACTTTTTATTTTATTTTTTAAACTTCAAGTTTTATTCTGTAAAGTAATCAATAAAATTTTAAAGTTACTTTAAAAATCAAAATTATTTTTTTAAATACTAATTCATAATAATAAATTTTAATCGTCTTTTTCTATACATTTTTTAAGATTATGGATACATATATTTATATTTCTTATTAACAATACATATACTAACACTAATGTTTATATTTACAAAATTTATATGGAAAAGTACAGAAACATATTATTTACTCAGATCATAAATATTTAAGCATTATTATTTTGCATCTTTCTATAATTCCAAGATTCACTTTATGACATTTGACGTTTAAATTATTGTATACAATTCTATTCAATTTCATACGTTAATATTAAACAGGAATTTTTATTTTATTTAAAATCTAGTTTCTGATAAAAACCAATTTCTTAATTAATTAATATCGATTAAAATTCTCCAAATTATTTCATTAATTAAATATTGAAATCTCTTAAAATATAAATATTCAGAAACTTTTTTAAGTGATGTATATCTTTACCTAATTTTGAAATACCCGAAATTTCATTTCTATATTATAAAATGATATATTTTCACTGTAATATTACTAAACTAATAATGTATCATGTATTAAATACACTATGAAATATTTCTTGTATTAATAACAACATTGTTCAATATTTTAATTCTTCTTAATAGTATAAACTGGTACTTTGAATTTCATTTTTATGCTGATGTAAGCACATATAAAATATTAACTCACAACAATTTACCGTTGATGATTTCGTCTAGAAACAGAATTAAGATATTTTAAGAAATTTAGGGTACATAATTGGACAAAATTCACTTTACTAATCACATATTCATTTACAGCTTCATTACTATGAATTGTGAATTATAACTATTTTGAACTTCAGCATATGAATAAAGTAGATTATCCCTTAATAGATACATAAAGCTTATTATTGCAAACGTAAGTTAAACATATTTGCATATAATCGCTCAATAACTTGAATGTAAAATCTCTACTCTTCAGAAGAGAGTAATATATGTAAGCAAATTGTAAACATGAATTAAAATGTTGGTAAATAAGGTATCATTTGCTTTATAAATTAATTTCTTTTAAATTTGTTATTTTAGTAATGATTTTAATTGATTGATTAATTGATTGAATGATTTTAATTGATTTAATGATTTTTAATTGATTTAATTGATTATTAATGATTTTAATTGATTACTTTAATGACTAATTATATAGTTCTATAAATGAAAACTGTGCTGCCATAACTTAACCAAGAGAAACAAATATATTAGCATAATGAGAATAATATTGCAATTTTCTTAACATAAATTGAATCTTTATATACTTTAACAAAAAGATTCAGTAATAGCGAATAAGATAATTCTAAAACTAATAATAATAGCAAATAAGCTTTAAATATTTAAGACAATATTAATTCATAATCTAATGTGTCACTGAAACAAATTTAAAGTAGTAAAACATTTACTGTCGCAAATTCCCTATAAAAGTAAAACGAAATTAGTTATTTTAGTAGAAAGTTTTACTATGCTTATCACAAGCTTGCAAAGTTGCTTTTGAAATTTCTTCTCTGACTTAGACATTGAACACGTTTATCAAAGAAAATAACCGTTTGCATTCCTATGTGACTTATTTCCTAATTTTTATTCCAAATTAAATAAATTTTATTGGAATCAATTTATTGTACGAATGTATGTTTGGAATTAATTCTACTTCTGATATTCTTTACTGTAGTGATTAAATACTGTAAGTTTTTACAGTAAAGAACATTGTTTTCCTTTAATCAGATAAATAATTTTACCAAATAAAACTAGGTGACCACTAAATTTACTTTATTTTTCTAAATATAATATTCAGTGAAAAATATAGTTTCATATGAATGCATCTGATTAGAAATACAATTTTGCATCATTTAATTACAGTTTAAAATTATTTAATCTTATGGAAAAGTAATCTAATTTAAGCTAAAAAACTGTGATATTTTGTAAGGAAAGAATAACAATTACACTTTAAAATAATAGTACACGGAATTCACTGATTTATGCCACAATTTTTTGCTAGAAATAAACTTTTTTAAATTCAAATAATTAAAAATAATCTTAAGAAAGCATTATTTTCTTCACAACTTCTGCATTCAAAACAATAAGGAAAATAATTATATTAATGAGCCCGGTGGCTTAGTGGTGGCGTTTTAAGCTCCCAAGTCACAGGTCCGAGTTTCGACTTTCGCGCTAAGCGAGGTGTACTCGGCCTTTCCTCCTTTTAGTGGGTCGATAAACTGAGTTCCAAGCATGTTTGAGAACTAAACACTGGGGCTTTCATGTTAGGCTAACCACCTAATCGGGACATATGCTTTGCACCATAAGGCCGCTTGGTCAGGGAAACGGAGATAAGCACTGTAGGCCTTGGTTAACATATGAGGCTGTCGTGTCACTGTGCCAGTATTTTTTCTCATTGCTAGTAAAATGCGCTTTCCAATTAGCAAAATAAGAAATTTTGAAGTTTTCATCGAAATTAACATAAAATATATATTCGGGAACTTTTCTAATATCCTCTGTGTTATATCCTCAGAGTTTAGTTTTTAATTACATTAAGGCATTAATTTATCTATAGCGTAAGAAGTAAGTGAAATAATTTCATGGTTTAAATACTAGGAAGAAAATATTATTAGGAAAATTACGCATTAAAATTAATTAAATTGAAATGTATAAATTCAAAACAATTTCTCTAAACATTATAACATATTTTGAAGAATTAACTGTAAACATTTCATTTTTTTATATTATTAAATGCTATTTTTTATATTATTCGACGTTATTTTTATGAATGGTATTCTTTACAAAAACAATTTTGATTTGAATATGATTTAGATATTTAAAAATATCTGCATTTCATCCCCTAAATATTTAAAAGTATAAAAATTGCTTAACATTATTAGGTATTTAATATAAATACACTCATACATCTTTCATTCCTAATAGCATAAATACAAAATAATATTAATTCATATATTTTCAATCCATAATAATATTATTCATCAATTTAAATTATTTTCTTATAAACTTACATCTTGTGTAGAATAGTCAATGGACTTAGGAAGGTCGAGTTTTTCTGATAAGACAACACGTTGATGAACAATTCTTCGTTTACTTCGAGGTGTAAATTTCTTCAAATAGCATTTTGTAGATAAGATTTTATATCAAATGAGCTAGTTTGGTTCCTGTTAGGAAGGTAAATGTAATATTTCAAAATATTCATATTTGGATTTATTCAATAATTTCTTATATCTATTATACAACGTGCCAACATAAAGCAATGGCTATTTAATCAACATCACTATCCCCGACATATTTGCATGTATTTTTTCTGTGTAAAATGCTGTACAAACAATTAAAAATAGTTTTTAATTTACTATATATTCATAAACTGGTGTTTTGTGTAGAGGATTTATGAGAACCTGGAAACTAAATGCAAAAAACGCGTTTAGAAATATCAAGTCAAAGCTCATACGTATTTCGAGTTCTTAATTCATGTTTATGTTGATTTATTAGCCAAATATTGTACTCATGCTACGTTAATTAACTGAACATGATCCTATTTTGCCATGTGGTCTTAGCTTTCTAATGAACTTAATCTTCTGAATGGTTGAGTGTATTACATTTATAAAAAAGCAAATGAAACGGAATTATTCTATTTGCTCATTTTATATTATATATTTTATATTTTTTAATTTCTTTTCGCTTGATCTTTCATTTTGAAATCATTTACTTTTAAAGATTATATAATGTATACTACTTTGAAATTTCATTTTCATAAAAGAAATGACCTAGACTAAATATTGAAATAAATTATCGGAAATTAAATTTTTTTTGGGGGGTTTTCTCAATTTTTCTTTACAATTCTGAAAAGAATTACAATAAATAACATCTGTTTCATTAAATTATTTTCTGGATAGTAAAAAAATAAATCTTTTCACAATTGGTTAGACAACTCAATTCATAAACAGTTTAAATGACCAACATTGAAATTTCGCATACTCCTATAGGAAAAATCTTCAGTTACATTACGCAAATTAATTTCGCATTAGCTTTTATGTGCTACACATCTCTTTCTTTAGATATTTCTTACTTAGAATGATATAAAATGTTGAAATCGTAACTTAATCGTACTTTTGATAGTATGAATATATATTTAAGTTCAAATTAATTAGGAATATGTTTTACATTGATTAAAATAAATTTAATTGAACATTTCTTGCATATAAATGTAAACTTTTTGCTTGAAATTTATGCTTTAGAAAAATATACCTTAGTAATTTTTATTCCTTAAGAAAAATTGTTTTGTCTTAATTATTTATAATTTATTTTTATCCTATATTCAGATTTAATTTACATCAAAATTATTGTGAATAAATATATATATATATATATATATATATATATATATATATATATATATATATATATATATATATATGCATGTATGTATGTATATATATATATGCATGTATATATATATATACATACATATATATATATATATATATATATATATATATATATATATATATATATATATATATATATATATATATATATGCATGTATGTATGTATATATATATATGCATGTATATATATATATACATACATATATATATATATATATATATATATATATATATATATATATATATATATATATATATATATATATATATATATATATATATATATATATATATATATATATATATATATATATATATAGGATTGAAAGTGAAAAACCCTCATTGTCAACTGCAGCATTGTTTATCTGTATACTAAAACTTACATTTAAGTTGAGAATATCACAGTAATTGTCTGTGAAATTCAGTTAGCGTCGAGGAGTGATTGATTATGTTTCCCAATAGAATTGCAGTGTCTTTCTTAGCAGGACAACCTGACCCCAATCAACACTCTCCAAGGACTCAAAAGCATTTCATCACTGCAGAAACACTCCCAAGTGTTTTCTGCCCGTTTTCTCGAGTTGTTCGTTTTTTTTTTTTTTTTTTTTTTTTACTAATATTATACGTTACTACAATTCATCGTGTTCACTTTTCCCAACACTTTAATTTCCCTTCCTTTAATAAAATACGTATGGATAACTTCTTGAGGGAATTTACCATCCCTATACTTACATATTTAAATATATAAATATTTTTAGAACTTTTATCAATTTTGGTATTTTTTTATAATATAAGTGACTAAAAAAGTCAAATATTTGTTGTGATCAATGATTTTTTTAATTATTGTCTTACAGAGCTAATTACTTATGTTACAAATTTAAGAAGGTATTTTCTGTATGTTAAGTTAAATATTTCAGCAATATAGAGCGTATAAAATACTAGAATAAATTCTTTCTAAATTTTATATTTTTTTAAATTATATCTCAAGTTATTTCAATAAATCTGATTTGTTGGAACATATATCTTATGAACCTCATTTAAATATTTCCCCTTAAATATTAAACCGTGATCAAATAACAATATATTCAGAATTTTTCTATATTTTCAGCTGAAAACAAATTATTTTAACTATACTTTCTCAATCAGTACTAACAATACTATATATGTAATAATATCTTATCAGCAAAATATTGTTGAAAGTGCTGTTATAATTACCACAATCAATCTTTAAAACATATTCCTTTTTTCTCTTCTTTCCTGAACTTTACGAGACATTATTATTTTTTAAATTTTAAATCCATTAATAATTGTCTTATTTTGTACTTATTTTCAAACAATAAAGCTTTTAAAGACTTTGAATATTATTTGGTAACTAAGAGATCACACTTTTAAAAATTTAGTGAATTTCAAATAATCTCTTTATCAAGAATATTTAACAATCTCTCTATTTTTTTATTATTATTTGGGAAAACAAAAACATCTCCCCGTGCACCAAGGAATACCACACAGGTCCCAAAGTTACAACAAATGTACTACATAACAACTACAAATAAATCATGAGATAGATTAAAATTCAAAATTAAAAGATTTCAGAAAATCACAAAATTCCGGATTTAATCAGTAATTTCGATATATTTATATGATTTCTTGATTTGAGAAAGCAAAACATTTAACTTATTTCTAACGAAAATATATATTTCAATTTTATTTTATGAACAATTATTAGAAATTGAATTGGTACAAATGATTTTATATTACCATCATATTGATTTAAAAGATATTTATATTTTTCACATATAAATTAGTAAATTCCAGATAAAGACATAAAATTTTCTATCAAAATATGTGTTACTTTATGAAAAATGGAGCTATTCGTTTGTAATTTACAAAAATAGTAGGATTGCTTCTGTAAAAAATGGAATATGAATTTCCTCAAGCTGCAGTTTTTCGAAATAAATCTGTCTTTTTCTGTTGACCATTTCAAATCTAATCCATGTTATTTTCAATTCTGTCATATTGAATACAATACGTTCTTTTAGAGAATATGTACTTTAACACATAATGAATAATGTATGAAATGACCTCAAATAAGAGACATGTTTTTAAATAAATATTTATAACATAGTGTTGTTGTGTAAAAGAAATAAAATATTGTTGTTGTATATAAAAAATAAAACTATTTTTGGCGTAAATGTTTTTTTTTTTCATGGCGAGCATACATGTTCAATATTTTCCCGAGCTTTTGCATTAAATCAAAACTGAAATAAGTAGAGAGTGATTGAATTTCAAATTAGTTTATTCAAAATCTTTTGCCCCGCTTCACAAATGATTTAAGTGTGATATTCTACATTAATATTATATTGATATAAAATGTTAGATTGAAAAGCTGAAATATAGATTGCACTTAACTCTTATATTAATATACACTTTTATACACACTCATGCATGCATATATACATAAATATATAAGTATGTATAGATATATGCATAAGTGATATGTTGTGCGTTGAAACAAAAAGAGTACGATAATTTCAAATAAAGTTGAAGAAGCTTGAATTTATCAATACCCAAAAATTCATTAAATCAAAATGTAAACATTTAATGCATTTATAGTTAGTAGCTTTCAATGGATCCCGTCCCATATAGGACTGTATGGAAATGAGACTGCTGATGATTTAGCCAAAGAAGGAGCCTCTAAATTACCAGTATCAATTAGTTCTATGACTTTTTTGTGAAATGAAAGCCAAAATAAAAATTCTGACTGGGCAGCTATGGATAACTCCTCCGATCCATCTCTGGGAGGGCCCAGGTGTTGCCCTATCTATCAAAGCGGATTCCTTCGTTCAGTCCACCGTTAGTAAGCTTGCAAGAGGACACATTAAATGTCTTTCCTTCAATTAGGGAAAAAGTCTACGTGACATATCGAAATGCAACACTGTGCAGATCTCTTTTGATCGTTTGAGGAACTATGCGCGTCTTGACAGGAAGGGCAAATTTCTCAGTCTTCTTCTGGTTTATAATTATTTGAAAACCTTTGGGCTTGTGGGCCTGGTCTAGTCTGTAACTAGATCACATGGAATAAATCAACAACAGTTTGTAGCTGCCCACGTCAACCTAACGAAACACTTCTTTGACGGGGATGATGCCTGGTTCGAATCAAGCTGCTGCTAGACAGGAGACAGACATAGATTTTTTATATTCTGCATATACACTTCTATAAAGGCGATTTCTCGGAAGTTTTCCGACGATAATGATATATGGCTCATAATTTATTAAAAATCAATTGGTGTCGATATGTGGTCAGTTGTTAAACAATTTATAAGACAACCTCTGGGTGTTGAACACCTGTTGTCCATTACATGATATCTCTTCTTGGCCTTATAAAATATCATGAAACTTCAGAAGTTAACAAAAATCCTTGACTGCATTCCCTACATATAATACATTTATATTTTTAAAATAGAATTACGTTTAAGAAATTATTGACTAAAACACGGAATCATCATTGATATTTTTCTATGTTCATTAATGTTTTTATGATTCTCTAACGGTGATTCTGAGTTCGATTTTTTATACTGTGGTTTATTACATTCTTTTTATATAAATATTTTTTAGTTTTTATTAAAATTAAATCTATTTCTCTTTGAAATAATCTCATTTTGTTGCATATAAGTTTGCGTGTTTCGATAAGAAGAAAACTAAAGTATTGTAAGATTAATATTTAAACAAACATAAATATTTATTTTAAATATTGATGGATTTTCATTAAATATTCTGTTAACTATGAACTAAAATAAACTCTTCGACACGATAACTGTCATGGAGTCAAAGTCAACGCTGCCCAGAGTAAGTCGTGTGATCTGGACATAAAGTCCTGGTGTGCGAAGAATATACCAAGGTTAGTTAATCAGCCTACAACAAAAATCCCAAAAGTTATGTTCCCAAACATGATTGGTACAGTTCATCGACTCACCTTCATCGATCTACTGAAGAGAGAAAAGGCTGAGTAAATATTCCTCAATTCAAGTATCGAACTTTGGCTCTATGCTTTGGGAGTACTAAGGCACAAGTCCAAAGTTCACTCTTTTACCGGACTTCAATTTTAAATACATTGCTGGTCATCGTAAATGCAACACTCTGAAGGAAGCATACAACATAACATGAAATTTACAAAATGCATTAGCAGAGGCGAGATGTACACAAATGATTAGAATTTAAGCGCAGACACAAACCACGAGCGCCTGTGGCGCCATATATGAAATATATGAAGATAACATTCGTTACATTTTAAAAATTATAGGAGATAAATATTTTTCTAAGAACAACTAACAAATAATATTTGAACATGATTATTTTGATCCATTATAACTGCAAATGCTCCGAACAGAAAGCATTTTGATTTTTAATAGTTTTCTCAATAATCCTTATAATTTTAAATTTTGCTAACATTTTTACTTTAATAAAGTGAAGCCCCGGTGGCCTGATTTGTTAGGGGGTCATGGTTATTATCGGAAGCTAGTGAGTTCGAATCCCGGCGGCTGAAGATCCGTCGTGTGACACCGGTGACTGAAAATCCGTCAAGCTGCTGGGACACGTTAAAATTGGGCGAGGTCATAGTATCCTCAAAGTGAAATGATACCTCTGGGAGTGACAGGTCAAGTATTGGGGGTCTTCTGCTTGGTCCCTGCTTCAAAATCCCGAATACCCCACCCAGTTGCTACTATCTAACTGGCAGAGCCCAGCTCAGGGCTAGTGACAGGGAAGCATGCTAGTGCAACAACTTTAATAAAATATGTATATATATATATAAAGCTTTTTATTTAAACAATCTTCACCGTATTTGTAAAACAAATTAATATCCATGTATCGAATACATTTTATTAATTTTTGCATGCTTTATAAAGCGTATTAAATAAAGCAATACACACATATTTAATTAAATAGAAGTGTGTGTCCAGAAACAATAGTTAAGGCTGAGTTTATTGAACATATGATGTCAAAAATTGACAATCACCGTTATAGAATGAAGGCACATGTTCTGAATGCTTAGAATATTAACACTTTTTATTTAATGAATTATTCTGGAATTATTTGATTGTTAGCACTGTGAAATGACAGCTAAAACTGCATGTTTGAAAAATAAGGTGACAGAATACATGTCACTTCATAAATATTTCTATAATAAACTTTTTTGCTTCAATTATGTAATGTTATTGTTATTTGTTTCTGCGACACATATTTCATCTAATCGAAAATAAGCAGCCAATTACATTGAAATTTTGAATCCTCTCAAGTGACATGGACAACGCTTTAAATGACATCCTCTTTTCTTAAAACTCTCTTAGGATTTGTGAGCAAAAAAGAATTACGTGCCTTCACCGTAATAGTTTATCAAATTATAATGTGGCAATAATATTTTAATGTGAAGGGTATTAAGTGTATTAAGTAGAACTTCAGTGTAAGAAATCAGAATAAATATGTATGAATGAAACCACTTTATTATTTTTTATCGTATTCATAGTGAATGACAAATGGTTAACTGTCTAGCCTTCAATTCAAAGGTTCATTGGTTCAATAGTCCCCTCAAGCCGAAACATTTATATTGTTTTTCACTTTAAATTGTAGTTCCCGGTTTAATTATTCCCCGTATGCAAAAAAGACAGGTGAGTGACTTACAAAAGCTATTCCATAATGGATATAGTATCTTCTATTCTTTTTATAAAAAAATTTGATATTAATTAAATGATGTTCAATTTTTTAACTACTTTGAATGGTCAAAATCGAAACAAGGCTAGTAATTGATTTTCATATAGATTTACATAGAGTTTCAGTATTTTAATTTAATCTATAAAATGCTATTTTTTTCAATATTCTCATATACATCTATACGTAATATTATTACATAGTTATATTACATATATATTTAATGTACATTAATATAGCATTCGTATTTAAAATGCTAAAAAAAATTTACCCACATTCAGCCCTTTTCATTATATACATTTTTTCATTAGAAATTATTATTTATTTATTGTCTCAAACCTATCACTGTAGGCAGCTTTGAAACAATAGACAAATGAACATAAATACTCGGAATGCTAATTCTGAAATTTGAAATTTATGTTCTATCAGCTTAAATGCGTAGAAAATTTGTAGAATTAAAGATAATGTTTCTGAATAAAAAAAGGCTTCTTAAATAGCTTATTAATTTAGAAAAACATTTTTCTGAAACAGGTTTAAAAATATAATAAATATTAAGATCTAATACATTTCTATACTGGAGAAATGTAGACAGGAATTTCCTATTTCATTCTTTATATGAACGCTGAATTTTGAAAGCATTCAATCTTTATAAAATATATTAGGAATTATTTTACATTTGTAAACATTTTGCTTTCCTTTTCAATTTTCCATCTATATAGTTATTTACTTAAATGTTAATCTATTTGCCTACCTGTTTATCTAGCTATATTTGTATAGCTCCATGAATAGATAAAGAAACAGATAGATATATAGCTATATACTTTATATGTCAGCCATTTTTAGTTAAATATATACAGTACATTAGAGGAATCCTCCGACAAGAAAGTCCTTGATAAGAGCAATCCAGATATCAGTGCTTAAGCGCGCTGTGGCTGATTTCATGTTCACATTCTCAAAACAAGTAATCACAATTTAAACAGGCTATGTAATGTAGTTAAACTACTCTTAATAAACCGTGCACAAATTATAAATCTGCATTTACGATTCATTTGCTGTCAAACTCTAGAAAAATAATATAATTTATTCAACTATGTTACTTAATAATCATAACTGGAATAACTTTGCTCTCAGCATTATACGTAACTTAAAGTTTAGTGAAATATGGAGGAAGTTTTTCTTAAATTAACTGTGCACAAACTGCTTGAATATTTATATATATATATATATATATGTGTGTGTGTGTGTGTGTGTGTGTGTGTGTGTGTGTGTGTGTGTGTGTGTGTGTGTGTGTGTGTGTGTGTGTGTGTGTGTGTGTGTGTGTGTGTGTGTGTGTGTGTGTGTGTGTGTGTGTGTGTGTGTGTGTGTGTGTGTGTGTGTGTGCGTGTGTGTGTAAATGTATATTTAGATAATCATATGCGTAAAACTTATATGCTATGTATTTCATAAATTTTTTTGCACATTGATTTTTATGATTACCAAGTTATGTTAAATTTGACCAAGCAACATAGGTTATATGACTATTTGGTGAGATATATTTTTCAATTATATTTGAAATTGTATTGCAATCACACAAACAATTTTCAGATTAAGTTAAATAATTTTAATGTTACAAATAGCATATTTTAGGAAAAAAATTACTTTATCTTGTAGTTGATGAGAAAAATCCAAAATATTATAGAACTATGACTGTGACTAAAATATATTTTTATTATTCAACTATAAGCAATTTATGTCAAATAAAAGAAAATTTGCCATATTATTTTAAAAAAATTAATTAAGAAAACCAATATATATATCTATGTCGATTTTATCAAATATTAAAAGTTTAAGTTGCATTTTTTTATTTTAAATATCATCAAATTCATAAATAAAATTATATGTAGCATGATTATTTAGAAATCAGATAAATTTATGCAGAAAAACTAAATTATTTTGAAATGTTCACATTTTATAAAAATATTTCGTGTAACAGAAAATTGTTCTAACGTATATGAAACTGCATAAAAATAAGTAAAAAAAGAAGAAATGTTTCGCAAATTACTTACTCAGACATAAAATGTAATTTTAAACTTATGGAAAGGCTATTCGTCAATATATTCGTATATGTATGAAACTTTTTACAAACAATTTATCATAATTCTCATAAAATTATTATAAAGGTTGTCACCAGAAGAACGTTTTTTGCTTGAATTTTCCAAACTTGCAAAATTATTTTATGTTTCAATGTTCTTTTAGTAAATAAACTTATAAATTTACATTAAATTGAAAACAAAGGTTTTATTTTTATTTATTGCATTACGTAATACTTTCATTTTTATACATGTAATTTCAAATCTATTGCTGAGAATCGAGAAACGAGGAAATTCCTAAGATTGAAATTTCAACAAAATTAATTTTAAACATACATTACAAATAAAGTAAAATCAAGAAATAGTGCAACGTGTATGCTAAAGAATACCAAATTTCTTTCGAAACTTATTGATTGTAAAAGATGTATAAAATATTTTAAAATATATTCTTTTTGATATAATTAATTTTTAAACTCTAAGTTTACAATAATAAATGTATTCTTTGACATATAATCAACATTTAAACAAACATACAAAATAAAAATAAAAATGCAACACGATAAATCCAATGAAATACCAACATGGTCAGCTTTATCATCCTCATTATCGAAAATTTAAATTTGTCTATTATTTGTATGTTGTTATATCTGTTTACTGTATTTAAAGGTTCTTGTCAATTTACACACACATTTACACATTCATCAGATTTTTTTCAAGTATTAAACAACCTTCAATTACTTATAATTCGAAAATCATATTTCTGCTGCTTTCACGCTGAATGCATTGCCAAACTTATAATTTCCGTATATATATATATATATATATATATATATATATATATATATATATATATATATATATATATATATATATATATATATATATATATATATATATATATATATATATATATATATATATATATATATATATATCCTAGAAGTTGTTATATTTTATAATCACACAAGATTAATATTATAAAGTATATCTACATTTTCTATTATATTCAAGTTTGGAAACAATAAGGTCCACTATAGCTTAACTTCATCTTCATGTTTATAAAATCATGATAAAATGAGAGTAACTTTATGAGCAAGGGCATTATCATCCTGGAAAACTTGATTTACTGTTTAAAATAAAAACTGCATCTTAGGATTTATTTGATTAAGTGAAAATTTATGATCATTTAATTTCAATGATTTATCTTTTCGAAGTCAATATTGGTTTAGAAGAAAACTAAGACTACTTTACAAACATTATGATAGGTCAATTTCAATAACTGACAACTCGCAAAGAATAATCATAGTCATGCTTATGCAAGTGTCTTCCGAACTTTAATCCGTCCTTTTGTACAGTAAATTAAGAAAAATGACTGGTCTGATGATATAACTTACAAAGTTTAAAATTTGTTGTAAATGGCTTGGAAATATTTTCTTTGATGAAAATGTAGTAATTATAAGTTTTTTTCATAGCATTTATTATAACTGATGCATCCAGATAGGGATTCTGCGGTCAGTTTGATTCCAATTGTTTTCTTTTTAAGCATTACAATCCGTTCAATACAACTTCTTTCATGCATTCATTTGCTTTTCTGAGATTATTTTGACATATTATGCTTAAGGTGTTCTCTATTTAGGCATTAAACCTATTGTCTAAAATGTGAAACGTTTTAGCTACAACGTTTATATATATATATATATATATATATATATATATATATATATATATATATATATATATATATATATATATATATATATATATATATATATATATATATATATATATATATATATATATATATATATATATATATATATATATATATATATATATATTTATATATATATATATATATATATATATATATATATATATTACATTCATAAACTACAATACAGAAGAAATTAAGCTGAATAATTTATAGTTAGTGTCTTGTTCGAAAACGCTTTAATTTTTCTGCTTTTATTTGGGTGATTAAATAATTTAAAATGTTTTTTTATTTACAAAAAATAAGAGCTATAGTTCCTATTTATAAGAACTATTAATTCATAAAAATAAGAACTATGGTTCCTATTTTTTGTATTGTCAACATTCATTTACAGCACTGTGAATCGTTATAAAACGAAGTAAAATTATAATTAAATTCCAGAAATCCTCATAAACAATAAATGAAACTCATTTCTTTACAAACCCTAATTTAGAATTTTTTTTTTTTTACGGTGAAAATTATTATTGCTTAACGCAAAAGAAAAGTTATTCTAAGCGTCAATGTTGATGTCTGTAAATTTCTCCAGAGTAACCGGAAAATAACTTTTAACACAAAAAAAGAATAATTGATGATAGAGTAAGCGTTTACAATCAATTACTTTGCACTTTTTATTGAATATTGTAAAATATATATTTCTGCAATGAAAATTTATAATGTCCTTCCAATATTTAAAGGAAGTTATTTTAAAAAGTTTATCATTCACCATCATCATTCAAATTACTTTCAATTTCGGTTAATGAATGAGCAGTTTTTCGTAAAATATCAGTTCTTTAAAATATTTTACCTCTTTTGGGGGCTTTCGGCAAATAATTTAAATTTTTAATAATGAAAAACTGTGACTATATGCTTCGAAATATGAATGCCAAAATTTTTTTCATGAACAAGTATTATTTTCAATCAGTATTATTTTTAGTCACATCAGCTTTTTCATTTCCCATAATTTGTTCAGATAATATTATTAATCTTGTTTTATATTAATAAGATTCTTAATTTCTGATTTTCAGTAATCTGTTCAAAATTAAGAAACTGAAATTAAGAAAATGTTTTACTTAAGTACATAGGTATATAAATTGAAATGCTTTAATAATTTATTTAATTTTATTATGGAATTAGAGAATTGTAGCGTTTTTCTGCCAAATAACATAAAAAAATTGAAATTTCGATTTAATATCTATTGATGAAATCTGGATACCCAAAATCAGCATTTATTCGCTTGCTTCTTCCTTTAATTTTACATCAATATTTATAAAATATCATAATGCCAATTTAGCTCTCAAAATTTTGCAAAATTAAAAATATGTCCTTAATATAATTATTTGTTTTTTTGTTATAAACAAGTTTAACGAAAACATTTCATATAATCATTCTTAATACCTAGTCATCATATTTTAATTTAAAAAATTGTACTGTAAAATAAATTATTCAACTAAATTATCTTTAAATATAAAAGCATTAATGTTTGTTATAGATGAGAGAAGAAAATATCCATATATGATAAATCCAATTATAATTGATATTTATTACTAATTATCAAATAATTCTGCTTAAATTATTAAAATTAATATATACATATACATACAAATACAAACACACACACTAATATGCATATATATATATATATATATTTATATATATATATATATATATATATATATATATATATATATATATATATATATATATATATATATATATATATATATATATATATATATATATATATATATATATATATATATATATATATATATATAAAGATTTTTGATGGTACTATTACATAGTCGTAATATTATACCCAATGAACTTTCTGTAGTAATATATACTGGACATTTTTTCGGTTATGATGTGTTAGATAATTTATTTAATCGTAAAATATATTTTTGTGCAAACTTATAAATCAACTCTTAAATTATTTATGTAATCACTTCATTGATTCTTTTGAACTATCGCATGTTAATAGATAAAATAATTTAATTACCACGAAATGTAGTCATTGATTCATGAGTTCTGTTAGGTATATTAAAAGTCTAAAAAAGAAATATTAACAGAATTCAGTAACGTAATGATCAAGTGCATGTAGTTTAACATTTCTTTGTATATATTGAGGAAATTATTCTTTTTTTTTTGAGAACTATTACAATTTAATGTAAAATTTTTTTATAAAATGTTTTTTTTTTTACAAATTCACAAGTTCCTGGAAAACAGGAACCAAAAGGTTAGTTGTACATTACACTTAAATGATATGGATGAATCTATCTTCTTTTACAATGGTCAGATTTTAATGCAATTTAATCGTTCTTATTGAAGTTTACAATACCCTTTCTCTTTATAACATATGAAATTACGATAATATGGTGGGCATTCATAAAACTTATTTCAGTTTTGTCAAATATTTTTGATATAAATCATCGTCGAAAGCCCTCATCTCGATAGACATGCATGTAGAAAAGCAACATTTATTTTCTGCTCTTCAACTATTAGGTTATTCGGAAAGTAATTTCGTTTTTCTTGGAAATGAAAAACGTATAGCGGATAAATATTGTATGGCATTGCATATTGTCCATTCTAGTCCAATAACATTTATCATCATCCTGTTAGTAGCACGATTCCACATTTATAAAGTGGTTGGTTTTTGCTGGCACGAAACTGATCCAGGTGAGAAAAACGAAATTACTTTCCGAACAACCCAATATACTTGGGATGGAATCCTGGTGTATTCTTTATTATGATTTCCTACAGCCAGGCCACTCTGAGCTCTCAAGCTATTATGGCTTTAGCAAAACCGCAACTACTCTGAAAGTGCTATATTATGCCATTCAGAAATCAGCTTGTCTCTATATGGACACAATTGGAATTTCTGGAATCTGTTTTCTTGCATTAATGGTACGTTTCAAATGAACACTATACTTGTGAGTCTCGAGATGTCTGTCCACGAATAATGGTCCTGCTCTATATGGAACCAACAATAATATCCTGCACTTTCAAAAAAGGCTATATGGTTATATGATGGCAGAGACACATGGGTTGATCCACATGGGAGGTGTCACTTCATTAGCACTACGACGCTTTGATTCATGTCATATTCGCTTCTTCCAATCAACTTTCCCTAACCCTGGGTGCAGTCAGCTCATAAAGGTGTCAGTTTAGTTCTATTCGGAGAAACCGACCATACCTGTATTCTCAGTTCGATCACCCTATTGATAAGCGTACTTGTCTGGCTGTTAAAGTATGAAATGGCAAAGATTTTCAGTATTTCAGCTTTCTCAATACTAAGTTTTCATGTGACATAGAAGAAACGTTTGTTAGCTATGTACAAACAGGTTGAAGAACACATAATTACATATGTTACAACTTAAAATGTGAAGAGTACAGCCACGATCACTACTAGAGAAGGTAAAAAGGAATAAAGGAATAGACTAAAAAATAATGAAAAGAGTTGTATATATTTCATAATTGCAAGATTAATTGCGTACATAAAATTACATAGTATCAAAATATGGCTTTAACAGTTTTTGCTCGGATTGTACTCAAAGATTATAGGCCAAGAAAATGTTCTGCTGAGTAGTAAAACATTTCTGTCTAAACAGAAACATTTTTACTTCAAATTCTCGAATTAGGTTATTCGAGGATTTAGAATAATTGTTAATCATTAGAAAATACTGTTTTCAGCCTATGAAATCCCGTTGTGCTTACCATAAAACATTTCTTGACTTGGCTTTATAGCCATATCCTTTGTCTATTATTGAGTCATTTTTAAACTGAATTAAAGGATCTTTTATTTCATACGTAACAGAAACTATTTCCGTATTAATTTTGTTATTTATAATTTGTTCAAGATAATAAGTGAATAAAATCATATTTAAGCAGAACAGAAAGTCAACAATTATTAATCAAATTCTACATTGATCGTTGTTGCATCATTTTGTAAAAGAAATATTTAATAATCACTCCTTACTTTTACATCGCTATTTGAAAATTAGTCATGAGAGACATTTTACCATTTAAAATCCAATAGCTGTATTAATAATGCCTCAAACTTTTCTATTTTAAAGGAAGCTGTTGACATATTTTATTGAACCAGTGAATTATATTATATTAGTGAAATGGATCACTAAAATACTAATTTTATTTTGAATAGTCAAAATCCTTAAGAAGAAAATATATTTATTGAATAAGTAATTTACTAAAATTTCACCATTTATTTTGTGTTTAAATTCATTTTTGGAGAGTCAATTTGTTGTTTGTTTTTGTAAATTCATTTGCGAGTGGAACTCGTGTTGAAATATTATTTCACACAACAACGCCATATTTCTCATATCGGTATTACCAGATCAACAACCCTTCAGTTTAACAATTCATGGGTTTGATTCTTAACACAAGCATTGATATTTATAATGTTTTGAAATGCACTTTAAGCAATACATCTCAGATAATACAGCCTTCATGAGAAAAATGTGACCTCCAAAAGACAAGTAAACTAAACGCACTTTTGGAAGTAATATTTTTGAATTGTATCATAATCGTTTAAACTTGTTTAAATTATTACAAGAAATGAATGAATCTATAAAGATATTGTTACAATAGGGATTTAAAAAAGTTAGTCCTGCATAATTTGACACCAGAACCCTGTATAATTTATGGAAACAATTGAACAGCATGTGTTCATAAGATATATTTTTCACATTCGAGAAAATGACGTGCAATTAACCAGTTTTCAATTTAAATCTAATTCGTGATGATAACAACAGATATTTACAAGATGATATATAAAATCTTGAAAAATAATAACTTCTCCTGCGATTACTCATTAAACTTAAAATTCAGAAAAATCTTTTTAAATAAGTTTTTAAAAAAAATCAAACATTTTTTTAATATTCAGACAATTCAAATAGAATTCTTGAGTTTCATATGTTATTCCAATGTCAAACTCAAAAACATTTGACAAAACTGTAATACTTGCCTAGATATTGGAAATATTATGCGCTTTCTGCGCGTATTTTTTTATCCTTCATTCACAGAAATAATCTTCTCGTAAATTTTTATTTCAGAAAATATTTGATATATGTGGACATTTATTGCATTATTCAGCACTCTGGACAATGGATTCGACAGAAAATCGGTAAAATATTGAATTGGAGATTGGTAAATTGTGTATATGGAATTCATGTTTATATTAAATTTGAATACAGAAAATGCAGTAATAAGTGTAATAGGCTGCTTAGAGATTAGGAAAAATAAAATAAACAGATACCCTCAAAAAATAATAAAAAAGATAAATGTTTTTTTATCCAAAGTGGAAGTCAAATTTGTCAAGAGACATCTTTTGATAATGATGTCTCTTGACAAATTTGGAAAATACATCAATACAATACGAAAAAAAGAAAATACATCAATAAATGAACCCATGAAAAACATGATACTTCAAATGTAATTCAAATTGAAAAGTTAAATCTTACAATTGAGTTGGCAATGAAAATTTTCTTATTGAATAAAAATTCAATTTACTTTAATGTATGTCACTGAAAACATTTATTAGTGGTATGTGAATCGAACAAATAAATTTCATTATTATTTTAGCCAAATTATTACAAAATCATTGTGTGTGTGGTGTGTGTGTGTGTGTGTGTGTGTGTGTGTGTGTGTGTGTGTGTGTGTGTGTGTGTGTGTGTGTGTGTGTGTGTGTGTGTGTGTGTGTGTGTGTGTGTGTGTGTGTGTGTGTGTGTGTGTGTGTGTGTGTGTGTGTGTGTGTGTGTGTGTGTGTGTGATATTTCAAATTTAAAAAATTGCCGCTTTGTGTGTTAATGTATATCATTTATTAATAAAACTATATTGACCAATTTAAAATGGAAATTAAAATTTATTTGCTCTTAATCATTCATACATGAATTTTCATTCGGACTTGCATATTACTCAATTCTCATTGGCACATCTAAAAGCTTATTGAATTCTTTATTATTGAAAAGCTTATAATTCAAAATTCACAATTCTAACTATCAATAAAAAATTTAACTTAAACATGTTTAATATACAAAACCACAGAATTAATTGTACTTAGTCAAAACAAAAATATGAGTTAAACTTGAGTAAATATAAGGCAAAATTGAGAGAATATCCTTTATTAGTGAACATACATATGAGAAATTATTTTCATAACTTTTCAAATGAACTTAAACAAAACTAAATCTTACAGAGGTAATTTAAATTCCACCCAAGTTCAAAAATGTTGATTGAAGAAGTCTTTCCTTTTAATTGTGCTAAAAGCCATGTGTTTCTTAGTGCAAAATCAGATATGTAAGGTTGATGAAAAGACATCTATTTGAATTTCTTGCAGAAAATGTTTGTTTTGTTGACTTTCTGAAGTCTGAAGTTAAGGTAGAGCATTATGAAGACATCATTTAATTAGCGTTGCCAACTGTTTTTCTTAATATCTTCTAATATCTTGGTCTCTCTAATCGAGCTAATTTTCTGAATATGAATTGCCAGTTATACTCTTATATTTAATTTTGAATAGCAATATAGATGATAATTTGTTACGAATCACTCTAATAACTTGTTGGCATAGCCAATTACCTTTCTTTCAAAAATTCTTATATCTGTTCTGTTCAGCCATTTGAAGTAACTATATGGTTTAATTAATGTAAGTAGCCAATCTGATTGCATTTTTGTTCTTCGCAACATTTTAAACTGCAATTGAAAAGTTGAGAGGAAAGGATTTTGTCATTTTAATAATTTTTTTTGCTAAGATATTTTCAATTTCATATTCTATATTATATATTATATCTATTATCTATTATCTTGGTATCTTAAATCTTATTATCTATTATCTTGGTAGCCTAATGGTTAGGGCATCGATTTCCGTCTGGAAGGGCTGGGTTCGATTCCCAATGCTGCCAAAGATCCACCGAGTACATGCGATATATGAACTCGTTAAATCTGTGGAATCAAAAGTCCTGTGGTCGGTTGTTGAGCAGTTAGCATGGGTGTAATGGTCTGGAGAAAATTTCCTCCCCCTCCAGATCAAAATCAAAATTGAGGGAGTGGATCTTCTGATGATGCCATCTATCGGAGGAGACTTAGAGCAAAGACGTACTTTCACCTTTGTGGTACTCTGGTTAAACGAAAGACGCACTCTACTGACTTAAATACGCATATCTGTCGGCATAACGAGGATAGCATTTCCAAGGGACATAAGTAAAACAACAACAGATTAAATATTAAGAAATTATATTGAGAATTGATTGTTAAGATAATTCGGGGAAATATTAAAAGAATAAAAATTAATAGACAATTTTTAAACGATAACTTTAATATTTCTACTTATTTATCAATGTATGAGGACGGAATTCACTAAATTTGAAAAACCATTTATTTCCATTAAAATCAATTAATTCAATAAAAATAATTGTAAAGTATGTCCTAAGATAATTATAAAAATATTTTAAAATACGAAACCTGTGATACCTGTTTTTTATGATGAATTTTTTTTAAATGATAAATTACTGGAGAAACATTTGATATGAAAAAATGTAAAATTGAATATTTGCGTATTAGGATTTTAATTATGATGCAATAAATATTTTTAAAACTACTTTTTGAAGTTACCATTTAAAGATTATAAAACTGCACTGTTTAATTCTTATTCTTATATTTATAATATATCTATGTTTATATTCAATAAATGCATAATAATAAAATTTCACTTTCATGAAGAATACAATTTTTCGAATAAATATTCTTTTTTTCTGGTATTTTTTCCCAATTTTAAAAATTCATTCTGATGCAATATTCAGTTTACAGTAAGGTAATATCCAAGAAAGTAGAACTGAATTTATGGTTATGAGACTATAGTTTATGAGAAATAGTTTATGAGACTTTTCCGTTAGTTACTTGGAAAATATGGTCTTGAGGACTATAACAAGTAGTAACTTAATAACAAAAAATGTGCACTCAATTCATATGTTCTGAGAAATCAAAATGAGTATTTTTTCTGAGCTTTTAAAATTTAAATAACCAATGGAAACAAGTCGAATTTCCAGCATCACAAAACTAAATTGTTAGGAAAAAATGAATTATTTTGAAAATTCATTCTCAGAAAAATTATGACGATAAATGTGACGAAAATTCTTATATTAAAAAAAATTCATCATTCTTTCAACTATTTTAGCTCTTAGAGAATATTAATTTTTTCATGATTTCCATTCAATTTAATTAATTTAATTAATGATTCTAAACGTTCTAAATTACCTAAGAAATTGTCATTATGTATTTTCCAGAAATTAACTAAATCTTTTCCGTCTATACATGTGGTGTATGTGTAAGAGAGAAAGAGCAATATTTTTTATAGATTTGTCCTTTTAATTATCATTAAAGATTTAACGAAAAATGTAAAAAATATGCTATAAGGCTTAATATTTATTCAGGTTACTAAGATTACTAAGATTAGGATTATTAAATGTAAAAAATATGCTATAAGGCTTAACATTTATTCAGGTTACAATTATTATTGCTTTTAAATAATAATTAATACTAAATTCAAATAAATTCATACGAAGTATTTTTATTTGATTTCCTGAAACACTTTAAGGTTGGCGAATTTTTGGCATCTTTTATTCCCTTTAGAGAGAAGTTCATATAGATATATTTTTTATTTTTCGCAAGGGAAGTGAACAAGAAAAGTCCATTGGACCCGTTCAGCATGTGCCCACATAAAATATAAAAGTAACACTCATCACCCCAAGGAAACCTTAGGGCTTTCGACTCTAACGAGAAATTATTATTCATGCTGAGTTGCTAACTTTTTAAAAATTTTATTAATTAAATTTTTCAAAATAATTAACATTAACATTTTTATTCATTTAAAAAGAAAACACATTATTTTACTTTTTATGGCGTAGAAATACATAGCAATTTTAGAAATCTGTGATGCATTTGTAAAAATATATACAAAAAAACAATTTTTTAAAATCTTTTAAAATTTTCACATATAGAATTTATGTACAAAGTTTACGATTCTCCTTCTATAATCATTATTTAAATTGAAATAAAGTGATATATAAAAAAGTTTTCTCTACTAATAGGACTTTCACTCTATGTAAAATTAAAGACAGAATTCATATCTGTTAGGGATATACAATTAAAACATCCAAATGAGCATGATGTAAGCAAATAAAAAAGTAATTCATTTCAGTTTCAAACTATGTATTCTTTCAAAATATGTGCAATAATCCAAATAAAAAATGCAATTAGTAAAAAAACCTTGAACATTTAAAAGACGTTTCTATGTAGAAATTCGTTGCAAATTATGTCCTCCAGCTAAAAGAGGATTTTTAAAAATGAATTTTAAAATTAATGAATTTAAAAAAAGATTATCAACTATGTTACAAACGTGAAGTTTTTTAAATTGTTTTTATAACAAAAGAATTTTTTCTATTAAAATAAAATATTCCATCCTGATTATAGATCAATGCTTGAAAAATTTCATTCACTTTTTTTAAATTTTTGCATTAATTTTATCTTTGAAAGCATTTTCTTTTTTATGTCTGCTCAACCTATTTGATAAGAGTGTTAAATATGTAATATGTGAGTTTTAACTCCATTGCACTTTAATATATTTTTAGAAGCAATGACTATTAAAAATCTATTCAAATTAGAAAAAAATGAGTTAAAATCAACACAATTCACAACTACTTAATAAATTTATTACTAAGATCAATTTAGAACTTTTCAAACTATTTTAAAAGCAAATATAAACTACTCATATTTCCAATCATCCAACTAATGATCATCCTGTTTCAGACTGAACTGTAAAAACGACTGCACGGATATCAGCATGAAAGTTTTTGACTAACTTTAAACAATAACAATGAGTTATTTCATAATTTTAATGGCTGTGCCTGTAATCAATTAAATATGCAGTTATTTTAACTGAATACTCTATTCGCCAATTAGTTATTCATAGGCAAAAATGTTGAATATTTTATGTTGTTGTTTACTAATGACATTTGGACAAGCAAGCTCGCTATGCTATACGAATTAAGTCAATTGGGAGCGTCTTTTCTTTTTAATCAGAGCACCTTTAAGGTGAAAGTATGACTTTGCTCTACACACATGCCATAGGTACCCGTTTATAGGGTAGGCAACCATTCACACCTCATTCATACAAGGAAGGGGAAAAGACAGGATAGATAGCGAGAGAAAGTACATCTATGCCCGAACCGGGATTGGAACCCAGGTACTTCTTATCCGTAGTCAGGCACGCTGACCACTAGGCAAGTTGGTCGGCAAATATTTTATATATTATCTTTAAAGAATAATACAGTTTTAATATTTTGAATCATTAATTGCTGGAGCTATCGTTGAAACAAATATAGTTGCTTAGGCTTATTAATATTGCTTACATCAAGGCCACTTTGACGTTTATCATGCAAGTTCATTGCCAATTTAATATTAGCTTAGCTGTTCAGTATTCCTTAATAAATGGGACAGAGATGTCTTAAATAAATTAACTTAAATAAAATTTTCTTTAAGCATGTCTAATTTATTTCATCAAAATATTTATATTAGTGAAATAGGATTTTAATCAATCAAAAAGAGAAGAAAATATAATAATTATTGTGACTTGAAATCTCATTTAACAGTGAAATTGGTATTTTTTAAGAGAGCAAAAATTATAAATTATAAAATTACCTTTTTTATATAAAAACAGGCACATGTTGCATGTTATTATACATCCATAGATTATTTACAATGAAAAACACACTTATAGTTTTCTTTTCTTGAATAACTGAATATAGCTTCTAATTTATAAGATCATTTGAATTTGATATCTTGCCACATGTGTGTGTATGAAACTATAAAAGCTTCCAAATTCGATTCTTTCAACTTGAAATGAGTTTTATTTTTAAAACTTCAGTATTAAAATTAAATATCATTAATAAAATGTAGATAGCAATATCTTCATTTGAATTATTACTATATCGTTAGTAAAATAAATATATTTCATACTTTTCTTTTAATGTATAAATATACATTGATAATTTTGTTAAAAAAATATTATTAATCGCTGATAATTTTAGCTAATTTGTTTTATGCAAATATTTTAAAAAATTATTCATTTAAATTTTTCGTTAATTGATGATTGAATTAAAATATGCGTGTTATTTAAAAAAAATTGAATATAAGTAGGAGCTTATTTTTAATAATCTGTTTCTTTGTATCATAAATGCATTTTTCCTTGAAAGCCTTTTGTTGAACTTACATTTTCCTATACCCAGTGTGATTTTATATTTTGTATGAAGAAATATATATTGTTCTTTCAAATATAAAAAAGAATGTTATAGCAATAGGAAGCAAAAAAAAAACAATGTAAATATTCCAGAAAGATAAACAGGGGAAACATGTACAAAAATAGCTCTTCAATTATTGCTTCACAAAATCATAAAAACTAAGTTTATTGGCCGTAAAAATACTACTAACTGCATCCTGATAGCATAATTCCATTGTTGAATGCAATGACTACCGCTAAGCGTCTGACTCCTCTGAAAGGTGTAGCAACTCATTATCATTTGATTATTGAAGCTTATGACATATTAAATTTAATTTACAGAATGAAAATACATAAATTTTACACGTAATATAATTTAAAATACTGATTTACATTTCTTATTAAAAGAAATAATAAAAAATCCAGTTCATAAATGTCATATACATTTACATATGGGCATATTACATGTACATTGTATAACATATGTGCTTGTGTTTATATAAATGTTATGAATATTAATCACTTACACTCTCAACAAAAATAAAAGAAATTTTTTAAAACGCAATAATTATTCTTTTCTTTAGAATATAGTTACATAAAATAGAAGTGTTGGATAGTTTGGCTTATAATACATCAAAACATGATGTTGAAAAATTATACTAAAATATTTAAATAATTTGCTCAAACGTTTTTTGATATTCTCATGTGTGAAAACTAAAACAGTTAAAAAAAAAATAATAACAAATACTTTGGGAAATAAACGAAATAAATAAGAACAATTTAAAAATAGCCGCTACTTAGAACAGAATTATAAGTTTATTTAGATTAATTTGTATATATAAAATGAAAAATTCATTACATAATATTTATAATATTATAAATATATAATTCATATAAAACTTATAAAAAATTTTAAAAAATTCTAAATGATATTTTTCTGGTAAGAAGTTTAAAATATATTTTAAAATTATTAAAAGCTTCATCATAGCAAAATTGTTACATTTATTTCAACGAACTAGTCAAAAAAATTTAAGAACATTTCTTAGAGCAATTATAATTATTTATGGGAGAGATTCGGGGAAATACACAATGAAAATATTGTGGAATAATTATCTGTGGATTAGTTTGGAATTAGATTTAGTAATACAAGATATTACCTTGATCCAGACAAAAAAACAATAATCCATTCAAATGCATTACGTTTTCTATAATGAACTGGGCTCAGATTTTCTCTAGCGTTATAATGACTTGTTATCTAAAGTACACGAAACATATGGTGCAAAAATATAGTTTGCTTACATTACATATTTTGTGTGAATTTCATATTTAAATCTTGTAAATTAGGCTGACTTAATTGGTATTTATGCATATCCCTTCAACCAATTCATAAGCAATTTGTCACCAAATGTTCCGGCCTATACAACAAAAAATTTCTTTACTCTGTCAGCTATATTTTAATATTAACTAAGCATATTTTATTTTTGTATATAAGGAAGGAGTCAGTGATAGCCAGGACTATTGCATAACCTAATGTACATTTTAGTTCACACAAGTTTTTTAATTCTAAACAAAATCTTTTATATCCGCACGATTCAGAAAATGCTATTATAAAATAAAATCTTCAAGCGGCGAAAATAAAATGTTTTTACTTTTTATGAGCTTATGAAATAGTTTAAAAGCGGCAGTCACTAAATTCAAATAATTGGCTATAAATTGGATGATTTGGGTCACATTGTTTTCTTAGAAATAGTTGGTGGAGTACCTAATTTTATTGTTTTAGCAGTACCTAATAGTAATTTTAATAAAAAATATCAATGTTTCACATTCAGTTTAAAATGTATTTAAAAGGTATTAAATATTGTAAACATTCTTAAATATTCATTCTTTTTGGAAATATTCTACATATGAATATACGGAATAGCTTTCGAAAATAATTAAAAACAATAGCATATTTTGTAAAACGGGGAAAAGGAATCACCTTGTGGTTAAAGAAAGTTGTTAACAGAATTTTATATCTCTTTTTGTATAACTTAATTATGCAACATTTAAAAAATTTTGATTGATTATAAAAAAACTGAAAAAGGAATTTATTGATAGTTATATTGATATTCAATATACTGGCCTTTAAACACTCTTAAATTTCTAGACTTATTTAATTTTTAAGAGTCATTGTGTTAGCTATTTACTTAGGAAATTTATTTAAATAACAAGGATTTATATGATAAAGAAAAACATGAGCAATTCATGGAACACACTTATCATGAAACCTTGATATAAACGGAAGAGAATAAACTTTTACAGACAAGGTGCAAATTAATTTATTAAATAATTTAACAATGCCACATTGAAATAAATTTTACAATGAACAGAAAGAAAGAGAGAGAGAGAAATGTAAATAAGGAAAATGAGATCATTAAGTGTAAATCAATAATGTCAATTTTATTTAAATTAAAATTTAATTACTAATTTTATTAATTTATATTTTTTTCATATATTTCTTCATAAAAGAAATCTATTTTAAATTTTTATTAATGTAATAATTTATTTAATATTTCATAATTTAAAAACCATAATAAAATTAATTTATTTTGTAATTCTGTTTGAATAGTGAATTGTGATTTGCTTGTATTTTCTGATTACTTTGGCAAAATGATTACTAAAAAAGAACATAAAATTTGTTTCCTGTTGCAAGTAGAAATATAAGTTTCCTGTGAAATGAGAGTTTTATGCCCAGTAAATAGATTTGCATATTATGAAGACTCAGCTAATTCAATTATTTCAAACTTGTGGTGAATAAGCAGAATTGATAACATCGCAAAATATCGGCTTAAATTTCAAACAGTGTACGATTTTTGTTAATTAAATGTTGCTTTCGAATTCTTACTTCACTCTACTGGTGTGAGATATATATATATATATATATATATATATATATATATATATATATATATATATATATATATATATATAATGCATTTACAATTCCTTATAAAAATAATTGAATAATTGTGTTTAACATTACTTGATAGAGATTTAAATACAAGTATGAGAGTCACAATTCATTTGTCGATAGGAAAGATAAATGCGAATAATATTTTGGAAATATATTTTTATACTAAGTATTATTCAGAATTAATTGCAAACAGTTAAAACTACGAAAAAGATAAATTTACAATAAAAATTCTTCATTTGTTAATTTGAAAATTAATATTTCACTTTTTATGTAGTAAGAGTCACTATTCATTTGAAATGTTTAATTTCAAACTTATGGTGTTAAATAAGCGTAGTCTGATTATTTCTAGTTAAACAGGATACTAGAGTATAATACCACTCACTTCCCCATGTATCTGCCCCCGTCGGTATAATTCTGCCTCCCACGCTTGATATATACTCTGTTTCTTAATTAATTTCCTGCAGAACACTCAAAGAGTATTCCTGTGGAAATCAAAACTCCACATAATATAGAGAGATGACTGGAATGTTGATAATATCGAAGGCAAAGAAAATGAAAGCCGCACCAACACAGGAATGTCAGGTGCATTCATTGAAGTTTAATCAGGATTTACCAGGAGGAAATTCATCAAGAAAGATTGAAAGAGAGATTTAATTTCATGTGTGTATTTTCGTTTAATTGTAATAAATATAAGAGGTTATAATCCACATTCTCTCTGAAGGTAAAAGATATGTTACAGCACATACAGAGAATTAATACGTAGTTTGGGAACCAGCAATAAAATAATTTAGTTTCAAAAACTTTATATTTGAAATAAAATATATTCTTTTTGGAATTTTGAGATGTGCTAATTATTAGCACCATATTATATCTGCTCCTTATTTCGCCTGCATGCATTCTTTATATCATTGTTTTTGTTAAGATGATTTGCTATTTTATGTTATTAAAAAGGTAAAAAGGATTAAATGATTGAAATTAAAATAGGTCATATTGGGCGTCTTACAATATAAACATGCAATGAACAAAGTTGACTACATGCCCCTATATGTTAGATTCATATAATAATCATTCTCTTTCAAGTTAGCTGTTAGTTAATTTCAAAAAGGTTTCCTTTTCAAAATATTAATAATTACATACAAAATATTAGTACAACACTTTAATGTTATTAATGTTGATATACCTTAAAACTTGTTGTTAAAACTCTATGTGTTGATGCCCTATTAGACATTTTATACTGTTATCTTCAAGCAATCGATCAAGTCCGTCTACCCATGCGGGTCATAATGAAGGTTGTGCGACTCAGCTTTAGTCGTTTCAAGACCAAGATGCATCAATACTGACATCTGACTTTTGCCTCAATTCTGCAAAGCATTTAGACTAGCAAGTGGGTGCGTCTTCACCACCTCCGAGACATAGCCTGCCACACCGAGAGATATTATTTCACATGGAGGTCATGGTGACTGCGACATGTTTTACGGTCCCCAGTAGCCATTTCTGAGCACGATAGATCTTCGTTTTGGACTAGAAACGAAATCACCCACGGCCCAAGCACATTTTATGTTATTAGTATTGTATTACATATAATGAATAATCAAATATGACAAGCTGTAAATATTCTGGATTTTATAAACATTCTGAATTTAAAAACTTCAGTTAACATTCTGAGTTTCAAAACATTCAGAACAATAATACTGCATATACTACATTCTACATTTAGAATGTTAACACTCACATAAAAACGCTGACATCATTTTCTGCTGTCATTTCTTGAATGGTACAGAATGACTACCATTTCAAAATATTAAAACTTATTTAATTTCAAAATGAAGTAGAATTTTCGGAGTCATCATAAGAGAATCGGACGTTAAAAAAAATTAAGCATTTTTAAACAGTTCCGTTTTTAACGCTGCATATACAAGCATTCTTATGTACCTATATTTATGTTTATTCATCCATTTGGCATAAGAATGAATTTATATATCAAGTAATTGAATTCATCGAGAAGACTTACAGATTATTGAAGCCGTGGAGACCTGGTCGATTAATATGTCGTTCTCATTATCAAAAGGATAGTGAGTTCAAAATCCGGCTTAACCGAAGATCAGTCATGCTCGCTAAAGGTGGCTGGGCATTTTAAATAAAATAGGTTGTAGTTGCATTGTCTTCGATGTATATGCAGCGTTAAAACTGATGCTTCTGAGGAAGCAGGTCAGGTTTCGGGGTTTTTTGGTTGGTCTTTAATTCTAAATGATAAGAACTTACACCCGGTGGCCGTCATGTGTAGGCCAACTTAGGACTTGGTGCAAGGCTGCATGCTAGTGTAACAACAACACTTAAAGATTATCATATTACAATTAGGAAGCAATGCAATTGAAAACTAAATGAAGAAAATGAAGATATGAGACACATTCATAGATAATTTTTATTAGTCAATAATATTATACATGACTTCAATATTTTACATTCATTCTTCGCAATTTTGACACAAATATTCAATTTTTGTCAGCAATTCATCTTCTCTATGTCTCTTTCTTTCTACTATTACTCATTTTGTTTATTTCATTTGAGATAACCCTTTCGCATTCATATTTATTATTATGGTAATTTTTCATGGGTAAAACTTATTTACTAAATATTTTGATGACTGTACCCCATGAGCCCATGTCCATATAGATAGGTATACAACATAAAAATTTCATTATTTCAAAATTTATGTCGAATAAATATTATGTATATTTATCTTGTTCGACAAATAGATAAATGTCAGTACAAAAGATAACATAAAAATGCGATCAGTTGTGTTATTTTCGTAAAAAAAAGTAGATAAATAAAAATAAAATACTTTAAAAAGACACATCCGGTAAACTCAGGGATATTATACAAACATGCTTGTTTTATCCACCTTTTATTCAAATACAGTATCGGATGAGCTGTCGCTTGAAAAAATGAGGTGTGTCATGCACAAGTTAAGCTTTATTTGATTGACATTGGGAAGCATTTGGAGGAAACGCCCCAAAAAACTCTTACAAAATAAAAATCAATAAGAAAACTTTGGAAAGAATTAAAACATAAAAATGATCAAAATATCATTTGAAAGTAATTCAAATGTTGATAAAAAAAAGTTTAATGAGATGCTTTAATGTGAAAAATTATATAAATATTTATGCAGTGAAAATATATATAATGATTGGAACTTAAAAAAATATATAAATGGAAACTATTCCGTTTATCCAGGGACTAATTAAAAACCGTAAAATAAAGTTGAATCAATTTTATATTAGAATGTTGATTTATTATTTACTTAAAATAAAAACCCGATTTTTGTATTGTTCTTTTGATTAAAGCCCTCGTAATGAATTTAAAATCTATTCAACGATGATGAGAATTATCTGTAAAGCTGCTTATACCGTGTTATAAACAATAAGCTATCCAAATGCCTTTCAAGGCAAGATTTTTCAAAACAAAATTTAAAACGAATTTATATTTAAATCACAATCACTTAAAATAAATAAAAATGCAGTTAAATTCTCTTTCAATTCTGTTATCCTAATTTAAAGTTTATTTTATGCAAAAAAATTACAAAAACAGTTATTAAAATTAATCGCTCAAAGCGTTTATAAATGAAATTTTATAAAATATTTTTTAATTATGTAAATGCTATTACTTTCCAGAATCGATTTTTTTTAACGAATAGACTATGCAATACTAAAATGTTTGATACTTAATAATGTCTACGTTTGCACACACATGTTTATTGAAAAAGAAGAAAAAAATCAATAGGTTAAAATAAGATATTTCCTAAAATTGATAAAAGTTGCAGATAAATTTCTATAAAATATGCACACAAAAATTCAAAAATATTAAGCCATAATTTGCTTAGTGAACATGTTTTACATGGAGAAACATGTATCAAAAGTCATTTACAGCAAGCAATGGCAGCAACAATGTATTCAAAAAATATTTATATTTTTAACAATTACAACCACTTACCGGTTTTATATAAAATTTCTTCTTTATTTTAATAAAAAGTGATTTTCTCTTTTATTAGGAAAACGGTTGCCGTAAAACAGTCTTTTATGCGGACACAGATGCTGTAAAATACTTTAGGCATATTTTTTTCAATTTGGTGAATTTTTAGAGGATTTTGATCAACTTAATATTTTTTTTACCTTTGCAACCTTAATTTTTTATTGTCACATTGAAAATACTAAAAAAAATTCATCAACATTCTATTTATGACAACTTAAATGTCATTGTCTCACACTTTAGAGCACTTTGTTTTAATTATATATTTTCATTAGAATTTTTCTGAGAATCATTCAATGAATTTTCTATTTTTTTTAATTCTAATATTTCATAATTTATGGTATTTGTGGTTTTTATGTTCTCTTTCAATAAGTTTCACCACATTTTCAATAAATAACAACACAAAAACAGTAATCTTAAAATCAATATATATTTTAAAAGAAAATTTGATTAAAATTGCAATCAGGAATAAATAAACAAGGATCAAGAAAGAAATGCATATTTTCTCGCTCAGTATTTGAACATGAAAATTGAAAAAACTGTTACTAGAAACTTTTTAATATCAGTTTAAATTACAAATAATCAATTTAAGTGAATTAAAAATGAATTAAGACCAAAACTAAAAAACAAATACTTTTATTCAACTTCCGGTTTACAAATCTGAGCTTCCAGTTTCTTAAAATTATAATATTGGTTCTTATTGATGCATCAAAATAATTCTAACGACTATTACTAGCAAAAAAATCATGGTGGTTTAGTGATAGCGCTTACGCTTCCAAGCCACACGTCCAATATTCGGTACTCGCGCTGAGCAAGGTCGACTCAGTCTTTCACTCCTTCAGTGGGTCTATAAACTGAGTACCAAGCATGCTTGAGAACTAAGCATTAGAGGTTTCACGTTAGGCTGACCACCTAACCGGGACATAGGCTTCGCATTTCTGGGACCATCGGTTAGAGAAACAGATAGGGGCACTTTAGGTCTTAGTCCATATGGGTTGTCGTGTCACTGTGCCAGTATTTTTTTTCGTTGCAAGAAAAATGCTTTTTCCAATTAGCAAAATAAGAAATTTTGACGTTTAAATCAAAATTAATATAAAGTACATTCTTGTGAACTTTTCTAATATCCTCTGTGTTATATCTATTCAGTTATGGCAGTCAGAAATTTGCGGAATTCTTTTGAACAATTTTTCATATTTGGGATTACCTTACTTTTACCTTCCCATCAGCGTTACGTCTAAATTTATTGGACAGAATCTTACCTGAATTACTCAAACACATCTCACTTGTAGAATTATCAAACACATCGTGTAGTAATTCTACAGATTCTACAAGATTTAATCAAGGTACTTTACTGAAAGGTACATTTCATCTTTGTTATTATACTGTTTCTAAATATTTATCCATCGAAAAGAAATCAACATATAACTTCGCATGAAACAATTCTAGATTCTCATGAATTACATATTGTAATAAATTAATACTATAAAAATTAATATAATTTAGTCAAATGTAAATTTTGCTTTTAAATTAATTTATTTTGATATCCTATTTAGTGTGATATTTTTCATACTTAAATTAAATACTTCAGTTACAAAATTATTTTTTATCAGAACATAAAACTAGCTTCGTGGAAGGAATACTAAAAATTAACTAAACAAAATTATTCAAAAATATGATGTGAATCGTGAATAAAAACTTTCTATTAATATTTCTATAAAACCTTATTAAATTATCCGTTCAATTTCATAATTATCTGTAAGGCTAATCAAAATAATTACTCCATTAAAATATGGATTATCTCTTTAATACACATGAAATGAATACTCCAAAATATGTATGCTGAATCAAAAACTAATAATTTCAATAAAAGAATTTGCAAAATAACGCAAACTAAGATTGTATGTTTGGAAACAATCAATTTTTTGAGTAATGTAAATTCCCTACGTGATATCCTATTTTGCCTGTGACACTAACTGACAATTTCACTGCAAATCGAATCAAAATGATGCAGTTTAAGGAATGACACAATTTCAATAACTTCATTACATTTCAACATTCGGGACAATTCTATGCTTCTTTGGAGATAACGATTTCATAAAACACTGATTTGAATATATTCGAAGAACTATCTATCCATTTCCAAGTCATCTTTTTTTTTAATTCTGATAACGACAGTTACAAGATAAGAAAGAATTGTCATTCTCAACGTTTGAAAGGTTTTGCACTTCTTTAAAGGACCAATTTTTTTAAAAAAAATATGAACGACACTCTTCGATCTGAAACAAGTTTAACTCGACTGCAGAGCTCTTCTTCAGCTTCCACTGCATAACTGCAGAGAGTTTATGTTAAGAAATACAATTAAAAATTAAATGTAAGTATATATATATATATATATATATATATATATATATATATATATATATATATATATATATATATAATTCCTTATTATAAGAAAACAAAATATTCCCAAAACGTTACTGATTGATTCCAAAAATAATGTGCAATTTTATTTATTAATAATAATGTATCATTTATGTTAAAATTAAATTCAGTTAATAAAATTAGAAATTAGAGTAATTTTAATTTAATTTTTCAAAGCAAAAGAATTTTTTCAGGTAGACGTGTTTAAAAGTCCTATTATCTAAAATATTAAATATTTTCTTTAATATGATAGTTAATATTACTTGAATAATTATAAAAGAAATATATATATATATATATTGTTACAAATTTATAAATAATGATTATATTTGTCTTAAAATATCTCAGACAGATCAGAAATTCTCACATTTTGGGCAAAAATTGCGGTATTTAGACGTGTTGTAGTTTAAAAGTGGATTTCCTAATGATTTGGCGAGTTGACGACAGTTGGCGAGATTCTTGGCGACTTGGTGACGGTTGGCGAGATTTTTGGCGACTTGGCGAGAAATCGATACTTCTGGAAACATCCATCACCTAAGCTCTAGGACCAATATTTTTCGAGATAGCCTAGAAGCTTCCAGAACCTTGGCGAAATTGGTAGATTTCTCCGCCAAGTCAGGTATAAATACCGCAACCCGACATGGAAGAATATAGAGTTTTGTGAAGACAGTCAGTGAGTGAAGACGATTAGTTGTGACTGCTAGTTGTTCTCTGTCTGAGGTATTTGAGACCTGTGATTGGAAGCTATTTCTTATTGTATCTGACGAATTGTAGCTGTATAATTGTGATTGTTACAGCGGGAATTTCGTTTATCTAGTGAAGTTTTTACGAATAAAAGTCTTGTGTTCATTAAGTGGTTGCTTTATTCAACTCTCAATCAACACGAACCCGTGGAGCTCGGTACAACTGGTGTCAGAATCGGGATTGAAGAGTTGATGCAGCGTGTCACCAGAAAAATGGATATGGATTTAATGAAAAGTCTTCTCGAAAAATTAGCGGAGCAGATGGCTGAGATGAAAGCTGGACAAGAAGATATGAAAACCGAGATGAAAGCTGGACAAGAAGAGATTAAAACCGAGATGATGAAAGAGATGAAAGCTGGACAAGAGGAGATGAAAGCTAGACAAGAAGAGATTAACACCGAGATGATGAAAGAGATAAAATCTGGACAGGATGAGCTCAAGAAGGACATTGTAAGTGTTAAAGAAGAATTCTCCAACATCATTCAGGAGAAGATGAATGCAATGGAAGATAAGGTAACTTCAGTAGAAACTAAAGTTCTAGAGATAGAAGAAAACGTGGAAGAAGCATTAGACAATATCAATAAGGAGATTGAAAGCTTGAAGAAGCAAATGTCAAACAAACATGAGGAACCCAACGTGACATTTGTGCCTTCCCTAGCCAATATTAAACTCTCAACATTTGATGGGAAATCATCCTGGCAAGTATACAAGACCCAGTTTATGATGGTAGCGGAAGCTAATGGATAGAATCCCCGAGCCCAAGCTTTTCACCTAGCGGCTTCTTTAAGAGGAGACGCGGCTGACATCCTCGAGACGCTTCCGGAGGAGCAGAGGCACGATTTCCAAGCCCTATCGAGTGCGCTTGAGCTGCGGTTTGGAGATAAGTGCACTAAAGAATATAGCAGACTACAGTTAAAGTCACGCTATCAAAAAGCGGGTGAAAGTCTTCAAGAATTGGCTGCCGATATTCAGCGACTTTCCCATCTAGCATTTTCGGACTGCCCAGCTGAGACACGTCAGGATCTGGCTCTCCATCACTTCATCGATAGTGTGAGGGATCCGGAGATACAGAAAACACTTAGACTCGCCGATGTCAAAGATATTGGATCTGCCCTAGTCTACGCACATAAGATAGAGGCTGCCCAGCAGGCCGCGCGTAAAGACCGGCACTCAATCAGAGCCGTCTCTACTACTGATACGGACTATGATCTCAGAAAGCAAATCGAAGATCTGCGGCGAAAATTCCGTAACTTAGAATTGAGTAAAGGTGGCAGAAACACGAAAATTCAGTGTTGGACTTGCGGTGCAGTCGGACACGTTCAGAGAGACTGCCCGAAACGAAAAAATGGTGGAAATGATCTTCCACCACAGCAGGGAAACTAATATGTGGCCATCTCGCGGGGCGGAGATGTCCAGAGAGTCAGAAGCCCCATTTCAAATTGTTTCACATTTCTTCCGTAAGTAGCGGCGACAACGGACTTTTCGTTATGGGACATGTCAACGAAGTTCCCTGCAGAATGATAATCGATACTGGAGCCAACGTAACTATCATTAGGACAGATTTGGCTCGCAAACTTGGTGACAAACTTATCTGGACGCCGCCCTGCATTACCCTCCAAACTGTGACAGGTGACAAGATTAAAGTGCATGGAAAAATAAATCTAAACATTGCATTTGGTAATGCCGTGTACCATCATATGGCATATGTCGCTGATATAAATGACGAATTTATTCTCGGATTGGACTTTCTCAAAGAAAACCATTTCAAGTTAGATTTTAAAAATAATGAACTACACTCATGTTCTGAAGACATAGCGATTTTTAAGACGAAATATTCAGATATTAAAACAGTCCATCATATAACTGCGAAGAGTGAAACAACATTACCACCAAGAACTGAGACAATAGTTTGCGGAGCTCTTTCAGAAGATAATAATTTTCATTATGGATTGACTGAATATCCAGATTCCGACAATAGCGTTAAAGGAGTACTAGTGGCTTCTTCACTCGTCGACCTTTCACGAAATGTAATCCCGGTAAGAGTTGCTAATCTAAGTAATAAGGTAAAACTTATAAAAGAAGGAGAAGTGCTAGCGACTTGCACTCCAGTGACCTGTATTAACCGAAATTGTCAAGCCACACTATCTGAGCCTCCTGACACTCTAATTAATGAACTCCTTCAGAGAGCAGAGTTAGATGATAAACAGAGGAATGCTGCAAGAAATTTATTATTAGAATTCGGAGATCTCTTTTCCAAGAAATCAGATGATGTTGGGCGAACCAAATTGACGCAGCACCGAATCAATACAGGAAATCATCCACCCATTAAACAACATCCGAGAAGATTGCCATTCGCTAAGCAGGAAGAGGTGGATAATCTTCTGATGGAAATGCAGCAGAATGACATTATTGAGCCATCAGAGAGTCCTTGGGCTTCGCCTATTGTTTTAGTTCGGAAGAAAGATGGTTCTACCCGATTCTGCGTTGACTATCGTCGGTTAAACAACATCACTAAAAAAGATAGTTACCCTCTTCCTAGGATTGACGATACACTTGATGCTTTATCTGGAAAACAATGGTTTTCGACTTTGGATCTCAAGAGTGGTTATTGGCAAGTAGAGATACATCCTGAGGATCGAGAAAAGACTGCATTCACCACAGGACAAGGACTTTGGCAGTTCAAGGTTATGCCATTTGGGCTTTGCAATGCACCTGCAACGTTTGAGCGCCTGATGGAGACAGTATTACGAGGACTTTCCTACGAAGCCTGTTTGGTATATTTGGACGATATCATTATTGTAGGGCGCACATTCGAAGACCATTTAAGAAACATCCGAAAGGTGCTGGAAAAATTAAAAATGGCCAACCTGAAGCTGAATCCTTGCAAATGTAATTTATTCCGACGTGAAGTAAGCTATCTGGGACACATTATCTCTGCTGAAGGTGTAAGAACAGATCCTGAAAAGATCTCTGCAGTTAAGGACTGGAGTCGTCCAAAAGATGTCCACCAATTAAGAAGTTTTCTTGGACTATGCACATATTACAGGAAATTTGTTAAGGGTTTTTCAAGTATTGCCAGACCTCTTCACAAGTTGACAGAAGTTAAACAGAGATTTCTATGGACAGATGAATGTGAGAAAGCTTTTAAACAACTGAAGGAGGCGTTGACATCTTCGCCCGTTCTTGCATATCCCCAGCCCGAAAAATTATTCATTTTAGATACGGATGCCAGCAACGAAAATATCGGAGCTGTTTTGTCGCAAGAAATTGATGATAAAGAATATGTCATTGCTTATTGGAGTAAATGTCTTTCGAAACCAGAGCGGAATTATTGTACAACCAGGAAGGAATTGCTGGCAATCGTCAAAGCCATAGAACATTTCCACCATTATCTCTATGGAAGAAAGTTCTTGCTCCGCACCGATCACGCATCCTTAACCTGGCTTTTAAATTTTAAAAATCCAGAAGGACAGGTAGCCAGATGGATTCAACGACTCCAGGAGTTTGACTTTGAAATACGTCATCGCAAAGGAACTCTGCATGGAAATGCTGATGCACTATCAAGGAAACCGTGTAATGAAAGCTGCCGATATTGTTCTAGAGTAGAGAAGAACTATCAGTTAGTAAATCCTTCTGTACGCCAAGTTACTGCTTCACCTCCATCGAAACCAGACCCATGGAGTGATAAAGAACTTAGAGAAGCCCAAAAAGAAGACCCAGATATAAATCCAATTTTAGAATTAAAAGAATCTTCCAGTATGAAACCAAGTTGGCAGGATATCTCCACCTACAGTCCTGCTACTAAACAATATTGGGCTCTTTGGGACTCACTCCATATAAGAAATGGTGTCTTATACAGGAAATGGGAGTCCGATGATGGACGTAATTTCAAATGGCAGCTTGTTCTTCCAAAATCAAGAATTTCAGATGTTTTGAAAGAATTGCATAGTAGCTCAACTGGAGGCCACTTCGGAGTAATGAAAACTCTACAGAAAGTTCGAGAACGCTTCTATTGGAGCAAAACGAGACAAGATGTAGAGAAATGGTGCCAATCTTGTGATGACTGTGCGGCACGTAAAGGACCGAAGAAACGTAACCGAGGAAGGTTGCAGCGGTACAACGTAGGAGCACCTTTTGAGCGGATAGCATTGGACATTTTGGGTCCTTTACCACGATCTTCAAATGGCAACAAATACATACTAGTTGTCATGGACTACTTTACTAAGTGGCCTGAAGCGTTTGCAATCCCCGATCAAGAGGCGACTACAGTAGCTGAGGTTCTAGTGCAGCAATGGGTTTCCAGATTCGGCACTCCCTTACAAATTCATTCTGATCAAGGAACAAATTTCACCTCTGTTGTGTTTAAAGGAATGTGTCAAATTCTCGGAATAGACAAGACGCAGACCACGCCACTACACCCACAATCGGATGGCATGGTAGAGAGGTTTAACAGAACCATCTTGAATAACCTCTCCCTTATGGTTTCCAGAAATCAGCAAGATTGGGATTTGAAGCTACCGCTGTTTCTGCTTGCATATCGCAGTGCTGTCCATGAGACTACCGGATATACTCCTTCACAGATGCTCTTTGGTCGCGAACTTCGTCTCCCTTGTGATCTTCAGTTTGGTCGTCCACCGGATACATCTTCATCGCCAGAGGAATACCTTCGAGACCTTCAGGCACGTCTTGAAGATGTCCATAACTTCGCTCGAGACCGAATCAACCTGACGACCGAAAGAATGAAGACAAGGTATGACACAAGAGCGACAGGACATGAATTTCAAGAAGGTGACAAAGTTTGGTTGTGGAACCCGATTCGACGTAAAGGACTTTCTCCAAAGTTGCAAGCCAACTGGGAAGGTCCCTACACAGTCCTAAAAAGACTGAACGACGTCGTGGTTCGTATAAGGAAATCATCTTCTTCAAAACCAAAGGTAGTACATTATGATAGATTAGCTCCTTATCGTAATGTAGAGTAAAAATTAGTAGACCATGGTCTCTTTGTAAATAGTATAGATAATTTTATTATCTTTTCTATTTTTTTCGTATTTTTAGTTGCTTGTGTATGTAATGTCTGTATCCTCTTGAAATGTAAATTCTCTTATATTAAATTTGGCCTCCTATCAGGGGATTGTACTGCCCGGGACGTGCAGTCCTTGAGAGGGGGCAATGTTACAAATTTATAAATAATGATTATATTTGTCTTAAAATATCTCAGACAGATCAGAAATTCTCACATTTTGGGCAAAAATTGCGGTATTTAGACGTGTTGTAGTTTAAAAGTGGATTTCCTAATGATTTGGCGAGTTGGCGACAGTTGGCGAGATTCTTGGCGACTTGGCGACGGTTGGCGAGATTTTTGGCGACTTGGCGAGAAATCGATATTTCTGGAAACATCCATCACCTAAGCTCTAGGACCAATATTTTTCGAGATAGCCTAGAAGCTTCCAGAACCTTGGCGAAATTGGTAGATTTCTCCGCCAAGTCAGGTATAAATACCGCAACCCGACATGGAAGAATATAGAGTTTTGTGAAGACAGTCAGTGAGTGAAGACGATTAGTTGTGACTGCTAGTTGTTCTCTGTCTGAGGTATTTGAGACCTGTGATTGGAAGCTATTTCTTATTGTATCTGACGAATTGTAGCTGTATAATTGTGATTGTTACAGCGGGAATTTCGTTTATCTAGTGAAGTTTTTACGAATAAAAGTCTTGTGTTCATTAAGTGGTTGCTTTATTCAACTCTCAATCAACACGAACCCGTGGAGCTCGGTACAATATATATATATATATATATATATATATATATATATACAGTGTGATTCAAAACAACGTGGACAAACTTACATGGTAGATCAGTCATACAACAAGGATCAAAAATCGCATATGAACCGTGGGTCGCAAACGCCTGTAGAGCGCGCTAGAGTCACGAGAGGGCGTACTAAACAAACACGACTTGAGCAAACGGAGATTGTCTTCATTCGAGCCGTGGATGCGTTGGGTGTATTATGGCTACTTACACACACCGCGAAATGGCTGACATGCACTTAATTTACGGCATGGCCAAATGTAATGGACGAGAAGCCTTGCGAATGTATGGTGCGAAATATCCTGGTAGACAGTTGCCTAGCCGCTCATTCTTTGCCACTCTGCATCGACGATTGTGTGAAACCGGCTCGTTCGACGTGCACAAGCTGGATACTGGTCGCCAACGAACAACTCGGACGGTTGATGCTGAAGAAAGGGTTGTCCAAGAACTGGAGCGTAATCCTTCAACAAGTACACGAGTTGTTTCCCGAGTGACCCATATCCCCCAATCTACCGTCTGGCGCATTGCACATGACGAAGGACTACATCCTTACCATTTACAACGCGTCCAGGTACTGGATCTGGGAGACTGCAGCAAACGTATGGATTTTGCGTGGTGGTTTTTGCACGAAAATGATGCAGGCCGAAACTTCGCAGCAAGTGTTCTCTTCATTGATGAGGCTGCCTTCTCATTAGAGGGTGTGATGAACTTTCACAACCTCCATACGTGGGCGGATGAAAACCCCCATGCCATACGTCCGCATGGCGCACAACGAAAATGTTCCATTAACGTGTGGGGTGGCATTGTAGGAGACTGTTTACTCGGTCCGTACATTCTCCCAGAAAGACTTACCGGCTCCATTTATCTAACATTCTTGCAAGAGGTTCTACCATAAATGCTGAATGATGTTCCGATGCCTATTCGTCGACGCATTCGATTTCAACACGACGGAGCTCCTGCACATTTCAGCACAGCCGTCAGAGCACATCTGCAGGCTACTTTTCCTGGCGGCTGGATTGGTCGCGGTGGACCGATCGCATGGCCACCACGATCACCAGATCTGTCTCCCTTGGATTTTTTCTTATGGGGATTTTTAAAAGGCCTTGTCTATGAAACACCTGTTGCAACGCCGGAGGACTTGGTAGGAAGGATTGTTGAGGCAGCAGGATGTGTTCGAGATACACCTGGTATTTTTGAGAAGGTGCGCTGTTCCATGCAACGTAGATGCCAGGCGTGTCTCGATGCATCTGGAAGAAACTTTGAGCATTTCCTGTAAGCTCGACATTAGTTGCATGTGAGTGAGTCATTAACAATAAAGATTTCGTTTCTTCTCTTTGTGTTATGTATTTTTTAGATGATGCCCTGTAGCGGCTCCGGATCGCAGTTGCGACCCGCTGTTCATATGTGATTTTTGATCCTTGTTGTATGACTGATCTATCATGTAAGTTTGTCCACGTTGTTTTGAATCACCCTGTATATATATATATATATATATATATATATATATATATATATATATATATATATATATATATATATATATATATATATATATATATATATATATATACGTTTTTGTTAACGAAATTATTATTAGTATAAATAGAACAAATTTGTTTGTTATTATTCTTATTATAAAGTTATAAAGATATCATAAATTTACTTTTTTAATTTATGTATTTATTATTTTTATTACTCGAAATAATATTTAAGAAATACAGTTAAAAATTATTAATTCATTATAATAATGAAACGAAATATTCACTTTAAATTTGTGATTGATTCCAAAAACAGTTTGCAGATTTCTTAAATATAATAAATCAATTATTTTCAAGTTATTTATTCAGGTAGCAAAATTAATAAAATAATTTAGATTTGATTTTATAAATCAATATAATTCTTTCATCTAGATGTGTTTAAATCTGGATTAGATGTGTTTAAACTTATTATTTCGATAAACATTTTATTCGATTGACATGAATTTTAATTTACATATTAAAGTATAGCATTAACCTTACTGTAATATTCTGAAGGTTGTTTTAAAATAATGCAATGCGTCCCAAATTGTATATTTTTGACAAAAGAAGCTGTTAAGAACCATTAAGAAATCTTTTCTTTTACCAAAGTAAAGAAACGAGATGACACCGTAGACAGCCGCCAATTATTCATGACACTCCACGGAGCGAAGTTTCTTGGATATATTATTGAACCCTTAACATACATAGTCCTCTCTATATGGTAGTCTTCCCCCGAGCTAGCGTACGAAACACTGTAGGGACTGCCTGCTGATATTCTTGCAAAAGAAGCGGCTTCTGACTCATCAACTACTGGAAACGAACTGACCTTCTCTGAAATAAGCTGAAAAGATAGCAAATCAGAAAATAGGGAGGACTCCTCCGTTTTCTTTTGGTAATCTGAAAAAATTCCTGGTAATGTATTCAAAATTGGAAGCGATAGAGCTGTCCAATGAACCATCAAAAGGCTGATGAGTGGACGTACAGAGAGCCTTACTTATACTGATGGACAGAAATCTTATCTTGGGTGGACCAAGTAGACTTCAGCCCAAGCCTCCCTTGAACATCTCCACTGTGTAAGGCTTTTGCACATGAGGACTTTATTATTTCACTTCATATTGTTTATGACATTTTGAGGATTCAAATCATCCTGGAGATGGTCTAGCCTGCAGATACACCTTAAGGAATAAGCCACGGCAACAACACTTTAGGGGCCGAGCAAGATGCTCTCATTTCTACAATGTCTATTGCAATAAAATTTCAGCTGCCAATTGTTGCAAATCAAATCCACTAAACCTTGTAAGCCCTTCATAATTTTAAAGTTGATCAAATTACTAAATCAATGTCTCTGATCTGGGATTTCCTTCTCCATGATATGTCAATCCAACGAACGGATATATGAGCTTCCAGAACATTCAATGTGTATAGGTTATTTTAGCACAATTATCTTCGGTTGGATTTGGTATCAAATCCGCTATTTCCTGTCCCCTAATCAGAGGACAGAAAGTCCTTTAATTACTCATTAATGTCTTTTTTTCATTTCAATCAGAAATATATGAAGCTTATTCATATCAATATCTTTTTTTAATTTATTTTTAAATCTTTATACTCCTAAATACGTATTTTATATTTGATCCATTCGGAAAGTATTAAAAATAACATGGTTAGGAGTATTTTTACAATGAGAATACTATATATGCTTAATCAAGTAAGTGACTTATTCGTTCTATCAATAAGCAATTTGTCATAACATATTTCTAGGGAATGTTCATCCAATTATATATATTTTAAAGTTTTAAATTTACTACTCTTTATATTTGTAAGACTGCAATACAAATGAAAACTTTAATGAACACTACTGCTTTCCACTGTCATTCATTAAACATATTAGCATTAAACATTCATTAACATTAAACACAATCATTAATGTTTCTTTTCAAAGAAAATGTTTCGAAGAGTAGTTTAGACTTGACACTATTTAGTGGAACTCTTTAGCCAATGACTATTCCAAGTCATTTCAGCATCGATAGTACTTTACGGGAGGAATAATTTTATAGATAGTGGGCCGTATATTCTTTATATATATATATATATATATATATATATATATATATATATATATATATATATATATATATATATATATATATATATACGAGGGTCACTCTGAAATTTTGAGATACAACTAGGTTTTTAAAGTTATACTTACTTTTATAGACGAATTTGCCACAGATTAAATGCCTCAAGACATTCATTTTTTCGAATAGATGAAAAAAATGCATTTATAGTCACATCAATCTCTTCTTCTGAATGAAAACGACTTCCACGTAAGTTCTTTTTTAGATTAAAGAATAACCAAAAGTCGCACATAGCTAGATTAAGTGAATACAGCGGATGTTTGATCACTTTAATTTGTTTTTGTTTAAGAAACTCAACTGTTAATCCGGCTGTATGTGAAGATGCATTGTCATGGTGAAGCATTAGTCCCCTAACATTCAGCTCTTGTAGAATTTCTGGAAGACATTTAGTGGTATACCAGTTTGCTGTTACTGTCTTCTGTCCTTCCAACTTGATGGCTTTGACGAATCTCGTACTTCTGAAGAAAATGGCATACATCACTTTTTTCAGTGCGCGTTGTTTTTTCACCATTGTCTGCGTGGGATCATTTTCAAAGACCCATACTTTGCTTTCTTGACATGTTGGAACGTCAAAAAACGGTATGTACGTTTCATCACCTGTTACAGTTTTAGAAATGATGTGGTGGCCACCATCATTCAGCACATTCAGAGTTTCTTTACTGATTCTGACACGCTCCTCTTTTGGATGCTCAGTTAGATTATGGGGAACCCAACGGCAAACTACTTTTTTCATATGTAATTCTTCATGAATGATTTTGTGTATGGCTGCGGATCCAATGTTAAGTTCCTTCTGTATCATTTGATAGGTACAGCGATTATCATCCATTAACATTTTTCGTATGGCAGACACATTATCCGGGATTACTGCCGACGGCGGCCTTCCTGTGTGTTCTTCATTCTGAAGAAAATTGAGACCTCTTCTAAATTCTCTAAACCATCTGAATACAGTAGCACGAGCTGGAGATTCATCACCGAATGCTAATTGCAACCGTTGAACGCATTCTTCTTGATTTAATCCTGCTTTGAAATCGTAGAAAATCATAGCGCGAAAATTTTCTCGCGTCAACTCCATTTTCTCTTCTGTTTAAAATTTATTCCACGCTAAACAAGTTGAAGTAAGTCAGTAAAAAACCGTCTTCTGTGTTAAAATACTTTGTACTTTAAAATTAAACCGTTATTTTTATTTTGAAAATTCTCGTCTGCGCGTATCTCAAAAATTTCAGAGTAACCCTCGTATATATATATATATATATATATATATATATATATATATATATATATATATATATATATATGCCAACCGATCGGCTGAGTGGTTAGTGTTCCTGACTACTGAGCTGTTGGTCCCGGGTTCGAATCCCGGTTCGGACATGGATGTTTCTTTCCTTTGCTGTTCTCTCTGTCCTTTCTTCTGTGTTGTTGTATGAATGTGGCCCGCCCTTTAAACAGGTTTGTGGTGGTATGGCGCGGGTAACGCTACTCGCCTCCGTGACTTGGTTCACTAGTGCCCGCAGGGTAACGAGAAATGAGTAGCAGTTTCTGGCCTTGTTGTGGCATAGGGTTCAATCACCCTTGTGTACCCGCCATTGGATAATATATATATATATATATATATATATATATATATATATATATATATATATATATATATATATATATATATATATATATATATATATATATATATATATATATATATATATATATATATATATATATATATATATATAGTATTACAAGGGAAGGAAAACCGGAATCCTTCAAGCTTTCTAATAGACGCGTGCATGCAAAAGTCATGATGCCCAACTTCCACCTCCCAGAGCTCAACAATGACTAAGATCGAATTAAGGACCATCTGATCAAAAGAACTTTATTCAACCATTGGATCGCAGTGAGCCTAAAAAGTTTATATTATATCAGTTTGAATCTCACTTTATAATGGTATTCTGCATGCTAAGCATCATTTAACCGAAGCCTAAATATATAAATAGGTTCAAAACAGCTAGCAAGCATTCACATGTGAAATGGGAATTGAACCGACAAACCATTCAGTTGAAAACTTAAACATTTATCATTCCTCTATTGTTTTATATTGAGTATTTTGTGAAAGTGAGTTTATAAGTAATGTGTTTTCGCTTAATTAGTCCTATATAAAATAAAGGAAAGAAAGAGTAAATATTCATTCACCAAAAGAATTTCATAAATATTAAATTTTCTTCAATAGAGCTAAATGCATCAATTAATAATAAATCAATGATAACTGCACTATTATTTTCATATATTTATTTATCGCACTCACTGAAAAATAATAGAGATTTATTAAGTATATATTTAATATTTGATTTTTTAATTCAAGAATTATCTTATATTTAAACCGAAAAATATTTGCAGGCAAGAATATCTTAGCAAAAACATTCGGCAGCAAAAGTACTATATTTGAAGATAAAATAGTTTTGATGGGAAAAAATATTTCTTCCAATATACAACCACTTTCTGTTCAATTTTTTCTTATTTTTCATAGCTTATGTACTGAAACATGCTCTCTTTTCTTGGAAAAAAATTCCGGAGAATCGTAAAAGAACATATTTGTTTTAAAAAAATATTCGCTTCGGAAATACGTGGAAAATGTTCTTATGGTAATTTTCAATTAAAGGTTTTCTATATAAAGTGATTTTGCTTTAGTTCTCAAGTAAGAGTTTAAATAAATGGAAAATGTACTGTTAATGATAAAAAAATCTTTTGTTATTCATCAGAAATAATTATTTTTAAAGACTTTTAATTAACATATTAACTTTATTTAATTAAGTATCGTTTATTTTATTTAATAGTTCCATTTTTACATGGCTTTCAAAATTGATGAGGTATATACTATTTTAAATTCGAAAATTCATAGCTTATTTTTGCTTTATGCCATTTGTGTATGAGTAGATGGTTTGGAAATTCTATTTTAACCATACTGAAATATAAAGAGACTCAATATTCAATATTTAAACTACTTTACGAAAAATACAACTTATCCCTCAAATATAGAGAATAATAACATTTTATTATAAGTATAATAAAACAAATGGATGTAAGAACAAAATATACCGTGTTTGTAGTTTTAATTTAAACTAAATTCACTTGTATAAAATTTCAAGGAAATATTACACATACCAAAAATCACGAGCAAATGCCACTTTCATAGTAATGTAGAAAATGCAATTAATTTATTTTTATCGCTCTCAAAAATTTCGTCTCATTTATTATCAACACTTCTTGCTCATTTTTGTGCAAAAGCTCTTAGCTCTTCTCTGGTTTCGATATTGCTCTCTATAATAGATTTCTCGCCAAATTTTGCTTTCAAAAATCTTCTGATACATTAAAAATTTAAAAGAGAATCATGTAGTTTTGTTGAAATGAATTTCTTGACAAATAAATCCACATTTGTTACTTATGAATATAAATGAATATTTATTGTGAAATGTATGTAAACATATAAAATATATATTCTGTACTTTGAATAATAAAAGATAACTTGTTTGCTTTGTTCATCTTCTGGAATAATTTTCGTCAATACTGAATCCTCTTCAAGATCCTTAAGAAGAAAAGTAGGAAAATAAACCTGCAGCCTTGTAGGTATTGGATATCTGCAAAATTCTGGTAGGTAACACCTATCCCTAGTTTTTCAAAGAGATTGAATCTGAAATGTGTCACTACTAAGAACTACATCGTATTACCAAATCATGAGGACACATAGAAAAGTAATATAGTTTTTCTCAGTACGTCCAAGTAGTGTAACTAAGGGACTAGCGTAACCCTAGATGCATTCCTTGGAGTTGAAGGTCTGGGCTCGGTCCTAGTTACCAATGAACAAATGGCAATAAGTGAAGGTTTTATATACAGTTCATTTGGTACTTACGTATTATCCCGTCGACCTTATAACTTAATGCCAAAAATCTTTCAATTTTTTATATAATTCGCATGAATATTGGATACCAAGTCCTAAATTTTAGTATTTTTTCAAAATTTTTGAGAGGAAGGATTATTTAAATAGATTATTTATTATTAAACCATTCTAGAAAATAAGTAAGATTTTACTTTTTAATTCATATTTTAATTTTTACATTGACACAGTTACAGAATAAGTAAGATTTTATTTTTTAATTCATATTTTAATTTTTACATTGACACAGTTACAGAAAATGAATATAATAACTTTAAAACCTGCTTGAACCAAAACTAAGAAATATAAAGCACACACACACGCTTACGTACTTGATCAGCCTATGTGATCATTAAATTGTAACATCTGGTGTTAAATAGCAATATTTGGCGTCATAATTCTTTCATGGAAATGGTCGATGGGGGATAACAAATAAATATCCCTCACTGTGCATTTCTGATGCTTGAGATTTTTCTGATTTATCCTCTTCTGGCACACAAACACAGCCCTTTAACAAAAAAAAGATCCTCCCCCAGAAGCCATTAAATAGGTCACTATTGCTAAGAAACATTAAAAATTTATTATTATGAAACTAGCCGTATTTTTTATTGTTGTTGTCTTGTGCCATCTCGGCTGGCATTATGGGGTGCGCTGCTCCACATTTCCAACTGAACCCTCTTTTGGTGTGGAGTTCGACTTCCTCAGTACACACAAGCCATAGGAACCAGTTTATAGGGTAGGCAACCATTCACAACCCATACATACAAGAATAGGACATAGGCAGGAGAGAGAGAGAAAGTACATCCATGCCCGAACTGGGATTCAAACCCAGGACTTCCCTATCCGCACTCTGACCACTAGACAGGGAGTACGGCAGCAGTATTTTTTAATGTATCTTTTGAAATTTATGGTTAACAATCGTTTTCGTCAATAAGAGGCAAAAATATATTCATATATTATACAGAATTTTATAAGAAAATATCATAAGAAACTAATTTTTATGACTTACGAGTACTAATAATTTTTCAATAAGAATATAAAGGTAGATAATGTCTCTCAAAAGAAACCGCTTTAAATTGGAGGATTGAATAAAATAATACCTATTAGCTGGGAGAATAGCATAGAGATTATTATTATATGTACTTCTAAATTATATATGATTTTTCACTTAAGAAAAGTATAAAGAATTTTGTACATATAAATATATTTGTTATTTTGGACTTAAGAAAGATTATTAAGCAATTTCATATTTAATATTTTTGAATTCTAGTCATATATGTAATATTTAATGAGTTATGATACGAAAATTTTATAAATAGAATATAGGCGTAAGCATTTTAAAGTTTTTATAGCCTATATATTAATCTATTATGTTAAATATATGTATATGGTTTTAAAAATTATTGGTACAAGTCATTATTAAATATAAGCACTATTATAATTATAATGCGAACGTAAATTATTTATTCATTTTATATTATGCATTCTATAATGTTTAAATCTTAAAAGACTAAATTATTTTTTAAATATTTTGGAGGAATTACTCATAGCGTTAAAACTTTATTCTGCTTATAGAAAATGATTTAGTAATTCATAATTTAGCTTCAAGTTAATATTTTTTTCTTATTTCTACAATAATAAAAGAAAAATTTATTACTTAGAAGAAAATAAGAACTTAGATGAAAGAAATTTTGTTTAAAACACAAAAGAGAACTTTCTTCTCCCTACAAGATTCCCTCTTTGTATCGTAACTTCATTCCACCATTTCTTATTTGTTAGAAATACTTTTATTTGAAATAGAAAATCTTTTCCGATGCAAAACTTTTACTATACTGTGAAGGAATGCAGAATATATTTACAAATATATTCGTTGAAAAAAACTATGACAGTAACTTTTTTTTGTATTTACAACAAAAGAAGTATCTTCGAAAATGAGATTTCGGGTTCTTTCAGAAATGAAAGGATCAATACGCTTAGAGAAATAAATTGTGATTAGTAAGGAGAAATTATCAGAGAAGTGTGCTATATATTGTTAAAAATATCACTTGTAGGAAAATTTGTTGAGTGTTTCTTTGATAACTTTTATCGTAGTAATATGCTTTATATCAAATACAAAAACATACTGGTTATTTTAGATATTATTATTAAAACAGTATTAACCATGATACTTTCATAACATTATATTTCTCATACAGCGGGTAATATTTATTAAACATTACTCTATATATTATTTTGCATTTTTCTTCAAAGGCAATGTCTAATAACTATTCAAAAGCAATAATATATAGTGTCTAAACTTTGTTTTATTATTATGTTTTATGTAATTATTTTTGAAGAAAACAAAATTCATGAGGAAATTTTTCAAAACATTTCATTATGCAAATGGAACAAAAAAAAACCAAATCATGTTTTCAAAAAATGCAAGTAACAGTAATTCAAACAAGATACATATACTGTTATAGTTACTGTTACAATTTATGGTAAAAAACGAAAAAAAAGTGAACCAAAATGTATTGGAATAAAATATAATAAATTAAGGAAATCAATAAAAGTTCGGTTATTAATGTCTTTTTGGCACTCTCTTATATTTTATGACTTCAAAAAAATTATATTTATGATTCGGCAAATTTTTCAATGATAATTAATTAAAATATTTGCCTAGAATCAAAAAGATTATTCAAACGACAAGAAATCAGTAAAGACAATACCTTCCATTCCATTATCCTTGTCGGTCGTTCATTACACTATTGGTTATGAAAATGACTATGGGTTTGAGACAAGGGTAAATGAAGCAATGAAAGCCTTGCGGACATTCAACTTAACAACAAACGAACTCGGTTGTTATCATCAGATACTCAGTGATGCGTGAGACATGTTCTGTTACGGATCCTGGTATGACTGAGATGAATACTTAAATTAAACTGAAAACCAAAGGCTGATCAGTCAACAACTAACTAAACTGTGCTATGTTAAAAAAAACTAGTTACTGAAATTATCTGGAAATTTCTTTCTTATTATCTTTCTTCTCCGTTCATTTTCTTATCTCTCTACTAAAAATGATTAAATGTGTCATGTTAAAATCTTTAAAACAAAAATAATGAAATGATAATTGATGAATATAGAGATTTGATTTGGATTGAGTTCGATGAAACTGAAAGAATAATTAACAATTTTATATAGAATTCTTTAAATACTTAAAGTTTTCATTTTTATCATATACATAGCTTTTTCTATTTCCTTCTTGCTATTTAATATAGCTTATCATTCAATTTTCCTGCCAAATGTTGAATTAATCTATACGTTTTATTTCCGGATGTAACAAAAGATCATATTCTTCAAAAAATATTGAAATTTTAAAAAACACAAACCATCTATATCTTTAACTGAAAACAAAACTTTCAAATTTACTAAAATAGGGAAAATGGAGCTTCATTTCTCAAGGAACGATGATTCCATAGAAGCTAAGAATTTCAGCTCCAATGCAATTAAATGCCCTAAGGCAGTTTTTTCCACATTTATTTTCACTGAAGAAGTACACACGATCAATTATTCTCTCTTATCGTCCTTGTGGAGAAATTCTACTTATCAAGTTAGAAATCTATCACGCTTAATCTCAGAAAGTGAACAAATCGATGGGGAGAACGCTCATCCAACACTCTCTGATCTCCAGTTGATCTCTTGCTGATGGGGGAGGTGAGTTCCTCCATCATGGGGATAAGTGCAGTTTGTCAGGGTCTCTAATCTTTAATATGTCGATGAACTCTTGACGAAGTTGGAGAACTTGGCACTGATATCTTCTGGATTATAGTAACCATCAGAAATGGAAAAATACTCTTTTGGGAAATTCAGAGGGAGCATAAACATTTTATTACGGTAGAAAAAGCCAAAAGAGAGAGAGAGAGAGTAGATACACTCTTTATTTATACTAGTCTGCCGAAAAAGTACAGAAGAAGGCAAAGAAAAATGTTAAAATAAATTATGTTTTTCTTTTAAATTAAATATATTTTCAAACAGAAATAAATAAATTGAGTAGAATAAATTTATTCAAAATTTTATCCAAATTACATTAATTTTAAGTAATTAGATTCATACCATTTTAACATAAATATGTTTGCATATATATATATATATATATATATATATATATATATATATATATATATATATATATATATATATATATATATATATATATATATGTATAAATATGTATATATATATATATATTACTATGTCCTGGACAATATGACCAAGTAGTATTATCTTGAGTGAGCTTTTTTACTTCATTAATCCTATTTTTTACAAATGGCTTAAATCTGTCAGAAGAACCTGTGATCCAAAAATAGATTATGGTCGAGTCAGTCCAAACTTTTAGAGTTATCTTGTATTTCAACTATTGGCAACTTTAACATTTCTTTAATGGCAACTAGCAGCCAGACCGCAGCCAACAGTTCAAGTCTTGGAAGAGAGAGCGACTTAACGGTGCTACTCTACTTTTCGAAGCTATAAAAGCTGTTTCGATTTGACCTGTGTCTTTACACAATGTTAGATAGAGCACAGAGCCAAATCTCCTTAAACTGCCATCGGAGAAACAATGCAGCTCAATCTGTGTTGTTCCATCATCGAAAAATGTTCCAATCCAGTAATAACGGAGAATTTTCATCTCTTCTATTTTTTTTATCTCATGATGCCACTTTTCCCATTTTTCATAAATAGAATACGGCAATTCGTCATCCCAGTCTATATTAGAAGACCAAATTTCTTGCATAACACATTTAGCTGACAGTAAATGGTCCATGAAATCCCACAGGGTCTAAGAGGCGGCTTAAAGTTTACAATACAGTTTAGAATTTACTGGCTTCAAAAGGAATGATGTCAGTTGTTTTGTATTAAAATAAAAGGTCTCATCTTCAGTACTCCATTAAATACCCAATACTTTTATTGTTATGATTTCCACATCAGAATCGTATACAGAAATATTGGTTTTCTTCCACAGATTCCGCAGTTTGTTCAAATTTGTTTGCCACTTATCTAGTTGCATACCGGCTTCTTCAAAACTTTTAATGCACTACAAACTGATAGAATATGCCCTTCCCACATCTACGTTGCCTGCGATGACGTCGTCTACGTAACATGAACGTTCAAGGAGTTTTGACGTGTTGGATTATGTGGAAGAAATTTTACTCAAATGATGTCTAATCGTAACAAAGACGAGAAATGGTGAACTATTAATTTCAAATAACACGCGTTTTAATCTGATTATATTTGGCAAACTTTTGTTGTTTGAGTCATCCATCCAAAAGAATCGAGTAACATATCTGTCACTAGAATCTAACTCTATCGGTAAAAAAGGTTTGTATACACCAGCCAACTCCCCTGTACCTAACCCAAGAAGGGTTCTACCAGTTTAGATGGGAGTTGCTAGGAAGAATAAAAGTGGCAACATCGGGGGCACCGTTCCCGCAACAGTTCCAGATACATCTGTAGGGCACCCCTCTGCTGCCTCTGGCTGTCCCCAATTGACAAATTTATGGAACATCAAAACAAAATACATTGCAATAAAACATTGGCACAATGGAAATTACAAGATATACAATTTAACATCAGGGTATTCAATTTAGCTTAAGTAAACATGCAAGATAATAATAAGAAGTTAGTAAAGTTAGAAAAAGAAATAGGTTGTTAAATAGACTTGGTTAAGCAAGGTTGTTAGTTCTCCTTGTTATTCCCAAGGTTAGTTTAATATAAATATAAATAATATGGTTCTCTCTCGAGAAAGGCTAAGTTATACTTAACATTACACATTACCTACATTTACTTACAACAAAAGCTATATAAAGATTAAAATTATAGTTTACAATTCAACAAGAATAATGCAGATGGATTGGTCATTAGCAACAATAACTACAGTATAAAAAGAAAAAAAGTAAACTTATATACAAACTGCACAATAACAGAGTGTTAGTAAAATTAGAAAAATAAAGGTTGTTACATTGCACAGAGCTACAGGGCTTAAGTACTCTGTACTTCTTCATCATTGTCCAGGAGGTCCAATTCTCCTTGCTGGTCATTCTCCTCTCCTTTGTCCTCTGAAATGAACAGATCTCTGTGATTTATTAAAAAGTTCATTAAGGCAATCACTTTGGTTCTTGAACGGGTATTGTTTATTATGCTTCTGGTCCATTCCCTTTTTAGATGGGCACTAGGCTTGGTGAAATGCCATGAGCTTGTGATTGGACAGTCAGTTATGTAATGAATCGGGTTCCCTATGTCCCCACAGGCTCAGTAATCACTTGGGAGGACACTTATTCTGTGCAGGTAAGTCGGGAAGGGGCCGTGCCCTGTAATAAACAGGGTTATTTGTCTTGGCCAGCATTGTGCTCTATTTCTGACTTTCGGTATGACATCATATACCAGCCTTCCTGTTTCTGCCCGATCCCAACTTGCCTGTCATTTTTTATAGGCTTCTTCTGCTAGAAGTCTCCTATAGTAGGAGCGTGGCGTTGGGAGAACGACGCATGGGCTTTCTTGGGTTGTTGCCTCTTTGGCCAAGCTATCTGCCAGCTCATTGCCTTCAAAGCCAACGTGGGCCTTTATCCAGCGAAGCTTGATTGTGTTTGTCAAGTTCAGATCTTTCTGGATAGCTCTGGCTATAGGGCTAGTAGTTGTTGGGTTTCCAACCGCCATAATTCCAGAAAGACTATCCGACCAAATGTTGCAGATGTAGTTTTGCCGGTTTGCCCACTTGATTGCCTGTTGGATAGCATAAAGTTCTGCCTGGAAAACAGTGTTGTTATCTCTTATGCGTATTTTTTCCAAGTGGAGGACGCTGTTATTTTGGATGGCCACAAAAGCGGCTCCAACCCTATCCTCCAGTTTGGATCCATCCGTATAAATGTGGCAGATATCTGCGAGATTAGATGGTTGGGCTTCCTTTTCTAGGCAAATTTTATTTTCTATATTGAATATACCCGGATGTATTGTGAGTTTTGCTACTCTGTCCTCGACTTTGCTGGTGCCAGTGATTTTGAAAATGTGTTTCAGCTGGGCTTCTTTCTCAATTTGCAAGTGCAAGGGTAAGATGCCGGTTATCACTTGTAGTGCTTTAGTGGCTGTGGTTTTATAGGCGCCCGTGATGTTCAGGAGAAATTTTCTCCAGGAGGAGTTGATTCTTTACTCGAAGAGTCCTTCCCCAGATTAGGGTCCCATGGGCAAGAATCCTTTCCGCAATAGTTTTGTATAGTATAGATCTCTGCTTTTGTGAGAATCCCCAATTAGTTCCCGCCAATCTAAGTAGCTGTTGATGTATTCTGGAGGCTTTGGCTCCCTGGATTTTGATATGCTGGGACCAATTGAGTTTCTCGTCAATTGTGACTCCTAGTAGTTTCATGGTTTTGGATCTTCTAACTTTTTGGCTATCCCAATGTATTTGTGGGCCGCACTGTAATTTCGTGAGTAATAGGTAGTTTGACTTTTCTACGGAGATTCTCAGTTGATGTTTCTCGGTCCATTGCCTGAAGAGTTTGAGGGCTTCAGTTGCAACTGCCCCCAACTTTCTTTCGCTACTTGCTGCAACTAGAAATGTAAAATCATCAGCAAACGCTTGCAGGGTAACTCTGGACTTTGGGTCTATTGATTTCCCTACTGCTGACCAGTCCAGTTGCAGTGGTTCGTCAGCTAGTAAGTTCCACATCATCGGACCACTGCATGAGCCTTGTGGACAACCAATTTGTTGTTTGTGCTTGACAAGTCCCTGGTTAGTATTAATGGCTACTAGTCTGTCTTCTAGGTTGCTGAACAGGATGTTTCTTACTTTAGCTGGGCAATTTTTTCCTGCAAGCGCTTGTCTAATGGATTCGTGTGGAGCCGAATCAAATGCTCCTTTAATATCAATCGAGATAATTGAGCAGTGCTTGGAGTTGGATTTTGCATTTTGTATGTTCAACATGAGGTTGCTGAGGGCATCTTCAACGGATTTTCCCTGCCTGAAACCGTACTGGGCGCTATGCAAGAGGTTATTAGATTCTAGGTAGTAGGTGAGCCTTGTCGTTGTGAGCTTCTCTAAGACTTTCCCCAAAGTTGGTAGGAGGGTAATGGGTCTATACGAGCTCACTTGAAATTTATCCTTGCCCTCTTTATGGAATAGTATTATAAGGCCAGTCTTCAAGCTCCTCGGGAAGTAGCTCAGCTTCCAGCAGGTTTGTAAAAAGGTGGTGAGTAATTCTGGGACATGCTTGTTGATCTGTTTGAGAATGATATTATCTATTCCATCTAGACCCGGTGCTTTACCATTCGGGAGTGAGGAAATTAGTCTCCTAATTTCGCCTTCATATAATTCAGGTTCAGGATTTCCTTCTTCATACGTGTACTGGTTGTTACTCTGTGGTTGCAGTGGGAAGAGCTCTTGAAGGATTTGGGTGGCAAAGTTCACTGTGTTTCCAGTTAGTTTGTTGGTGCTGAAAAGGCTACTTGGGGGCGCTGTGCTCCTGAAGATAGATTTGTAAATCTTTCCATATGTGCTAGTAGCTGCTGAGCATATTTCTCTCCAACAGGCTCTTTTCGCTTGTCTTATCTCTTTGACCAGGGGAGCTTTGTCTTTCTTATAGGCAGCCAGGAGTTTTAGCTTGCAGTCACTGCTTGCTTGCTGAGCCTTCCTTCTTTGTGTATTTAGCTTCTTCTTCTTATGTTCGAGGTTAGTTGTCCACCAGTTGGGCATGATATTGAATTTGTGCTTGACCCGTTTATAAGCTTTTTTGCAACATTCGATGATGGTATCCTGTAAATCGACTGTGATGACGTCTATAAAAAAGGTTTGTTTAATATCACCTACAAATACTGCAGGATATTCGCGAAATAACAACAAAATTTCAAAATAATTGCTATACAGGTTAAGACCCGTATGCAAACAATCATTAAGTGATAATTTTCCTTTGGCGTATGATGATGCATCGAAAACACTTCACAATTTACTTGTAGCCTTACTTTCTCTTAGGACAGCATGATGTGGTAAATAGAAAACAGCTTGTTCACACTTTTCTTTGTCTACTGGTTCAATAATACCTAGACTTAAATAGTCATCAATTACACTTTTGTAAGAAGAAAACAGTTGAGGGTTATTAATAAATTTCATGCTACGTTTTTGAAATATTTCTAATGCAACTTCATAGTTATCAAAAAGTTAATCTTTAAGTTCTAGTTTCCAAGGTAATTTCACCGTATAGCGTTTGTCTTCATTTCGAATATTTTTTTCAAACTCGTCTGAGATTAAGTCAGTGTTTTCAGTTTTAGATTCGATCCCCAAACTCTCTAATTCCAAAATTTTGGAGTTTGCTTTGAAATGCTCTTTTCTTCAATTAAAACGTTCATTACCCCGTTACACATAGAATTTTGATCATTTATAACCTGCAAGTACCAACACCAAACAGGGTTTCACTAGCCACAAAGTTATTTTTCAAGTGCTTAATTTTTCTTGTCACGATTTCGTTATAATAATCGATTCAATATAATAATTAATACGTTAATGTCATTTGAAATATTTACATCAGAATCTGCAATTTGCAGAGATTTTTGTACCTTATTTGATTTAAATATGCTCGAATCTAGGCAGGTAATTTTGCAGCAGAAAAGTGATCTGTTACCAAAAGTTCTACATCGATATTCGCAGAAGGATCTCCTCTGTTTTCAAGTTTCACGCTAACAATATCAAAGGTTTTCGTGAGGGGAATTTTCGTATCACAGAAAAAGACAGACATTCTTGTCTAACGACAGGAAAATTGAATTTCTTTTGTAAATCTCTTGATAAATAGGAGCGTGATGATCCTGTGTGTCTAATAGAATTCTTACTACTTCTGATTTATTTTTATATTTAACAAATGCTGAACATGTTTGCAAAAAATAGTTTTGTTTCCACCTTTACACTGTGAAATCGAAGCAACAGCTTTGTCTTCATTTTTGTTTACGATTTTCTTACACTTTATTTTGTTACTTTGAAACAGAGAGTTCGGTTATGTTTCTATGACAGATTTCACATAGTTTATTTGAACCACACTCATTAATTCAATGTTTGGGACGAAGACATAAATAGTAACGACCTAGATTTCGTAGTAGTTGCATCTTCTCTTCTACTGTAAATGAGTCACATAATTCACTAGAATGTTTATCCTTAACATAGCAAAAGAGACAATCATTTTCGGTTGTTGGCCCTAATAACTGATGAGCAGTTGATTTAAGCGGTTTGTAGGCTGTTACGTCCGTGTACTGTTACGTCTTTCGTGGTCCCGTTCATTTAATTTAACTGTGGAAGGTTAGTTTTTGTTTTCACTGTACAGAGAGTTAGCGCGTTCAGAATTCGAATCTTCTTTTCATAACATCTTCAAAAGTTTATCTAATCCCACGTTTCCTAGCTATTTTCTCAACTGAACTGCAGAGTAATGTTATGTGGGAGAAGTTTTAATAATATGGGATTCAAAAGATTTCTGTAAGTGTTAGATTCAATACCTAAAGATTTTAAATTTCGGATTTGTGTTTCTGCTCTGTCATACAATATTCTTAGAGAATACAAATCGTTTGAATTTTTTACAGGCTTAATGTCTAAAAAATTACTCATATGCGCATTAATTTAAACATCCTTTTTGCCAAATCTTTTCTTTAAAATGTCAATTGCGGCATCATAATTTTCATTTGTCAATGTAAGGCCGCTTATGGATGCTACCGCATTACCAGAAAGAGAATTTTTCAGATAATTGAATTTGTCGATTTTTGTGTGAGAGTGCCGGATTGTTATGAATTGCGTTTTCAAAGTGGGATTAAAATTCAAGGAACTGGGAAGGATTTCCTTAAAATTTTGGAATTTCCAATCGCAGAACCTTCGCAGTTTTGTTTTCGTTTTCAACCACATTTACTGCAATTCCCGAAGTCTGACCGATATCTGTTTCGATTTCATACTCAATTCTTTTATTTTATGCGATAATATAACATTCCAAAGGATTATGCTTCCCTGATATTCATCACAAGTAGCAGTTTCGGTTTCAATGTTTTCTAGATTCGACAAACTTTCAATCTCAATATTTAGCTTTTAAACTTTCTATTTTATCCTATAATTGTTGCAGTAAAATTTCCAACATTTCAACATTTTCAATTTCGGATTTAATGTTACTTTCGATTTCCGTCAATAATTTTCTTATGTTTGCTATAAGAGCGGTACGTTTTATCCTTAATTTTTTTATCCATATTTAAAAAATTAGTTATTTCGACAGTATAAATTAATTCAACTGATTGAAAAATTTATATCAGAAAGGGTACTTTCCCTTTTTTTATTCTTTTTTTGAAATTAACACGTCGACGAAGACGCTAATCCACAAATAATCACTTATATTATCATTTCACAAATATTGTCATTTTAGAGACATTAAGTAGCAATAATTGAATTCTGTGGTAGGTCATATCACAAATTTCGGCACTTCCTTTGGCCGATGTCACCATGAAAAAAAAAATCGAATGATCGCGTTTTCACATTCGATGCAATTCAACTACTAAGTATCAAACTTGTCTTCGTCTTTAAAAATATTAACACAGGGAGACACATCAAGCGAAATCTTTTTTTATAATAATTCATGAGATATGTCATTAATATTTGTAATGTACTTCTTAGAAATTAAGCTTGCGTTAACTATTATTACAATATAATATTTTCAATATAATATGTTTTCCCATTTATTAACTTTACAAGAAAAGTATTCTAAATATTAAAGATTCGAAATAATATAAAGAATTGGCCAGGGAAAAGGGATAAACATGATTTTTACACCAAGCATCAAACATTTCACCAAACGCGTTTGATAAATCATTTGTGCTTCCTTAAGCAAGAATTCAACTCTAATACTGGTTTCTTCATTTTTACACAACAAACTGATAATAAATTTTGACATGCCAATAATAAAATAGAATGAGATAAAATTTTCCAAAATATATGATTCTGGCATATGTAAATATGCTCAAACGAATGCTATATAAAACTTCATGTGAAATTAGACAAACAATGTCGCTGCAATATTTGAAATTGCTACAAACAAGTTTTCATTTGAAAATGAATTAGATTGGGAAGCAACAAAATTGCTATTTTGGCAGCACTAAGATTTATTCATTGTTGATATTAATGATTAACTATCAAATTGGATGTAATTAATTTGTGTAATTATTCCTCTCGAGTATTTTATTTAAGCAATTATTTTACTTTTTTTCGTTAATAACATATTTAAAATACCTTTATATTTTGGTTATTTGTGCAAAAGAATTGTGCTAGCATTCCGTCAGTCATTATCGTCTGCTTGCTTGTTAAATATTCACTGAAGAACAATAAAAAATCATTTTTTTCGATTTGGCGATATTTGCGCCAACTTTCCTTTCAACGAAATTTTGTACAAGGAGCGAGAATTCTATCTTTTTGTAGAAATGACAGATAATATAAAAAGAAATAATCATTTTCTGTCAATTGTATAAATAATATTATTAACGTTTCTGACGATACCTAATTTAGCTTTAACAAATTGTTATAGGCTTGCCTTCTAAAATATATCCATCAGGTCAATAAAATTTTTAAATTCTAATTCTCGGTCGTTGGTTTGATTTGGCAAAATAAGGAATGTGCAAGCTCAGGTGTCGATATCACACATGATAGCAGTTTAAAAATATTAGCTGATTTGTCATTTTAGATTTAGATCTGCAAAAATGGGTAATTTAAAACCCACTGTAACTGGATTTAATTTATACTCAGCCAAAACTCATCGTTTTAACTTGTTTATCGTTCTTTAATATCTGATTATTTTATTCGTTGACGTGGTATCAAAATTTGAACCAACATGGTGCCAAATCGGGGATTATCCTCGTCACTACCCAGATGCTTGAAGTAACATTGTGGTTGCCCGAATGCTACGACTTTCAATTACCAAATATCCTCATCTAAAATTTAATGTAATTAAACTTTGCACAACTCTTTTTTACAAAATATTCAGGTAAAACAATATTCAAAATCATTAATTTACCGAAAATTCTTTTGTCTGTGTGAAATTAAGTAGATTAAAAATTATTCACGATTAAATTTACATTGTTATTTTACACATGTGGAAAAGGTAAATTCCAAATAAAATATCTATTTTAATCTATGTTTTCAAAACTTAAATATCGTTTAAGAAATAAATATGTAGAACATATAATAGGATTTCTTATAATCATTGCTTGGTGTTAAATTTGCCATAAAACACTATCAACATTAATAAATTTATTTAAAAATTATAAATCCAAATCTTGTTTCAGCCCTTAAATTGAGTCGATGTCCAACCAACTGAAGTTTAAAACAATTTTAGTAAAAACCAAATTCTTACATATTTTAATTATTCACTATAATTAATCAAAATTGAATTTTAATTTGTTTACATTTGTTTTGAATTTACGCATGGTTTATATTGATAGGTATGTTTGTTTATAATGTTTTAAGTTCGGTATCGTATTAGTTTATTAAATGCAATTAAATATGCAGAATTCTGATAAGCCTTGATATTAAACTTCTAACTTTAATTTTTAAAAAAACGTCTTGAATAACTTTGAGAATTGAAGATTAATATGTAAGCTTCGTTATCAAATATACATTTTTATTCTTTTTTTGTAATTTTTATATTTTTAAAGCCATTTATTTCTGTAATAATCTAATATTACTGTTATATAATCTAATATACAAGTAATTGTGTTTCAGAAAAAAAAAATCCACCTAACATTTAAATCATTGATTTAAATTTATTTAGTTTAGTCAAATAACATTCCTCTTCATTTCTTTCATTTTTAAATGAACAAACAAAGAACCTTATTTATACAATATTGTTGTATAACGAAGAGTAATACGGTTGCTTTACATTATTAATGTTAGTTTGATCATATACATTTTCATAATTATATTAAGACTTTTTGTACTATAATTCTTGATTTGAATTTTAAGTACAAGAGAAAAGTTAAGACTTATTATGTTTTTCATGGTGTAATATATCTTTTATTAATAATGTATTTTATTCAATTTAACAAAAAATGTTTGAAGATTTGTCAAATTCAAATTGTTGTTCTAGAATTATTTTCTTACATATATTGTTGTCACCGTAATTTAAAATGTTATATTAACATTTTAGTTTAAAATTTTTAGAAAGTAATCTTAAAAATGAGAAATAGAATATAGAAAAGAAATAGTTTTATTTTTGGCGACATAATGAAATATAAAAAGAAGCATAATCAAAAGCAGTGGTAACAAATTGGTTTTAAATAGTAAATTAATAAAAATAGAAGGAAACAACTGCGTGCGTTTGATTTTACTTTGGATTCCTTTTTCAGTCAATTTTAATCATAAGAAATAGCTTTTACTTATAAATAATAAAATTGTGAATATAAAAATGAATGCAACGTCTATCGATCACTAAAATGAATCGCAGATCAAGTTTCAATAATCAGGATTTAAATAATACCACGTTGGAAAATTTAAAATGTATTGCATTAATTATCATTATCAAAATAATAATAACCTAATTAAATAGTTTTAAATTGTCCTTTCGAAGATATTAAAATTTTTAGTAATTTAGCACATGTTAATTTTTATGATAAAACTAGATGTTTTGTCTTTCATTAACCAATGTTACTTTAGAATCTAGAAACAATGGGAAATTTCACACTTTATAAATTTTCTGTTTTCCTTATTGTTCTGATTTCTACTGTGACAAATTATTTTTGTCATCTTCGTGACATTCTTTACATAGAATGAATTTGCCAAATTAAAATAAAACAATATAAATTTAATACTTCTTTTCATGTATTTTCCCATAAATACAAAACAGTTCGTAATGCCAATTTTGACTTTGAGAAATTTTTCAAATTCACATTACCATGAAATTTATTGTTTTTTACAGTTTAAAATAATGTAAACTATATCAAATTAATTAATCCAAGTAAAGTTTTTAAATGAACTAAAATAAAAGAAGAAACTAAACTTCATATTTATTTCAGAAACTCAAGATGATTTCTCTTTTTAATGTATTCAATTTAGTTCTTTCAATGTTTCCAAGATAAAGTGTTAAATAATATAACAACTACTGTAGCCTTCGAATTAGTAAACAAGACATATAAAAGACATTTCCAATTCTATTTGATCTTGCTTTGTTATTTTTTGAGTAAAAACAAAAGTAGTATCTGATTTCTGTTGAATAAAAAACATTTGGTTTTGTTTTATTGTTACATAATCAATTTTCTGCCATTTTTATTTGGTGTTTGGCAACTTTAGAAGTTACTTAGTCTAATGTCGATTAAAACTGTTTATACAGAAACGCATTACTATTAAATAAAATTTTAATATATATAGTTATCATAAACAAAATAATACATTAAAGGCTGGTTGAAAAGCTGTTTCTCAATCGTAAAAAAATTCTGAAACAAAAATTTTAGTTAGAATTTTATAAGTTGAATATAATATAATAACCTTATTTCTTGCATGTTTAATTATATACTGCTATGTAGTCATTTGAAGATTTTCAGGATTGTAATTTTGAATGAAATAACTAAACTGCAGAATTAAAATTTTTAATTAGCTTTCATACTTCTGGGAGAATAAACTGATTTCAATTTAATAATTCAAATATTGATTTCACATTAATTTGCGTTTAATGAATGACTTCAATTTCCCAGCTTGATATATTTGTAACTTAGAATAATTAGGTAAGCTAAATATAATTATAAAAACAGCTTTACACACACTGCCGGCCACCGCAATTGCAACACTAAGAAAGACAATAGTTATCAAAACAATTTTAATTTTGTAGGTAATATATTGACCAAGTATCAAAAGAATAAATTTATAGACTTCCGTGAAGTATAGTTTCTGCCAAAATCAGTAACCAGAGTAACTGCCATTGTTGAAAATCACCGCTGCCACACGCCTCGGCATTGATTCAAAGAGACTTTGGATGAGTTCTTGGGGTACAGCAGAGCCAAGCAGCTTCAACATGTTGTAAAAGTTGATCTAGTGTAGAAGTTAGGGATGTAATCTGGGTTAATAGTTGAGCAACCATGGACCACATGTTTTTTATAGGTAAAAGATCCAAAGAGCGAGCGTGATAGAGAAGTAATTCAATTTGGTGATTCACGAAGAACAATTGAATTATGCGTGCCACGTCTGGCCGCGCAATATCCTGATGAAATATGGGTGTGGGTAACTCCTGAAGGTAAGAAAGAAAAACTGGCTCCAACACCATGGAGACTGTAGCTCTGGCTGTTTAAAGTACAACCTATGCGTGCTAGAGTAGTGCGACAGTCCAATACCACTCCATAACAATACGCGTTGCAGAATTTGTGTTGTGGTCATAACGCATCTGTTCAACATTCTAACTCCACGGTGTTTCTTGACTCGAGTGCTACATTCGTGGTGTTTCAGACAGAAGTGTCTCTTCAGTAAAGACAATTTCATTCCATTCTGCTGTCCACATCCTTCTTTCATCGCACCATTGGTGGCAGAGTCGTCTTTGGTTCTGCGTCATGGGTAGACGAATCAATGGAAGTCTTGCGGACAGACCACTGCTTAAACGACCTTGAATGTGGTGCGCACAGACACTAGATGGTGCGTTACAGACTGAATGTGCTGTTATATGATTTGTGATGTGGCTGAGCGATCTGTTACTGCCATGCGCACAGTTTACTTATCATCACGTGAAGTGGTGTACTGAGGTGGATGCGATCGAACACGTCGGTCCGTCGTACTCTTCTGCTTCCAACGATCACATATTTGCTTTACAGTTGTTTAATTTCGTGTAACACGACTACCGTTTTCCCTGAAAGGCAATCCACAATCTCGGTAGGCCACTATTTTTCCTCCGTCAAATTCGGATACTTGATCAAAAATTCATTTATGTGTTCTACTAGGAATAATTAATCTTTTTTTAAACTACAAGAAAATACAACTGCCGAACTTGAAATCGTCGAAATCTCCAAGCCTTAAATAGCGCTTTGAAGTGGCGCCACAGGCGTGCATGGTGTGTTTCTGTGCTGAAATTCTAATTAGTTTCATATCTCACCTCCGCTAATAAATGTTGTAAATTTCATGTTGTGTTTAAATGCTTTGTTTAGGGTGTTGCATTTACGGTGGCTAGCAGTGTATAAAGGCTTTTGCTTTATATGTATCAATTTAATTTTCAGAGTAGTAATACTAAAGCATATATCATGAAATGCTTTCAAATTTATTTGTAATTTTTATTCAGTCTGACACTGTGTAGTGTTGAGCGCTAAAGATATTGTAAAGCATTTGAACATCCACATCGTGTTGCCATCTTGCATAAATTTTTTTAGTTAATGGGCCACATATTTTCGAATCGTAAGAATGGAAATCCCTTTGATTCCAAACTCAATTTGAATTGAAAGATACTTAAACCACGAGATGGACTTCTCGTTTCTTATATCTGAATGGACATTAGTTATTCAACAGCGGTTGGAATCGAAATAGAGATTTTTATTCACTTTATGTAAACTTTTCTCAGCTAGTAAGATTGGTATAAAATGAAAATGACAAAATATATTTAAAAAAACAATATTTTTATTGACCATTTTATTCTTTTAATTTTTACCATTTCCTTTTTCAGATTACTATATTTTAATATCATGTTATAGACATTCAGAGAAACTATTCTCCTATTATTTAATATATTGCCCTTCTGAGAAGTTAACTACTTTATGCTACTCTTCTATTCCACTCTAGTAACCTGAAGGGATGAAACTGGCTTTTCGTCGTCGAACTGGTAGCCGAACGCTTACCGCTCTTATTTTAGGTAGAACAGATCGTGGGTCCGAATCACTGTAAACCTTTGGCAGGTTTATAGTGATTCGGAATCCCTTTAAACCGTAAGCCTTGGTTTCATTTGTTCTCGTGTGTAATAAATGACCGTTGAGTAACAAACCAAACTTCAAACTGGCCTTACGTCAGCATTTCATGGGTTCGATTCCCAGATCGGATATGAATATTTGTAAAGGTTCAGAATTCATTTAAACTGATGGTCCTGGTTAAGTTAGATTTTATGTACTAAAAATGAAAATATAGATTCAAACCAAACATTTCACCAAAAGTATAGATATTTGTACTGATTCAAAAGCCGTATTGAAGCGCCGTATAATCCATGTGTGCAAAAACTAATCAGAGTTACAAAAACACTGGACCTATTCAACACATATTTCAAATGGTGTATTTAAATCAACAAAATGTGGCCACCAGGGCTTAGTGGTTGGACATCGTTGTTCAGAGCACAAAGTTTCGAGTTCAATCCCAGCTATTTATATGAAGGGAGATGCATGCTGATATGAGTTTTGCATGCACGTTTGTCAAGTTGAGTGCTGAATTTTTCTTATTTTCTCCCTTACTACACTGGAATACGACCTACTCTCTATGAACCGTATCCCCTTCTCGGGAAAAATTTACGCGTAGGTGTAAAAATACCTTGCAATGGTAGGCCGACGTGGTGTCTTGACCAAAGACAAAATGAAGAGTCATTAGAATCAGAAATAATTTAAAGTTAGAAGGAATCTTGAAAGAAATAGCGTTTTCCCGCGTATATGTGTTAGTAAATTTATGATGCATTTGTCAGAATTATCGCCATGTCCACATTCTTTTTTACAGGGCGAACATTCTGCCGTAACTTCAGTTCAGCACACTCTTGGGTCTCCATGGAAGAACAGAGCACTGTGACCAGTTCTTCCACGCCGGACGTTTCTGCAGAGGTACTACTTAGATATCATTTCAGATTTTACTACTTTTTTTTACATAAATTCTATACAAGTTTCCCCACATGTTTTGCATTTTTTGAGGTTCTTTGCTCTCTCTCTATATACACTCTCTATATACGAAAATACTTTTTCGCTTGTTAAAACTGTTAAACGTCATTAAACATAGAACTATGAAAAGTTTATATTAGAAATGTCAAAATACTAGTAAAGCTAAGCTTAAAAAATTTGTTTTAATAAAACTTTCACTTTGAAAATTAAAAAATTTGCAAAGATTAGTTTCGCTTTAAAAAAGTACAGCAGTTAAAAATTATGTATGTAAGTATTGATGATATAAAAGCATTAGATAATAAATAGTAATGTATGTAATTTTGTACAAATTAGAGATTTCTTATAAATGCATTTTCCTTAATTTCTTACAAATACATTTTATTGCAAATTCCTATGACATTTTCAATATTACTCACATTTTTATCCTTTTTTTTAAAATTCGCTTTAGGTTGTGAACCAGTCACCATTAATTTCTTTTGTGTTATAAAAGCAAGGAAAACGTATTAAAACTTAATTGCACATTACGAATAAAGATTCTGTCGTTATATAATGGTCAAAATTACTAGTAAAAATACGGGATACTTGTGGAATATTCGCTTTTTCTATGTGCTAAGAATCCAAGTTAAAATCAATAGAGTGAATGAGAGTGGTAAAGCAAAAAAATTTGTCAATGGCAAAACTGGCAATATTCAACCTCTCGCTGCAATCTCGTATGCAAATTTAACTAATTGAATGGTTGATTGGCGTCGAGTCCATATGAAGTCAAGTCAAATTACTCTGTGCCAAAATCACGCTCTTGGCAATGCGTACAATTTTGCTATTATAGAGATTTCCTTGAAAGGGAAATTCGTATTGACGAATTGAGCCTGTAAACTTCTTAAACTAATTGAATGATGAGTAAATTTGAAATAGAATCACTAGCCTCAGGTTGTCTCAAAAAAATTCCCTAGTTACTTATAACACATTGTAAGATTACAAAATTGTCCCAATTAAAAAAATAAATGATGTAAAATAAATTCAAATTATTGAGATACATCTCTTAAATGTTCTAGTTTTATCGCTCTAATTCTACTTTTTTTGTCTTTCTGGGTAACATTTTGAACTCGACAAAAATCTCATTTAAAGAGTGACAAATAGCCTTTTCTTGACTAGGCATATTACCATGAATTATTTCCTATATAGTTCTTTTTTTTATAAATGCTTCATGTTCGTCCCTATTAATTGAACAGTTCATGTAATTTGTTACTAGTGAGGTAAGAAATTTTTAGTTACTGTACTAATCAATTCTGCTTCAGCAATTGCATCTAACAAATAAGTGTATCAATTCTAAAGAATCATTTTCTTTTAAAGCTAAAAATGTAAATTGTCCTAAGTTTTAAGATATCTTCTATATGAAGGAAAATTATTAACTCTTCTTTGAAAGACTATTCACTTTAACCGATCTATTCAAAAAGTATTGCAATAATTTAACAGAAATCCTAGGGGACAGAAATTTCCTAAATGTTTTCTGATTATGCATTTTTTAAATTTTTAACTGGATAATTTACCAGTTCTTACTAGCTTTATTTTATATATTGGCATAAAATGTGTTGCAGATCCCATTCATTATCATCATGTATGCAAAAAATTATGATCATTGAGCGATAAACAAATTAATAACACAAAACTTTTTTGTTTTGGACATATTCAAACAGTTCCTAAGAGGACTGAAAAATCATTTCGTTACTGTTTAAAAAAAAACCCTCAATTATAAGATCAGTAGCTAATTAAAAATGTTATGTTTTCTTAGCTCCTTATACAAGTAATGAAATATTCCTTTAGTGAAAAATATCTATTTCTTTACCTTTTACTCTTAAATTTTCAAAAATCCGTAGAAATCCCTGGCTTTGTTTATAAAAATGCTGAAGATGATACTTGCTTTTTGGAAGGTCACTCATGATTTGCTTGGCAAAAATTGATTTGTCCTCAAACTATTTTCGGCATTAATCAATTATCATGCAATCCAACTATTAAAAATGCTTACAAATGCTATTTAAGACTCTTAGAGGGCCAACATGTCAATTTCTGTTTTGATAATATAAGTTAATTTATTAGTATAAGCTATTTGCATTTCGAATTTGAGTAGCATTTAGACAACCAACAACAAGAAGTAAGCAAACCGTCATTAAAAATATCCTAAAATGACGACTGTTTTTCATAGAAATGTACTGTAATTCTGAGAATCTAGTAATATCAAATCTGAGATAATTTGCCTACACATGTCTTTAAGAGATCTTAAACTTTTTCAGTCCTTCTTAGCTAATGAAAATGCATTTCTAAAGGCAAATGTGTTGAAATGATGTTTTCTTAGAATAATTATAATAGCAAATTTTCTTAAAAGATCCTTAAAGCAATCCAGTAAAATTTAAGACTTACCTATATTGTTTCATTTTGCAAGTTAGAAACACTGTAAAAAAGTTGCTACTTTAATTCAAAAGCAGACTCTAACTCAATAAATTTATAAACAATGGTATCTTGTTTTTTGAGAGGAAATTTGAATAGTTCAAATAAAATAAAATACTTTAGGAATCATATACACTACTGGCCATTAAAATTGCTACACCAGGAAAGCGGCACACCACACATGTGAAATTTGCATGACAGGTAGAACTTGCTGTGATATGCAAATGATTAGATTTTCAGCGCATTCATACAAAGCAAGTGACAGTAGCGACATCTACAATGTATAAAAAACAGAGATTTGACAGCAGTTTTCTCATTCTCAATTTCCGTTTCAACGTTGTTTTCGGCAAAGAAAGTTGTTGTAATGCCTCGTGTAAGAAGAAGAAATGCCTATAAGCACGTGTCTGACTTTGATCGAGGAAGGATTATAGCCTACCGGGATTGCGGTTTATCGTACCGCAATATTGTGGCTCGCATCGGTTGAGACCCCATGACTGTTAGCAGAATATGGAATCGATGGTTTAAGGACAATCATATGGAACGTCATGCCGGATCTCAGCGACCCCCATCATTAACAGCAGAGAAGACAGACATCTTATCCGCATGGTCTCAAGGGATCGTACAGCCACGTCACGAACCCTGAGTCGAGAAATGGAGTATTTTCAAGGCAACTAGTTTCTGCTCGAAAAGTTCGACGACGTTTGCAGCAGCATGGATTGTCTGCACGGCGACCATGGCTTCGGCTACCATTGACGCTGCGTCACAGACAAGAGCGCCTTCAATGGTGTGATCAGCGACGAACCTAGACGCGGGAATGGCATCGCGTCATCTTTACAGATGAATCTTGGTTCTGTATACAGGACCATGATGGCCGCATCCGTGTTTGGAGGCATCGTGGAGAACGCGCATTGCCAGCTTGCATTGTACATCGCCTTTCTGGCCCATCTGCTGGAATGATGGTATGGGGTGCCATTGGATACACGTCTCGATCACCTCTTGTTCGCATTACCGGCACTTTGAACAGCAACCGTTACATTTTCGATGTGTTAAGGCCCGTGGCTCTGCCCTATCTTCGAGGCCTCCCTAATGCTTTGTTTCAACAGGATAATGCACGACCGCATGTTGCCCGTACTGTTCTGAACTTCCTTGATACAAAACAGATTCGACTGTTACCCTGGGCAGCACGTTCTCCTGATCTGTCATAAATTGAGAACATGCGGTCAATGGTTGCCGAGCGATTGTCACGCCATCACTCACCATCCACTACTGTCGATGAACTGTGGCATAGTGTTGAAGCTGCATGGACTGAGATCCCCGTACATGCCATACAATCTCTGTTTGACTTCATGCCTAGGCGGATAAATGCTGTTATTGCATCCAGAGGTGGCTGCTCTGGGTACTGATTTCTCAAGATCTATACATCCTAATTTCCTGTAAATTTAATCACTTGTTCTTTCCACTATAATGTATGTGTACAATAAATATTGTTCTGTTATTTGCATTCCTTCTTGATGTAGCAATTTTATTGGACCGTAGTGTAGGTATGCCATACCGGAACTTTTCTGTTGAAATATTTCTACTGCATCCGTTGAACATTTTTTCCTCCAAAGAATTCGTTGAAAATCTTTTTGATTTAGATATGGGTTTTCTATAATTTTATAATTAAATAAAAATAGAGTACTTCTTTAAAAATCAAATATTGTCGCAGCTTATCCTATTTGGACCTTGCGCAAGAAAACCAGCCACCAACCCACCTTTAATTTAGATTTTCTATATTTGGCGATATATCTTTTTTATATCAACCGTAAAAGTGTATTATCTTTCTAAAGCGAACCGTAAACGAAAATAAATCTAATAAAGTTCAACCTATTAAAAGAATATAATTTGTTATTTCGATTATTGTATGAGTAGAAATATTAAGCGCAAATTTTGTGCAAAGGGTTATTCCCCTTTTCAAGACAATGAGGTAAATAATCAGATGCTTTCACACCGCGATGTTATTTTCTTTCTTCCACGTGGTCTAACAATTCATGTTTTCATTGAATTTGTAGTACAGTTCCCTCAAAATATAATTCCAAGTAGATTCAGGGTAACGAAAGTAAATCTATTGAAAATCAAATCTCAGCAGAAATCAAATCACTTGTCCAACTAGTGATTTGATTTCTGCTTTTAGCTACTGAAATGAGTTCTATGTCGTAAAAGGCAAAGCACTTGAGGGGGCCATGAAGGATCAATAGCTGTAGCTCATTCTAGTTAAGGTGCCTGCGATCACATTGCCATCGGTGACCATGTATGTCCGCTGAAAATGGACAGGTTGATTTCGGAAGATTCGCACGTCCTTTAGTAAGGAGGGTAGAGTAGGAGCTTTAATTTCCTGCCTTATTATAATTTGAACTCCATGAATTTCTGTCAAGTCTAAGAATTCATCCAATTTATTTCTAGATACACTTGTTGAAATTCTATTGATATATAGCTACACTATTTTTAAAGTTTGTGAGAACTGAAATTTTTTTCGGATCTCACCTAGCGGTCCTTTTGACCAATAACCAATGTAGGAGGAAGAAAATAGGATGTCTTGTTCATAGGTGGGGAGAAAATGGGCAGCTTTTGCACCCGCAGTCTGGACCACCAGGGGTAGAGGACTGACTTAGTTCCGATGCCTATGGGCATTAATTGGACAAAAAGGACTCGACTTAGGCTGACCTAACCAAGAGATAAGCTCCCAACATTCATCGAACACTCAGTCTAGGGACAGCCCATTGCCACGATGAGGCAGCCTACGAGACTTGAGGGGGATGTCGCCTGTGTCGATTTTAATTTGATGTAAAGATTATTTTATAAATGAAACACATCTAATTCTTTCACTGATGTATTATAAGTTCTTTGTGATATTCATTTTTTTAATATGAATTTCAGTTTATTTTTCTGAATGTCTATCAACTTACCTTGTATTTATAAAGGACGATTATCGAAAGTTACCTGTTGAACTATAAACTCAACTGAATTTATTGAAATATTTTAAATGTGTCATATTTTCATCAGAAATTACTCCTGACTACAAATATCTTCTGTTGACTCTTGTTCTGATTTATTATTGTGACTAATTAAGCAATATCGCTAATAATATATGCGACTATTTTTTTCCCAAAATTGATTATTTTTCCTTATAATCAGATTTTCTTCAAATATTGAAAAACACTTCAAAAGTAATAAGGTTAAAGTTGTTAAAAAAACAATTTTTGATGCTTAACCATGTCATTGAGAATCATAATTACCGATATCATAAAATGACAATAACGCATACTGACGTACATAACAAGTAATGCTATTAAATAACCTTGAAATTATCTGCCCTTTTTGCATTTTTTTACAAACTATAAATTGGTTGTTTCTTTCATTTCAATTGAGATTAGCGATTATGCCACTTAATTAAAATTCTCATTGGTTTAAAATATACATCCATGATCTCAGATAACGTTTAATCTACTTCACATCATATAGAGACGGCGCCATACATCCGACTTGTGAACGAATTGACCTTTTGCCTTCAAATCACATTCTCCAAATGGCAGCAAACAAGGAGATGTTCACCATTAGATGTCTGAATGTCATCGGCAATGAGAAAAAATCCATTCAGGATTTTTACCAGTAATAAAGGAGTATTTTTTAATCATAATTTATTCCGTCTGTAAAAGTTTTCAAAATTATGAAAATTACCAGTTCTAAATAATTAGTTTTTAAATGTTCAAATCTGTAACGAGATTTCTTCCAAAATTGAACACGCTGAAAATAGAACAGAAAGAAAAGCAAAATGTAAAAATCAAGACAAAACATCGATTTTATGGTTAGATTAAGTCGGCAAGAATGATTTAAATTTTTTATTAAATACTAGGATCAAGTTAAGAGTATTGTAATGTTTTTTTTTCAAACGGCCATCTCAGTTTTCATTAGTTTATTATACCTATCTACTAAAATTTCATTTTAATTTTATGAATTTAATTGTTGTTGTTCCAAATTTGTTTTGAATTTGTTCCGACATTAAATTTAGCAACTCTATATGAATTCCTAACAAACAAATTATAATGACTGAACCCGTTAAAAAAGTGACTGATTAAAGATTAATAAAAAAGTCAAGTCGACGTTGGAAAAATACTGCGATAAATTTACAACCTGTTACCACATGGTGCCATGACAAGTATAACAGTTCACTTAATTATTCTTTGATAACTGTGAAATGTAAAATGTATTCTGTCAAATAATATTTACAAGAATGTTATTACTATAAGGAAATAGTGCGATACTTCAGTTTAATTCTGTGTCCCTTTTCAGTCCGATGATCCCGTTATCATAGATATCAAGCCTATTCCAGAGAAAGCAGTGAAGAGGAAGAAGCACACCAAAGCGGAGGAAGGTGGACAACAGAAAAAAGCTAAGAAGGAGGGAAATGCGAAATCTGAGTTAGAATGCCCAATCTGCTACGTCTCTTACAAGAAAATTAGAAAACGTAATTGCTATTTGTTGGCGACACGATGCGGGCACGTGTTTTGTAACAGATGCCTAGATACGCAGCCGTCCCTCAAATCCAAATGTGCTGTTTGTCGCCAACTAAACAGCGGAGTCCTACGTCGAATCTACATTCGTTAACAAATTATTTACATTTTGAATGTTTTTATGCAATCTATAGATTTTAATATTTGTGTTTCAATAAATTGAAGCTTCATAGAATGACTTTTATAAAGATCTGTTTTTCGATATTGTTTCTAAGTCTTACATGTATTTTAGCATATGTTTTGAATGGTAATCAGACATTTCAGAAATCTTTTATGCCATGATTGAACTTGTTTAGTATTAAAAATCTCATTTTGCTAAAAATCAGAGTGAAATCCTTATAAACACTATTTATACATTACATCCATTCTTTTTAGTAATCGAGAGATTTCTGCGTATAGTCAAAATTGTGTTAAATGTAATATTTTATTTAAAGTAATGTTGCGTGTATAGCGTGTTTTCAAGAATTCCTATCATTTTATAAGTTTCATTAATGTGATGCCTTATTATGTTATAAGTGAATCGATAAAAACTGGAATTAAATTGAATAAACAGTTAACAAAAAGGGATTTTTAATATAGTGCACTATCATTAAATCAAAACACATAGCAAATCAAGAGAATATTATGCTCATTTTATGTGTTTTCTTATCTTATTAATAATAATGGGACTAAACACACATACATAATAAAACTTTTTAATGCATTTCAAAGCTAAATTTATTAGTCAACTATTAGAGAGATAGACAATTATGGTACATTATAAAATATCAGAAATTTAAAATACGGATTATACAAAATTTTTAAATAACAAGTAAAATAAACTTTTCTGAGCTAAGTTTAATATTCAACGGTCTAAGATGTAACTATTTCCATATGGAACAACCCATGAAACACTGAACAACAACATGATGAAACACACGAGGGCTTAATATTTTAAAGCAAAAATGAAAAAGTGTATTAGGGCAACAGGAGGTGCAAAAAATATACTCCAGTATACCAAGGGTGCACTAGTATTATTATGCATTGGTACTGGAGAACCAAGGATGTATAACGTGGACGAAAATTGTTGACTGAAAAGCACTTTTTTTCGTAATGTTCCGGAATTAATGATATTTCACCCACACAAGAGAAAAGAATTCAATGAACAAATTTTTACGAGAGAAATCTGTAGCTGAAGTAATCTTAAAGTATTATGATAAGAGAGAAATTATGTTAAAGGGATTGTGTTAAAAACTTTATAAAAATAAAACCAATTCTCTAAAACTCAAAAATAATTAATGAAGCGATTTTCTTTTACGCATAAGAAGGTTGAGCCTCAATGAAAATGGTGTTGAGAATTTTACCATACATTATTAAGCCCTCTAATTACTGAGACTATACCTATAAAGAAAGACTGAATTTATAAAGATCGGATCATCACTAAATAATAATAGAACGGGATTTTTTTACACTTTGGGTATGACTGTGTCATTAGAGCAAAGGCTTAAGCTTGTTAGGTTGAGTCTATTTGCTGCTCTATAGTCATTAATCCTATATTCATTATGCATTAGTCATAACTGGACTATATACGATCTACGGCTAAAAATGGATTTCAGAACAGCTACATGTACATGTATGGATGTTTTAGTTCGAATCCACAAATCGCTGCCTATGTAGCGGTCAGATCCGGGCATATCGGGACAAGAAAATAATACGAACCATTAAGTATTCAATACTTTCGATGAAGGGTTATGGGTGGAAGTATTTTTATCATTAATTTGTGTTTGCAATATGTGGTAGAGAGAAGTGAAAACTTAATTCTGTTAGGAGAATATATAAAACGTTGAAATAAAAAATCGTCATAAATCAATTATTTTAATTCACTGCTTAAACTCTGCCTAAAAATGTTGCAAACAATAATTCACAAGCTTAAATATGAAACACCATGCTAAAATTATGAAATTATTAGTTATAGAGATTACATTTTATTTCATTAAAAAAATTTTTTTATTAAAATGTTTATCAACTTTGCCTCATTTCATGTGTTTTAAATGCTTATTACTTTGAAGCTTTTTCTAAGTTTTTCTATTGTAGAAAAACATATTTTGAACAGTGGGTTTTCAAAAATAACAAATCATTCCATTTTTGTGAATTTTTTGCAAAAATCAAAGATTTTTTTCACAAAATGGAGAAATGTGGAAAAATATTTTTCAAAAAACTAAGGAATGGAACAAGTGTTAAGCACTTTGCTTAACGTATTATCCTGTTTAGAGCCATATTAACATTTTTGGGACAAAATTTAATAAAATTTGAGACGCGAGGATTGTTTCTACTCATTACGATAAAATTCAAAAACATAAATATTTTTTAAATATTTAAAAAGGTAACGAACACAGAATATGATTTTCTTATTAACAAATAAAAATTGACTTTTCTATTAAAATTAACTTTCTCCGCTTTCAACGTTCGTGTCCTCTTTTAAGTCAATGGATTCAATTTGAAAAGAATTTTAAAAAGGCGCAAATCATGTTATCCATTATATATCTATGGTGATACTATATGCTGGTAAAGAAAAAAAGGAATAACAACATTAGTGAGAAAATATTCATAGAAATATTTCATGATTTGGTTCACTGATTCGTGCTGAATTAGACAGACGAAATATTAGAATCAGTGACTTTTTTGACCAAGTAGTAAATGTGAAAGAAATAAATCTAAAACACTTGAAAATTACAGTAATTAAATAGCATACATATGATTTGTATTATTTCGGAATAAGAAGTTAGATACTTTCATTTTCAATTTTGAAATAATTAAAGTACAATATTTTCATAGCTATAATTGAACTTCATTATTAAGGTAAGGATATTTATTACTAACCCATTGCGCAATCTTTTTATTACTAACCCATTTGTTATGAGCAAAATTTATAATATGCTCAATGCGTTTAATGCTGATTCGATAGTGTTTTTCTCATTCTGAAAAATAAAGTTCATGTAAAATTATTTTTAGATATTATTCGCCACTGTAGTGTAAAAACTCAAGAAGAAAAACAAGTATCATGAAAAGAGACTCATATAAATGATAACAAACTTCATTATAATGAATATAATGAGTCTATTACAAATAGGTTAAATGAAATATTTTGATTTTTATGTGATAAATGTTTAATAAATATTTAACACTAAATTATATTGTAAGCTTGTAAGCTTAATGTAACATTATAGAAAACATCTAAATTCAAATGAAATTGAACAGAATTTTAATAATTTGCAGTCAATCCAATTTTCCAAACAGATGTGCCAACAACGAAATGTGTATTAGATAAAGCTTTCTTACACCATTGACAATGCTGTGCAGTTCCAAACTGATTATACATAATCTGTCCATTAACTGTAACTTTGAAAAGATTCTGGTCGATATTTCTTAAAGCAAATTGCCCAGCTCGATGGTGTTGAATCTGAACTGTTAGCTGGTTGCATAGCGTACTGTTTTTAGTTCAACTAATTGTTGGTACGATTCCCATCTCAGCCTCAGGTATTTGCAATGGTTAGGAACTCAGTTTAAACTAAAGGTTCCGTTCAAGTTAACTCTCGTGTTCTGCAAATAATAGTGCAGTGGGGAAAAAAACAATCAACACATTAAAATTTAAATGCATGTATATGCACTATACTCTATAAGCTGAAAACAGATGTTATAATTACATATTTCTTAAAATCATAAAAAATTGATTAAAAATCTTATGTTGTTAAAGAATTCTACACAGTAATTATGTCCAAATACACTTAGTAATATACAGCCATTCTAATCAAACGTATTAGTTGATATCTTTATGTTGCCTACTTTTTGGTTCCGTTTTATTAGGCTCCGTTTGCAAAAAAAATAAATAAATAACCATTGAAAAAACAAAAAGTTAAACCTAACATACTTATGTGTTTAATAAAAAGAAACCAAGACTACGAGGTCGATTGAGTATTCATGCTATTAAATAACGAGACTGACGCTGCGGCGGCAAAAGTGCGCATGCGTAGTCCGCCATTGACTGTCAGCAGTTTAGTGTGAAACTTTCTCTTCAAAATGCCCTAAGCCTCATTTGCGTAATTAACACGGTTTAGTCATAACCATCATTTACGTTAACATTGTTATTTTATTTTGGCGAAAAAAAGGTTAGTGTAATAATTGAGCAACGAATTGTTGTTAAATTTCACTTCAAACTTGGAAAAACCGGTACTGAAACTTATAATTTACTGAAAGAAGTGTACAGCAGTGAATGTTTATCCCGTGTACGAGTTTTTGAATGGTTCAAACGTTTTAAAGATGGCCGACTAGACGTTGAAGATGATTCGCGGCCAGGTCGCCCTTCAACGTCAAAAACGGATGAAAATGTCGAAAAAGTTGCTAGTTTGATTCGGTCTGATCGTCGATTGAGTATTCATGCAATAGCTGAAACTGTAAACATTGATAAAGAATGTGTACGGCAAGTTTTACATGACAATTTGAACATGAAAAAAGTGTGCGCCAATATGGTGCCAAAAATTCTCACGTTTGAACAACAAGCAACTCACAAAAATGTTTGTACTGACATTTTGGATGCCATTAAAAATGACCCAAATTTATTAGCAAAGGTAATAAGATGTGATGAATCCTGGTTTTTTACGTATGATCCGGAAACATAGCGCCAATCCATGCATTGGAAGACTCCAACTTCACCAAGAGCAAAAAAAGCAAGAATGAGCAAGTCAAAATTTAGAGTAATGTTGATTGTTTTTGTCGATATTCATGGAATTGTGTACCTCCACTGGGTTCCTGAAGGTCAAACAATCAATCAACATTACTTTCTTGAGGTACTTGGCAATCTGCGAGAAAGAATAAGAAAAAAACGACCCGAAATGTGGGAGGAAAAATCATGGCTTTTCCACCCAGACGATGCGCCATCTCATTCCGCATTATCTGTCAAGAGATTCCTGGCCAAACACACCATCCCACTGTTAGAGCATCCACCTTACTCTCCAGACCTGGCACCATGTGACTTCTATCTGTTCCCTGAGGGGAAATCTGCATTAAAAGGAACAAGATTTGAGTCTGTGGATGCTGTTAAAGAGAAAGCGGCAAGAGTACTGAAGGAGTTGACAAAAGATGACTTCCAGCACTGTTTCCAACAATGGAAAATTCGCATGGAGCGTTGCAGGGATAGAGAAGGGGTGTGCATTGAAGGCGATAATAAATAATTATGTATAAAATAAGAATAAAACTTTTTACTACGACAGTCTCGTTATTTAATAGCCACACCTCGTATGTTGTTGTTTTGTGGTGGTGGTTTATCCTTTAAATGTCTGACGAAGTTAGACAATGTCCATCAGATAATTGACCCTCAGGAAATCAAGGACCGGAAAAGAGGTGAGTAAATGTCCTCTCTCGAGGGCCCCAAACAGTCCAGGATATATTGAAGTGAAGCTGGCTTAGTATTACATTTAGAGCAGACCTCAAGGATTTTCTTACCTTTGAGATACGAGATACTCTTATGTTGAGAAACCAAGAATATCATAGAAGACTGGTACCGGAATTTATTTTGACCCCCAAAGTCAAGCATCAATGATTAAATGTTGTATTTTGAATTTGTATATAGGTAATTTAACAGCTGAAGTCCTTTGTAAGGCATATAAAGTTACTCAGCATGAAGTTTTTTCGGAAGATTTTATATACAAAATGTGTCAAACACATATATCGAAAGAGTTTACATAATTTAAATATTCATAAGGTATAATATTCCACCATTGGGAGTATTATACCTTATATGTATCTATAAAATCAATTTATAATGAGAGAAAAGGATCAACGTATTGACTATATTTTGTGACCATTGCACCTATCAAAACTAGGAAGAGAAATTTGAAAATGAAGGAAATAAACGTAATATCCAAGTGTGTAATATGGTTCACAAGTTGCATTTCCCATTTCAAATGCGTAAATAATATAATTTAAAATAAACACTTCCTTTAAAAAAGAAAACAATGAAAGTAAAACTAAAAATAACAAGATTAGGATACTGTTTTAATTTAATTCCTTAATTCAAAAAATTTAAAAAAAATATTATTACTTAGAAAACAAAGAATTGGTGATTTAATTTTTCCTATTCCATCAATCTTTGATATTTTATCTTATATAGTTGAATAGTTTTTTGAATGTAAATTGTAAGATTATAATTTTGAATTTCTCGAGATAATTTCTTATAAAATGTATCTGATTATAAAAATGCTGTCTTTATATTTTTATGTAATTTTTTTCAATTTCATAAGTCAGAAATTCGAAGTAGAGTAATTATTTAAATATCTATACTTTTATTTTATATCCATTTATATAATACACACGTACTCTCATTCGTACACATCAAGGAAAAATTCACAGTGATGTTAGTTTAGTGTCGCCATCTTTAGGAATATGAAATAACTAAATATTAATTCTTTGTTTTTTGTATATTTAGTGCTGCCATCTATAATTTAAATTGGAATATTGTAAGAGTAACGAACTACTATTCGTCAAGGAAAAAATTTCAAGTTTCAATTTTTTTTTTTTATCTTTTTTAAATTGTGATAATAAACAAATTGCCTTTAAATTTTCTTAAAAGAACGATTAAATGAGTCAGTTACACACACATAATTACATTAAATCACACGCACATAATCACATTAAATCAGTGAAACCAATTAAATATGTGCAGTGGATATGTAAACAAAGCTAACCAAAATTTATATCAATTAAAGATCAGAAATACATATGGATGCAAACTTGCAGAATTAATTAATAAAAAAACAAAACTGAATACAACTAAAATACTTAAAACAATATACGCATTAAAATTACAAATTTTGCAAAAAAAATGTAAATAAATAAATAAATAAAAATAAAAAAATCAATTTCGAAAGGTAAAAATTTTAGTAGATGCCCATTTTAAGCAAACAAATGGAATTAATCATTTTTTAATCAAGATTACTGATTATTATGTTTACATGAATTATTTCTAAATCTAAGACTAATAAACTTAAAGATAATGAAAATTATTCAATGAATTATCTTTACACACACTCAATCATTTATTGTGTGTGTGTGAGAGAGAAAGAGACATTCGCACAAATAATTTACGTAATATATGTGTTAAATATAACAAAATTTTTTATGGAATATTGCTGCAAAATATAGTTTACTTATCAATATCCATTAAAACAGGATTTTGTTATTTATCAAAAGTGGGTACTTTATAACTTTTTTAGTGATGCTATGTTACTTTTGAATAATTCTTACTCTTGAAATACTTCACTCAATATTGAATCATAAAAAAAAGTATTTTATATGCAAATATATATCGCAATACATTATATTCAACATAGTTTTACAATATAGGGATTCATAACTTCATTATTAATTGGAAAAAAGAAGAAATCATAGTTCTTTAACTAAAATAAAAATTTTAAATATGCTTTTCAAAAATGCATTTTACATACATAATGTATCAGTCTTTACATTTACTTATACAAGAATTTTAAATAAATTCCTTTAAATTTCTGTAAAATAATTCGGTAACTGCTTTGGATTTGTTGAAGGAAAATCAAGCAGTCATGCATAGATTCTTTTTGTGCTTTTTTAACAGTTTATCTGGAATTAAATTTCAGAAATTCTTTGATTATTATATGATGGCCTTATAGACTTAATTTAAATAAAATATCCTTAAATATTTATTATAAATAAATTAATTAATTTTTAAGAATAAGTTATTAATTTTTGGTTATCCAGCAATAATAAATTATTAACAAATTAATATGATTTTATTTATAATACAGTATTCATATCTCCATTTGACATTTCCCACACCTAAATAATTAACGTTATACAATGATCACTAAGAAAATCCTGAAAATTTATTTCATGCGTTGTTCAAATTATTTTCATTGATTTAAAACTCCTTCAGTTGTCAAGAAGAAGTTGGATTTGAGAGAAGTTAATTTAATTGCACATTTCTTAATGACTTTTTTGAAAATCATTTAGAATTATGCAATAAAATTACCATTTAAAATCCATACATTATATATAAAAAATATAATTAGATAAAGAATATTACTTATCCCCTTAATTTATTACATATATATACATTATTCCTGTTTTATTGTTAGACCAACTTACTTAAATTGAAATAGTTTTATACATGAATGTTGAAAACTTAGTTTGCATGTTTTAAATTGCTAATAAAGTTAAATGTATTTATTTACAAACATCTTTAGATTCTTAGATGATTCAAATATCTTTTATTTTCTGTTGGGGCAATTTCATAAGTTTACTATTTTAGATTTTTCATGTATATGCACTCAACATCTTAGTATAAAAATAAAGAGATTTTGCTGAAGTAAGGGTAACAAATTCAAATTTGAAATAAAATTCTCAAAAAATGTTAAAATATATTTATATATCATAAAATTTTCTATAATATATAATGATACTAAGATGTCTTATAATATTTATATATTATAAGACATCTTAGAGTATCATTATAGATATAAGGTATTTATTTTTTAATTTATTGTTTAGTACTTTTAGAAAATACAGTAAAAAACAAGAAAGTTTTTCCTGAAAAACTTTTTCGAAGTATTTGATAATAGCAACAGTGACATTTCTTTTAAAACTGACACTCCAATATGACGGGCATATTATCTTCAGTACATTTACTTATTTGCATAAATGGTAGCAAAGATATTTCTTGTAATGAGTCTGTGTGATAAGCTGCTCGCCGTTGATTGGCCGTCACAATTATGCTGCTTTTTCGTAAACATTGTTTGTGAACTGAACTCTTAGTGATTTGCTTCCTATTTTGAGCCTAGATGTTTGTAATAGTTTGAAATCTAGTTCAAATTCTATTTCAATCAAATTAGCTTTTGTGATCAGAAAAGGATTGTAGAGCGATTAACAAATAAACAATAGCTATTTTTAACGTTCTATCTAAATTTCCATCGATTGAAGAAATACAACCATTCATAAAATTCCGATTAATCCATCTGATTTATAGACTATTATTTTTATATATTTTGTAGTAAATATTCTTTACTTAAAATATAAATACCAACGTTTCTTTCTGCACTGAAATCTAAAATAAGTTACTCAGACACTGATAAAATATAAAAAATCTACTGATGAAACTATTATTTTTCTTTAATAAAAGTAAGGAATGAATAAAAGTAAATATTGCTTTTGAATTTTAATGAAATATTTTTAGCTTTACATGGGTGTTGATAATATTTTATATAAGAAGAAATATTATTTAATGAGGAGAATTGGTGTAATATATATTGAGTAATACGCGTTTTTTTATAAATGATTAGAGTTGAGGGAAAACGTTAATGAAACGAGCATGAAAAGCTCCTATTTTCATATTACTCGAAGGAATAGATTCTTTTTACAGTAAGTCGATCAATTTGCAAGGCTTATTTCACTGTAAATCTATGCAATGTGTTCGCATTTTTCTCCGAATCAATTGTACTGTATGCAGGGCTAGGAAATAAATTTCTAGATGTGTTGTTGTATTTCTAGTATGATTGCTTAAAAGATACAATTAACCTAAATCATAAAGCCAGTTCCAAGTATCTTAGGAGGCAAGGTAGAAGTACATCAAAACAATTGTTTCATTTCGATTCGCTCTACAACGGTTTGATAGCTTTGATTATGTGATACTGAATAAAAAATGATTTCCAAACTATTAATGTTATTGGAAAAACTCTAAAGCATAAGCATTTAACTCTAACAAAATGGTTGCCGAGTGAACAGCCGAATGGTAAGCGCTTTTTCCTTCAATTCCATAGTTTGTGGGTTCGAATAACATCTTGGGTATGGATGTTCTTAATTGTTTGAAACCATCAATCCAATTTACGCATTTCAAGGTGTATCTATATCGCATTTTATTTGATGTTATCCTGATGTAAATAACAGTTTCCTCAACGTTTGCGACAACAGTGACATCAACTCCAAGTTCAAAGATTCCTTGTGCAGCATCAAGCATTCATGAAACTTAGTTTTATGGAGCACAAGTATGTATGGATGTATCTTGTATTTTATGAATGGGCATCAGGAATTGCTTCTTTTTCTGTAAATGGATGTATTGATCGGATGTATCAAACTTCTTTTGATATCACTTATCTAAAGAAGTTTGATGTATTGATATTACTTACTTTTTTATCAAAATTCTTTTGATGTTAATAGAAACTTTGGTAATTCAAACGTTCGATTAAGACTTTTATTGTCACTAACAGTTCATTTTTAAACACCAATTCAAATTTAATTTTTTTTTAAAATTTAATATTAATTCTTAAACTGTTAATATAAAAACAGAACTGACATTTACAGTCGTCTTTACCAATCTTAAATTCCCAGAACAGAACGGGAATAGATTTTAACACTACAATGATATCTCAAAATATACAACAGAAACAACACAGGATTCAAATGTCTACCGTAACACATATTGTTAAAATTAATGGCGTAAAATATGGCAAAAAATTTTAAAAAGAATGCATTTTTCTTGCATATTACAATTTTATTTAAAACTAATTCACATAATAAATTATGAATTTCATGATGATATAAATTAATAAGCCTCCTTAACAAAAAACAATGTGATTATCTTTTTTGTGTCTTATAGCCAACAGAATACCAATGTCCTGGTAGATACAATATATGCGAACAATATTAGAAATTAATTTATTCCAAGGTGAATTGAACAATTTCAACCATATCCAAAATCAGAAGTATTCCTTACCATCCATATATATTTTAACCGCAAAAGATTCTCCAACACAAGAAGATATTAGATCAGAAATACCTATCTTTACATCAAAGTTTCAAAACTTTGATAATAACTGAATCGATTGTTCTCAACATTGCATACAGAATCATTGCGAAGCCAAAAACCATAAATTAATACTTTTCCAAATTAAAATAGCCTAAAGCTAGGTTTTCATGGTGGTATCTATCTTTTTGCCTGCATTAGGAATGCAGTTTTAGCCAAACTAGATTATCCAAGTGTTCTACCATCCAACGTAACCACACTCACCCATTTTGAATGGATTGCATATATCTCCAACCTTTCCTAAAGAGTTCTGGATATGGTTTGCACTCACATTTCAATAAGGTTGTTCAAGCTTTATAGCAATTGAAGCACCCAAATTCATCTGCTTTCAGAGAATTGTACATGCATTAGATCTTAACAACAAATTTGGTACATTCAGAGTATTATATTTCCACAAAGTTGTTCAAGGATCACATTATCCCAAGTTAAACTTTGAGCAGAGTTCCACAGTCCTTCAAGTCTTGCCACCAATAAATGTAAAAATAAACGAGCAAAGATTGCGCAAACAGAAAAACCATTGGCAGCATCCAAGTTCATCTACTTTGTTGAACAAGCGCGCCATCTTAACAAAAATTCTTCATACCAAACAGAAAAAAGCAAGTCTAAAATTGCTCTCAAATTTGCTTTACCATCAACAAAAGGAAACATTACATTTCACTTTCAAACTTCAAATCTCAATCAATATTTATTTTTCAACTCTCAATCTTACTTTCACTCAATTTTGTATCAAAAGTTTCCATCCTAATAGTGTGTCTTCCTCTTAATATTTCTTTTATAAGAAAAAATATTTAAAACTACATAATGAGTTCTTTCCAGCATTAAACTTTATTTTTCAAAATAATTACTTAAGAAATACAAGATTTTCCTCGAAAACTAAATATTTATCTACTCATCAAGTATAATTTTGATAACAAAAACTTGAAATAGACAACAATAGTTGTATAAAGCAGATAAAATATAATACAATCCCCTTAATTTTATAAAAAAGACCAATTCCTTGTCACTTTTTCTTTTTAAGTATTTTTAATCAATAAAAGTACAATTTAAGAAAATGGAATTATTAATTATGGAGCATAATTCATATAAAAACAGATAAATTGTAACAAGGGTAAAAGAGCTGAAAATAATGTATCCAGTTTTCATGCTATTTACAATATGTAAGATTGATCAATGTCACAAACAATAGAAAAAAACTTTAATTAGTGGCCATCAAACTAAGAACACCACAAATGAATCATTTCTTTTGAATGAGAGGAAGACATTCTCATAATTTAAAGCTTAACAACGCAGAAGAAAAAATGCACATTAAGTTGAAAGACAGAATCATGACAAAATAAAAACCCTTTGATTGATAAAATAAAATTTTATTTGAATAGAGAATAAGATCCTGAAGACAAAATTATTGAAGAGATTCTCTGAAGACAGATGAAACAGAATTAATAGACTCTCTCTAGAATTAATAGAAAATCTTATATTTTAGATAAATATAAGATTTTGTTTGTCAAAATTCAAATATTTATTATTTTTGTCCAAAATGTTTCACCAATTATATTAAATAAATTAGATCAACTCATTGTGTGTGTGTTTTTTCATTTCTTCTAAATACGAAATTAAGAAAGATATTCATTTCTAAACTCTGATTCACTTGTAATTTTATATCTTCTTCCTAAACAATCCCGCAAGATTGATTCAATTTACGATTTCCTATGATATCTTAGGAATTCTTTATTAATGTGTTAAAAATGTATATGAAATGTAGAACTTTTTACCATAAGAAAACAACGATATGAATTTTTATTTTCATAATTAGCCTTACTTAAATAGCTGATTTAAATTATATTTCCATTTATTATACGTAACGTAATTTAATATTTATGTTCTCCATAATCAAATAAATGAATTTAAAAAGTGAAAGTAAACATTGATTGAATATTTGCTCTTTGCCCTTCCTAAATCCTAATATTTAAGAGCTCATATTAATATTTAACAGTTCTTTTCGATGTAGAAATATTTATAGTGTTATAAAGATTTTTCATTTAATATTATTACTAGGTTTATTTTTACTATGCCTAAAATCAAAATTAATATTCTTATATTTTCGAATGGTTGTTTTTTTGTTTTAGTAACTTTAATTTATTATAATTAATTCTTTTTATCTTTAATAATTATTTACCATTTTTACAAATATTATTTCTGCACGTAGTACTTGAATTTAAGGTATTATTTAGTTTTTAACTTTTAGTCTTTATTTAGTTTTTAACTTTCATTGCATGAATGTGTTTAATTATATTTGATGCATAGAATTTTTTAATTTACGAATTTCATCCTTTTAAATTCATTTGTTTTCATCTTCTCTTTCTCTCAGCTTAAGCAACCAGATATCAGAAGCAGTCATTGTCAAACATGTAAACAATTACTAGGAATTAATAAACTAAATTTTAATAGATTTTAATACATACAAATACAATTCATAGACTCAGTTGTAATATTTAAATTCTTATTTCAACGATCAAAATAATTAGCCCATGCATTTAAGAATTAACCTTATATATATATATATATATATATATATATATATATATATATATATATATATATATATATATATATATATATATATATATATATATATATATATATAACTTTAAATATGTTATTAATACCCTAATGTGTATAGTTATAGTTGTATTTTTAATGTTATTAACTTTCTCAATTTTCTTAATATAAAAAGAGGAAATAGAATTAAAAATAAACTTAATGCGTTAATTTTTAATTTTGTGAAATTATGAATCAATTGTTTAATTTACAATAAATGTTTACAAATTAATTAAGTAGAAAATTATTCATTTAAATTCAAAATCTATAGCAAAATGTTATTTTAATATGACTTGAAATTTTAAATATTTCACCAACACTAAGGAGCATATTGTTTCAAAAATTATTGAAAACTTACATATTAAGAAACCTGAAATAATACCTAAGAATACAAATTATTCAATAATGAAGAACTGATAAAATTAATATTAATAATATAATTAATAAATATGTGAATCTCATTTATCTACTAAAAACCTTCTAAACAGTGTGCCATTCCAGATATAATAAAAGTGTCAGATTTAGTTTTTGAGTTATAGACTCCTAGAAAATAGAAAGAAGTCATGTTATCATCATTTTTGTCACAGAGTTTTATGAGCAATTTTTATATTTTGTATATTTATTTTTTGTTAATTTTACATTTATAAACCAGATCAAATAATTTCAATTTTATTAATATACCTGATTTTATAAAAAAATATCGTATACTATCCTTCAATTTCTAAAAATGCCAACATTGTATCATAAATTAAATTTTTTAAACCCATCATAGTATCTTAATTCTTAAATTAGTCTTAAGTTAATTCATATTAATGTATACAACATGATTCATATTAAATTATCAAAAATATTTTTTTCTTCTTAATATTAGAAAATTTAATTAAAATTTTAAAATATGACTGCTTAACTACTATTGAGCAATAAAACCAATAATAATTTTCCTTTTACATAAAAATTGAATTTTTTCGAATAAATATCTAAAAAATCAAACAACCCCTCAAATTTTCTTGGTTTAAAATTTCGTAGTAAAAATATAAATAATAAAATTGAAAATTTTAGGAAAGATTTCTCATTAAACTTCCGAAAATAAAAATCAATCATTGCCTCATATATATATATATATATATTTATATATATATATATATATATATATATATATATATATATATATATATATATATATATATATATATATATATATATATATATATATATATATATATATATATATATATATATATATATATATATATATATATATATATATATACATATATATATATATATATATATATATATATATATATATATATATATATATATATATATATATATATATATATATATATATATATATATATATACAACTTATACCTTTATTTCTCATAGAAAATAATAGTTAACAATATCAAATCAAGGGGATTATAAATTCACTAAATGTATTATCAACGGTTATGAATGATGAAAAGTAATGTAGTGAAAAGTAAAGTAATGTGTAGTTGCGAGGTGGACACTCGCGTTATATCCACGAAAATGCTATTAATATTTTAATAAAAACTCAATTTATGATACTGAAAATTTATCTGTTAAATGTGTGTCTCTTCTACATTATCAAAGAAATTTATATAAGTTAAATACATTTGAATTTCAATAATTACTACAAAGGTAAAATATTTTTGGCAAAAAAGATTTTTAAGATTGAAAAGAAATAACTTTAGTAATTTCTCTGTGTATTATGCTTACAAAATAATAAAATAAAATAAATAGTTTTCATTTTTTATATGCTTAATAAGTTTAATAAGGAAAAAAATTCTATTTTCCAAGCAACCACCGGCATGATTTGAATTCCAGGGTTGATAACTAGAATTGCACTTCCTTCGATTTATATGTTTACGCTCCAAAGAGTTTTGACAACCAACTGAGTATAGCTAAAATGTAACATTATTATACATTAATCTGAAAAAATAAAATCTATTTTTCATTTTCCCTATGAAATTTAGTCTAGGGTTGAATTGAGGACTGTTTTTAGCTAAACTATAAGTTAGACCTCACATCGAGGTGTAAAATGATACTTTGGAAAGAGCTAAATAATAATCAAGTTAGTTTGGTAGTTTAGAAAAAAATTATATTTACTTTAAAATAAAGTAAATGCATTATTTTGTATATTGCCATTTTTTTCATAAAGTTAGGCCACGTTTACTGCTTGAAGAAAATAGCCTTTCCTAAAATTCACTGAGAAATTCCATAACATTGTTACATTAATAGGTTATTATCGTAAAATTTTATTTTTATTCTGAAACAATTTTTTTTATTTATTCGCAACCAGAATACTTTTTTTGATATTTGTCCATCGGCTCTGCAATTTTGCATTAGGAAAAATTGCATAAGTTTTATGCAACAAACGTCGAAAGAAATAAAAACAACTAAATACAAATGTTTTTGTTCCATTTCTTTACTATGATAGGAATGCATTATTAATTACATAAATATATCAGTCTTAAACAGGAATAATTGTGGAAATTTTTTTTGTTATGTGATTGTTTTTTTCCCAGGAAAGATTCTAAACCAAAGTAAACATTCCCATCCGAAGAGGCGAATGTTGAATACCAAAGAATGTGCCATTCAACAAGCAGCTCAAGAAAAAAAGCAAACTAAAATAATTTGTGTTCCTATTTTCTTTTAAAATGAATAAGTTCATTCTACATTATTGTCCACACATAGCCAAATTTTAATAATAATACTATTTGTAATAAAATCGTAAGTAATCAATAGCTATTAAAGATAAATTTACAAAAAATGTAATTGTAAGTACAGGGTTAGCAAGAAATAAGTTTCCCACTTCAGAGGGCTGTAGAATACGTTTTATTTGTACAAATGGGATAAAATTTGAACTACAGATAATTCAAATAATGCGCTACACATTTATTTTAAAAAGCATAGTACAAAATTTCACCGATAGATGGCGCTGTAATACTAATGGTACTTATTTGCATATACTGAAAATATGAAAAGTCACTTGCTTTACAGCGCATGCCCATTAACATTATCTTTGGGTAAAAAGAAGGCGGATTCTGAATAGTTACTTCTCTGCACATCATGCCTTCTTTGCAAGAAAAAGCGCTACTTCTAAAATTGTTCTACCAGAACCAGCAGAACTCCGTTGCAGCTGTAAAAGAATTTCGCTATATGAAGTAGATACGAAGAGGTCCAATGTCTCCATGTGCGTTACGCAAGATGATGCAGAAATTTGAAAGAACTGGACAACTTGCAATTCTTCCCGGTAGAGGACGAAAGCCAATCCAGTCTTCTAGCGTCGAAAATGTGGCTACCGCTGTCGTTGAAGCCAGCAGTCAGTCGCCGGATGGTAGTGTGAGTGTGTCAGTTGTTTCAAGTGTATTGGATATGCCGTATTCCACTGTACGAAAAATCTTACGGCGGATTTTGCATTTTTATCCCTACAAAAACAAGCCTCTGCACTTGTTGCAGGACGGGGACTCAGAGGTTCTTAAAACTTTTGCATTTCAGTTCTTTGCTCGAATGGTGGTTGACGTCACTTGGCCATGGAATATTCTGTGGACTGATGAAGTCCACTTTCAATTTAATGGGCAAGTCAACACCCAGAATTGTCGAATTTGGGCCGCGGAAAACCCTCGCGCTATCCAGGAAAAACCCTTGCATCCTGAAAAAGTGACAGTATGGTGTGGGTTTACGGCTACTTTTGTGATTGGACCGTATTTTTTTAAGAGATAACTGCAAATGGAATCAAAACCTGTTCGATCACAGGACAACGGTACCAAGATATGCTGAGGGATTTTGTAATCTCACAACTTCAGCAGCGTGGATGCCTTTAGGACATCATTTTCATGCAGGATGGCGCACCTCCTCATATTGATCGTCTTGTAAAGCAACTGCTAACACAGCATTTTACTGAGGTACATGTTATCAGCCGTCATTTCCCTACGGCATGGCCTCCTCGTTCGTCGGATTTTACCCCCTGCGACTTTTGGTTGTAGGGTTTTTTAAAGGACAATGTCTACCGTAAAAGGCCAGCATCTGTACCAGATCTAAAGGACAGCATTCGGCGCCATATCCTTGATATTCCGACAGACTCACTCCAATCTGCTGTCGAAAATATGGTTCTGCGATTAGAGCACATTGATGAAAATAAAGGGAGGCATGTTGAACAGTTGTAATGTTACTTTTTTATTATTCTTTTTTAACATTTATAAAACATATAAAATGCTTTTATGTGTATTACAGCGCCATCTATCGGCAAAATTTTGTACTATTTTTTAATAAATGTCAATCGCATTATTTGAATTATCTGTAGTTCAAATTTTATCTCATTTGAACAAATAGAACGTATTCTACAGCCCTCTGAAGTGGGAAACTTATTTCTTGCTAACCCTGTAAATTGAATGAAAACTTTCTTTTGAATAATTATTTTACTCAGCCATATATAAGCCTCGAAGTAAAAGTAAAAAAATGTAGATAAACCACAGCCACAAAAATTCTATCCAAATTAGATAACCAAAGGAACTATTCATAATGTATACTTTTTTACGATTTCATGAAGGAAAATTATTTCTAAAGTCGTAAATTCAATTAAATTTTAACAGGTTTTAACTCTGCACTTATGAGCTGGGAAATTCTCATCTGACTTTACATTATAATTTATATCCTAATAGATTAGAAAGAGTAGTAAAGTTTTTTACATTTTTCTTGTTTTCATTAAAAATTTGCAAAAATATATGAATTACAAGAAAGAAATGGAAACAATATCTTCCCAAAATTTGTTTTTTAGTGTTTTTGTTTGGAAATATTGCTCCGATAACTTGGAACTGAGGAACTCCAATGCACGGCTCTAACCATTTTACATTCGCATACCATACGATCAACAGAATTTCATGCTTTCTGTTAATTAATATCGATTAACAAATCTCTCAGAAAACCGAGAATTCTGAATAATATTCACTTGTATTAAAATAAAGAGTTGTCTGGTTAACTACCTCGAATTTAAGGGAAAGTATATTATGCAGATCTTTCAACATTAAGAATTATTTCTTTCTGAAAGCAATGTATCAAAAAGGCACAAATACAAATAGGCTTAGGAAAAGGGCATTTCACACTCATTAACATTAGAAAGCTAAATATTTCAACACGTTTCTTTCCACAAATTGAAAATAAAATAAATATTATCTGATTAATTTGCCATAACATTGAAATCAATTGAAGCAACTTTTAAAGCGACTGAGTGTTGATCAAAAACTAAGTCCTCAAATCGTTTCTAATTCAGAAGCTACTAAGAATTAGCATTCTGTCAAAAAAATTTTTAGAAAGCTACAAATCAAATGACTTTAGGAAAATCATGTTCCCTTCGTACACATAAAAAAAAACTAAATATTTCTAAAAGTGTTTTTGCTCGAATTGATATAACTTTAATATCCTTGATATTGTGATCAGTTGAATCAAATCTCTCTTAAAACAAATCTAACAAATCTTTCAAATGTTGATTAATCTTATCTTGGTTCAAATCTTAAACTAAAAATGAATTTATAATTTTTTTGCAAATCAGTATTTTTTCAAAGCCCAAAATATTAAAAAGAAACAACTGCAGTGACTTAGGAAAAAGCGCATTTCATTCGTTGACATCAGAAAGGTAAATATTCCAAATAGTTTCTTCACTTGATTTTAAAAAGAAAAAATCGTCTGGAAACTGCTTCGAATTCTAACTAATTCGAAGCAGCTGCTTAGAGCGATCGAACTTTAAACAAGAAACAGAACATACAACAATAAAAAATAACATTTAAAAAAATTGGGGGAGGGTGAGCTGTACTTATTTTTCCTTTTTTATTTTACCTGCGGTACGTGGTTGAGGCGCTTGTTAAAGGCCCGTCCTTCGAGATGCCGTCTCGGCTGGGCGCTCGCCATCCCTTCTTTCACGGCTGGTCGAGTCCGGGATCTTTAGCTTCTATTCGAGTGGCCAAGAAGAGGTTCAGACCTTATCGAAGCATGGATTATCGTGGGTCCATCCCGCTCCGGACGATGCTCGCAGCGATGCTGGTGGTGTTGACGGCGATTTTCCGATCTGCATCCTGTGCGGTGAGTGAACTCACTTCATTTCATTTCTTATCGCCACAAATTTACACTATTTAACAAATGCTTTCTTTTTCACATCTTTTACTTTTCCTTCTCAATAAAAAATTATTCCTTTTTATTTGTACAGTGTTGATTTTATTTTTTAAAGCAGTTTAATTTTATTTCAAAACTATTACTGAATAAATAATTGCATATAAAATAAAAATTTATATTACATAAATATTATTTGCTCAAATTACTCTTTATTAGCACTTAGAAGCATAATGAATAATTTTAATTAATTTCTACATAAGTCACTTTACGAAAGCAGTTCATTGTTTTACAATAAAGAAATGATTGTTATTTGAATAGAATTATAATGCTAAAATTATTAAAATATCAAAATTTTACTTAGACTAAAACATTTGCCCTTTATTATATCTTGAATGAGTGAAAATCGCACTTTTAAGTACATTTTATAATAGAACTTCGGATAGAAATTTTCAAAATTTTATACCAAGAATTGTATCTAAATAAATAATTTTTTCTTCACATTTCTTTTCCTTAGAAACATATCTTATTTCCTTTATGATAAAATTTACATTTTGCCCTGAGAAAGGGAGATAAAACGAAAACAATGAAATTGTAATGTGTTCATAAGGAAATGGAAAGGGAAATTTTATTCTATCAATAATGGTTTAAAATTGCAAATATTATAAAAGTAAACAACAAATGTAAACGAAAAATGTTTTGTTTTAGGAAATACAAGTATATTATAATAGAGCCATTAGAGTTATAGTCATTATTCAGTAAATCAATTATAAATTTAAAATAGGCTATTTCTGAAAATTTTAGAAGAAATAGTTTTTCGATAAATTTTGCAAACTTTTGACATGATATTTTACATAAAATATGAACAAATAATAACTATTTTTAGGGGACACGAGTAAACCAATTTTATTAATCTTATAATATTTAATATTACAAATTACTTTGCACTTCATATAGAATTGGGAAAACATCGTATATCCGGAAGTGAATTTTTCCTCATAAGTTGAATATATATATTGCATAATTGATACTTAAATGTACATATTTACGACGTATCGTTATTAAAAAAAATTATTAATTTTTGTTGCTAAAATACACATTCTTTCTTGCTAAATTGCTAACAAGTTTGTATAACTTGTGGGCTATATAAACCTTAAAAAATAATATTCAAAGTTTCCTTAGTTAACATTGTAATTTAAAACTTTATTAGTAAACTTTGCTAGCAACGAAATAGATTTCTTTATTGTTTTTGAATAATTATTACAAAATTAAATTTGTAATAGTATTATTCGTACCCAAAATTTATAATAAAATTAGTTTTAAATAAACATAAACACTTTTACATAAAAAGAAACATGCGTCCTTATTGAGTATATTTCACTCATTTTGTTTGAAAATGAAAATTTTTCTATTACATTTTAATGCTTAAATTTAAATAGTTTTTACTTTTAGAAAATTAAAAATCGAATATTTCTAATATTATTAGGAAATTTGGGAGCAACCATGAAATTCCTTTTAAAATTAACTTCTCGATAATTAAGTGTCATTTATTACATTAGGGTTGTTTTGTTGCATCGATTTATTGTAAATTTATTATATATAGTAACTGTCAATTTCGTCCCTTTGACTGTAATTAGAACTCTGTTCTCCTTTGAATACACTAAGGTAACATTTCAGGCTGGATTTAGGGAATTACTATAAAATCCCGTGAACCATTACCTTTCATACTTATTCTGCAATTGGGAAGGTTAAACTGCCGGATTTTCCTTGAAATTTGTGCTTCCGGGGTCAAATTCGGATTTTTGCTTTCTTTATATCTCTGAATGATTTTTTGATTCTTTGATTGAACGATCATTCTAATCGTCTCTCTTTTTTTGATTTTTTTTAACAGGGCAACGACAGCTACAGCAGTCCTATCCCGATGACAACAATAGGTAAGAAGAAACAAAATACTCTTATTTTTTTCTCAACTAAATTTGATTTAGATTAATATATTCAACAACAAAACTGTTTGCGGATGTAATATTTTTTTAATTCATACCAATTACTTAATCGATGTAAATGTTATTAATCAAGTTTCATGCATGGAGAAATAACGTGGTGAAGAATCCTTGCTTAGATATAACTGCAAAAGAAAACTAGGTTTCTGATTATAAATAATCCAATTATTTTATCTTTGTGTTAATCTTTGCTCCAATAATTGATATATTGTTCTTACAATTGTAACATCTGAAAAATTGAATAGGTTGCTGCATCAAGGCGAAAAATACTCTCCTTTCAAGTTCTAATTGATTTGAATGTAGCCTTAATTAGAATTGCATATATAGGGCATGATAATGGACCTTAAACATATAATTCTAAAAATATTTAAATGGTAGACATAATGCTACTTAGTGATGAAAATGAACCAAAGTGTCTTGCATTCTTAACAGACGTGAAGTATAAAAAGAGGGATGCGTGAATTTAACAATGGTTATGTACCTCCATGAGCCATACTTATCACCTTTGGGATAAATTGTTTTTTATCCCAGAGGAAAAATTTACAACACAAGATAGATAAAGATCGAGGCATTTGTAGCAGACAGACGAGTCTCATGTTTTTTCCGATTTTTGCCATTTTCTAAATATGCAATGTATATATATATATATATTGAAAATAGGAAATATAGTACAAATTATTTTTCATTTTCCTTTTATTCGGTGTTTCTTTTAAATTTTGAACTATCTATTGAATATATATTGAATCTGTTAAACTATAATTCGTATTTTCACTTTCTTATTCTCCATTTGGCATTTGATTAGTTTTATAAAAAAAATTTACGATTGATTACATTTTTTCAATTTATGCATAAGATTTCTAATCATGATATATATATATATATATATATATATATATATATATATATATATATATATATATATATATATATATATATATATATATATATATATATATATATATATATATATATATATATATATATATATATATATATATATATATATATATATATATATATATATATATATATATATATATATATATATATATATATATATATATACTAAATTAAGAATACAATTATTTTGTTCAATGAAGTATTAAATATTTTTGTTTTTCATAATATGGATTTAATTCAACATTTATGTCTAAGAGGATAAAATGCTTTAAAATATCTTATCACACGTGAAAATTAATCGATAAGATAATAAGTAATTGATCTCCACGAAATAGACTTTTTTAAAATTGAAACGTTGACTTTCCGTTACTGGCAAGATTGGAACTATATAATGGAAGAGCAATTGGCAAAAATGAGAAAGAATATTTAGCTAGGATGAAGCACAGAAAGTAATCAGAGTGATAGCGGACGGGAACCTGTTAAGGCCCATACCAGGCAATTATGCTCGTGTTTGATTTTCCAGACACATGGTGACAAATATTAGTTACGCCAAAGTCTGATATCAATGAAGTGAAAATTTTAGAATATTAAAAAACTATTAAAAACTTGAATTTAAAAACTTGACTTTTAAAAATAATGTCTTCTTCTGACGATCTCGGTTATAAATTCTCCCCGCCTTCCAGCAATATTGAAATCTTATCAATATCTTTATTTTTTATTCAATTGATTGATGTGAATTTTTTCTTGATTTAACTCTGAAGTTTTATGCAATCTTCATACGTGAATTGGTTTCATGACTCTACGATAGTCAAAATGCTTACTCTTAGGAAGAAGTTTAGTTCTTAAGAATGTTTTAAGAAGTAGTTTACTCTTAAGAAGTTACGATGTTTCACTGATAACATAAAAGTTTTATCTCTCGTAGTTTTATTTCTTTTAAGCTGAGACTTCAGTTTAAGTTGAGGGAATGCCTAGTGCATGATTTAATGTCTTTTATATGTGGAACACAAAATTTTTGATGTGTACACAAAATGTACGTTATTGTTATTTATGACACTTGGACAAACCAAGCTCGCTATGCGGTTGACTATGCAAATTTAAGTCAGTTGGATGCGTCTTTCTTTTAACCAGAGTACCATGAAGGTGAAAGTACGACTTTGCTCTTCACCGATAGATGGCATCACTAGAGAATCCATTCCCTCAATTTTGACATTATCTCGAGGGGAAGGAATTTTTTTTCAGACCATTACACCTATGGTAACTGCTCAATGACCGACCATAGAACTTTCGATTCCACAGATTTAACGAGCACGTAAATCACATGTATGACAAGTCATTGATAGCATTGAGAATCGATCCCCACCCTTCCGGACAAATGACCGATGCCCACTAAGCTACCACGGTCATACACAATATATATTTGTAGCTAATAGAAAAACTTTGAATTGATCACATCTCATAGTTATTTTTCTTTCTTTCCTTTCTTTAATACTTTCGCTTTCAAGTTAAAACTTTATGAATAAATGAAGATTACTTATTAAAATAATGTGAATATATCCGATGGAATTGTAAAATATTTATTCATAATCAAATAAACTTGCTAGTTGTTATTGGTAATTTTTGCATTTTATGAATTATAATGTTTGAATACAATATTTATTATAAAAAAATGGATTATTGTTGTAAATATTCTGTTTTAATAATAATTGATATAATATTTTAACTTTTATTATACCTTTGAATAATATATTATTATTAAAAAGAGAGAGAAATAATTAAAATATTTTGTAAATATACTAGGAAATAGGTTTATAAAAATTACATATTATATTATTATTATTATTAGTTCTGTAGTTTTACAAAATAGAAAAATAATTTACTTTATTTTGAATACTTCGCGTATTTAAAGGAAATTAAAATACACAGACTAATATTAATTATCTGTTTCTCATCATGATTGAAGCATTTTTTAGTAATTAATGTATTTCATATATTTAATATTCTGTTTTATGAAAAGCAAAGCTTCATCTTCAAACAATATAACGTCTTCAAATCTTTCATGAGCTTTGTTTTACATTTTACGATAGCATTATAAGTAAGTTGTACTCACACACACACACATTTCAACCTAACAAATTTTAAAGAAAGTTATTTTCACTTTTAAAAGTCTATTATCCAAATTTAAGTAAATTTACAAGGACTAACATACTTTTCCCGTTTATTAACATCGTATTCTAGTTATTCACCTGTTTGCACGCTAACGTCACGTGATTCAAAAAGCAAAACTTTCCTTAAAAGCATTTGCTTGAGTGCATATATTATTGTTCCTTTCAAGATGTAGTTTACTTTCTATTTTTTTTTCTGAATTTTTAACCATAATATACATTTAAATTACAATTTTTGATTAAAATTATTGCAAGAATACTGTTGAAAAGAATTTTATTACTTGGAATAATTTGCAAAATTATAAATATTCATTGAGAATAATCATTGTAACTAATTAAAAATAAAATAATGATTATTACGAGTTAAACGGAAATTCATTTGAAAAGAAAAGCGTATTATTTTAAAAAAGCCATGAGAACTACAAAATATTATTCTTTGTTTATAAATATTAATAAATTATTCTGTTACAAATTTTTTTAAGTCAAGTATTATTAAAAATAATCTAAATGTGCTAGCAAGAATATTTTTAATTATTTAATATTAGTTAAATATAGTTAAATTATTTAATAGTTAAATGTCATTTTATTGTTTTACACAAAACTGATTTAGGAAAAAAATATGCCTAATTTAAAACAATATATTTTAATTTTGTGAAAATTTTATAAAAATGGCAAATTGACATTTGATCAAACAATTTACTCTTGAAAAAAAATCAAGAATATTTTGTGTAGTAAAAAACTGTTAAAAGTAATTCAGAAGTTCTAATTATAATAATGAATTTAGTATTTATTCTAAAAATGAGTAAATGATTATAAAATTGTTAAAATGCAAAAGGAAAAATGTATTAAATTAAAAGGCAATTAGTCATAAGCATGGCTTAAAAAATTAAGTAATTATTTTTAATCTTGATGGATGAATATAAATGTGTATATTTTCAGTAGATATATCTTCTAAGAAGATAAATTTCTTAAATTAAGATTAATTTTTATCATGAACTCTGATATAACTCTGATATATATTATAGTAATGTTAGGTTTTAATAAAATGATCACAACTTTTACCACTATGAACCACAGAAATTTTATTCCTCTGAATTCTTAGAAAATAATATCATTAATACAACTTAAGATCATTAACTAATGACTATCAATTTATTGATAATTAATTATTAAAACTACTACAGCAATATTCCATTATTTATTGCTTTAGGTTTTCTATAATAATTTCTTATGCCGTTTCGCAATCAATCCTTTCATTTTCCGAATTTTAATCATATGATAAGATTTATAGCTTTTTTTCCAAAATTTTCCTGCATTTTAACTTTTTACACAATTTTATGCTTTTTCACATAAATTTTTTCGAGATATGCACGCCACATTAAAATAGAATATTAAATTCTTTAAAATTTAGGTTTTTTTTTTATCTACAGAGCCCTTTTGTAGTCTCAGGTGTGGAACCCACCAACGTCCATGCACCAGAAATGCTGTCCTTTCTAATGGCTACTACTATACTAAATTTGATACTTCTTGAAAATAAACTTATAAGAATGTTAAGAAAATAATAAACTGATAAGAATGGTAAGAAAGTATAAACTAATAAGAATGGTCAGAAAGTAATAAACTGATGAGAATGGTAAGATAGTAAGAAATTTTTTGGATTAAATTTGGTTGTTAATTTAAAAGCATTCTTTTGTGCATCCAGAGAAGATAAACCACACTAGTTTGACAAAACCCTCTGACACCACTTCTTCATTCCTAATAATGGCAACATACTCTCTCAGCAGTAGTCATAAGCACTCGGCTTAAAAGAGACGAACTGAGAGACTCGAACAATCCCAAGCGAGACTTCCTGATTGCAAATCTGAAAAGCCCATCATAATTATGTAAGCTATTTTCGGATTATGTTTAATGTCAGCAGGAAGTCGGCCGTGAGTCATTGTGCCTGTGTTTTCTCTTTACGTAACTAACCCTGTTGCCCATCAATTCCAACTGTTGACGATTCAACACTCTTCAACAACAAAAGACTCATTTCCTCCCTGCTGTTTTCTCTGAAATAAGCTCGACAAATCGGCGTTTTCTTGCACTTTTGTTGACGAGGTTCCGGAATTATGATTCGCGTGATGAGGTACCATCCTCCTGGCACGATTGGTATCGAAACTTTCTCTGGTCCTTAAGTTACTTGCATATTTACGCAATTTGGGAAAGCGTGCTGCCTGTCGTTGTCAGTCATCCGTAAGGGAATGAGATCGAAGTTAGGAGTGTGGTCATTGGGAACAAAATTTAAATAGTGTTTGATATTTTCCTAAAAGCACTGCGATACCGATATTCCACAAGAAATCTTAAATCTTTTCAACATTCTAATATTAATTATGCAGACATCATCGAGATTTAAAATAATGATGAATGATAACATAAATGTTTTTAATTTTAAACTTTTATAACTATTTTGATCTTTATATCTCTGTAATTTGTGAGATGGGTAAAAAAATCCTTTTGTAACATGAATTGTGTTCTTTTTTTTTACAATGAATTTTAAAAAGAAAAGCTGATTCCTCTAAATATTATATCCTAAGACGATCTCTAATGACAGTAAAAAATTCAATATATATATATATAATTATACTATTAGTATATATATATATATATATATATATATATATATATATATATATATATATATATATATATATATATATATATATATATATATATATATATATATATATATATATATATATATATAATTAATAGTACATTTTATAAATTAATAATCAAATATTAGATGGAGAATAATGCATTTAAAATACAATGAAAATACCAAATGGATATAATATATTTTAGTAATTCTATTTTAGCTGCTTTTGCGCTGAATGTATTGCTAAACATAAATGTTTTTATCTATTTTTGTGCTTTTCAATTCTATATCTATTCTTGTATTTTTCAATTTTCGCTTATGATACTTCTAATCTTGCATTTTATATTTATATATATGTAACGCACAGTTGAATGTACCCCCTCTTTATTCCTTTAAAATAATTTTGCATCTTACTCAATGAATTGATAGTAGACGCCTAATTTATCCAATGATAACTTAGATTTCATTGGAGAGAAACATGTGCCTATATATATTTCTTATATGTTTTTCCTTTGGGAAGTTATTTTTCATTCGAAAACATTCATCTTTTATCTATACCATGGGTTCCCAAACTTTTTTTCTCGTGGACCACTTTCAAAGTTTTACTATTTTCGGTACACCCCCTGCTGCTAACAAAAAGTACCTAGGTACCTAAAGTTTAATCTTCCCTGGCTTTTTGTTCCTTTTTATAGAAGTTTAGAATAATCTCTAGTATTTATAATTTTTACTACATAACTACCTATTACACTTAAATAGTAAAACAAATATAATATGATTGATAAATTACAATATACAATAAAAATACGTATATAGATACTTATTTTTTCCGCCACTGCAAACACTGACATCGATTCACTCCAGTCACACTATTATGTTTAAAATCATGGAAACAAATGAGTAACGTTTTATTCTTGTCATTCGCGTATTTATACTAATGTAGATTGCAGGCACAACGCAAGTCGCATTTCATCCCTTTGCAGGTCTAAGCAAGCATTCCGGACGAGCGGGCGCCCCGGCAGCACTTTGCAAGTCTCGACATGTGGTGTACACTTGTATCATTATCTTCAATTCTGTGTTTGAACTGAGTCTCGAATATTTTTAAATCCCTACCAAGTGAACGATGCTTTCTGCGTACGTTGTTAGGTAAATCCAAGCCGAAATTTTTGTACTTTATTATGAAAACCAGAAAATGTTTCGTGGACCCCTACTTACAACTTGTGAATCCCTGTTTTCTTTTCACGTCTACGTGTACCCCCCTGTGGTCTCCTTTGGACCCTTGGGGATCCACCTGGACCACTTTGGGAACCTATGATTTATACAGTATAACGAGATAAGCAAAAATCCAAAGAATTAAAAAAATTCCCTTTTAAGGAAAGTTTTTGTTTAACACATAAATATTTGTAAATTACAAAACTCATTTTAAGTTATTCATCGTCATCGTCATTTAGGTCATCTATCGCTTTTTGCATATGAATCAGAAAAAAACATTAGTTCTTTTTTTCTATACTGCATACAAAGAAGATATAACTTTATTAGACGACAGAAAAAATTAATAAAATCACTTCTTGCACACGTTTTAACATAAATACTTAATAGATAAAAATATACACATTGCAAAATAATCCCATAACTAATTAAATAATTTATTAGCTATTATCGTTCAAAAAATGCCAGGGCACAAAGGTATCGAAGGTAATGAAAGGGCTGATGAGCTTGCTAAACAAGGATCGTCTTTTGTTCCCATTGGTGCAGAACCTTTTTGTGGGATCAATTTGAAGACCGCAAAAACAGTGTTCTTAGATGGGAGAGACGGAAGATGTATGAAGCTTGGCTCAACACTCCTTTTCAAACCCATGCTAAAAGTATGAGATGTGGATCATCAGCGAGGATTGCCTCTGAAATTCTTAGATGCTCTAGGCAGAAGATACGTTTAATCGTAGGCTTCATAACTGGGCACTACTATTTCAGAAAACACCTCTATTAAATGGGACTGTTTCAGCAAGACCCTATCTGCAGGAAATGTCATACGCAAGAGGAAACGGCCAAGCACATCATTTACGAATGCGAGTCTCTTGCCCTCCCTAGATTAACTTCTTTAGGCATTATCCATACTAGAGAGTTACACCTAGACTCCATTAAAGGGTTATCGGACTTTATTAATAAAGTGGGTGACTCGAGTAACAGTAACTAGGAAACATTGGATTTGGAGTTAATGGTACAAAATGCTGATTAAACCAGAGGTACCAATGACATACAAACCCAACCTTAAGAAGAAGAAGATCGTTCAAAAACAAAAAATTTTTATCAAAAAATGAAGTCTCAAATGCAGATCGAATGAATATTACAGAATACTGATGACTAACTCCCCCTATGGTTTCGAAATCATTAAATACTGAAATCGAGATAATCCGCATCATTTTCGACAGGCAATGTATTTGGAAAAATATAAAACAAAGTCATACAACAGAAAGCCGACAATAATACTTTTTTAAAATTATTTTTTAGGAAACTTACACAGTGAGAATATAGAAAAAGCTGAAATCTGATTCTGTAATTATTGTTTTTTCAACTTCTTGGGATTAAACATAGAATACAATTTTTAAAGAAAAAAAAACATGATCTTTCTTGAAAAGCAAACAATTTTTAAGCACATAGTTTCATTGCTTAAATTAATTATATTGCTGAGCAGCAACTTTGCAGAAAATTTAAATTACCGTTAAATATGCGAATAACTAAAAAGAAAATCTATAATCAAAACTTCGCAATTAATCACAGTTTTTATTTTAAGGTAATCAGAAACTTGTGTTTGCTCAAGATGGTTGCAAGTCGAGAATATAATGCCAATAAGCTTTCCTCTTTTCATTATATATAAACATCCCCCATTTTATCATTTAACGTAGAAGCAATTCTGAAAATATTTCATTTCTCACCGTTAGGTTGTGGTGATAGAAAACTGATTTAAAATTTTAGTGTCAATTGAATTCAGTTTTAAATTGAAATCTTTAAAAATAAATATATACTTCATACGACATAATTTTTTCGCCGTTTTGTTCGTTAGAAAATATATTATTGCTTCCATTATAATTTACAAATTATTATATGCATACATACATTATAAACTTTGTTACCAAAATTGATGTTCAATAAATGAAATATCATTGCGTTAGAAGCATTGATTCTCTTGAGACCTCTGTGTTTAATTACTTTTCCATATATTTAATTTATTTTAATTATGTTTAAATTATTTTTTGTCAGTATTTTTGATTAATTTTACTTTTAAAACTGTATTTTAATTGTTGATGCTTCTGTCTATATATTTCTTTCTATAAAGAGAAAAATAAACTATTCTCTGCTTAATTTTGTTTCTATATCCTTAATTTAATTTTTATTTTATAATTTCTATAAATCCTTTTAATTTATTTGCATTTTAAAAATTGCATCCTTTATATGATCTTAAATATTTGGGGATGTCAATTCTCTATAAAGAAAATGTTTTACTGAAGCACATTGCTGAATAACTACGTTATCAACTGCACAAGTAATGAATTAATGTCAATCCCTGTTATTAATAATTACTGAAATAGACTCATATAGAGTGTGCCAAATAATGGTTACAAAGACTAATTATACAAATTAAATATAAAGGGATTTTCGAAAGCATATGCACCCAAGTATAGTACAGCTCATCACAGATATTTCACATAAAGATGTTTCCAAATTTCAAAAATATTATTTCCCTTTAAATGATTCAAATTCAAAAGAAACTCTTCATGTAAAATTAAATTTCCAAACATTAAAACTGTGGCCTTAGCAATGTACTGAAACAAAAGCGCTTAAATAGTTTTACAAATTGTCTTCACTTCAATTCTTGTAGTAATTATCTGCCATTCCCAAAGAAAACTATGCATACTAAATATTCTTTTTCTACATCTCTTCAACCTGTTACAAATCAAGGTTGCATCTAAAAGTTTCCTCTGTCGGGAAACATAGGTCTCCAGAGGTTGACTCCAATTTTTCGTGCATGTTAAATACATATGGGATCATTTCATTTTTATAAGGGAGTTGTAGAAAAATTTAGACAGGAAGATTATATCGCAATCAATTCACATTACCATAATTCAGAATTCTGAGATAGTTTACTGCATTTAATGGCTGAAATCAATAAAAAGAAATATGTTATACATTGCATGAAATTTCAATAGTTTGCTACTGAACTGTTAAAGGCATATTTTCTTGAAATATTGAAATACAGACGTTTCTCTAAAATCTCATTTTTTCTCATAAGGAGGACCCTTACACACAGTAATATATCTCTCCTATAATTTCAAATCAGTTTTTTCTTGTACTTTATTTTTTATTATATTTTTTTATATTTTATTTTATATTTTTTAATTTCCTTTATTGATGCATTTAGTATGCAACAAAATTTTCCAAAAAAAGTTACATTTTAATCCTATAAATATTGTTTGAGATCGATTGTTTTGCATTTGAGAATGAATTCTACATACGCGTACATGTATTCCATACGTTCAAACTTACATGTATTTCTTATAAAAAAAAGAAACTCCGAGAGAAATGTTTCAATGATATAAAAGCTGATAATTAGGAATAGTTTAGAAAACAAGAATTCAAATCAAGTTTCATCCCAAATATAGTAAATATTTAAACAGAATTTCAAAATAAATTCTAATATAGATATACACTTTGGGTAAGTTGCAATCACAATTGAAGCTCTTAAAAGAAAAGCAAAATGTTTTGAGATGGCAAATCTACCACTTGCATGGGAAATGTGAGCATAGCTTTCTAAACTTTTGTAGCACTGAAAATATTCTCCTAACTTAGTAACATTTTTTTAGCGAGGTACATGGGCAGAATAGAAAGAGTAATGAATTGGCCGGCCACAGTATCAAGTGCAAGAGAGTTTTGTTTTGTTTTTAGAGATTTGGTTAATTTGAACGCGAGATTTGAAAGCTGTTACAATAAATAACAGCATAGAATGCATTTTAGAGCAATAAGGTCTAAGATGCTTTCTATACTTATATGTGCATAAAATCAAAACATTAAAATTTCATAAGAAATTGTTTATTTGGTTGACATGCCAATAACTAGCTACATCAGCATCACTGAAATCATGTTCTACAATACCTCTCTTCGAAACTATATAGGAAGTTTTCCTGGGGCAGTGATTTTTATAGAATTAAAATTTCTGTTACTGACAAAATTGAAGACTTAGTATATTTTTTTAATCCTACTGATATTTCTCAGAGGTTAGTAGTAAAGTTAAAATCTACTATGTATAGCTTATTTTAAATATTTCCTTCTCTCGAGTAATATCTCCCTGTTTCGATAAGAAGGAAATAATTTCATAATATTTTCTTATGTGTGAGTACATTTACAAATTCAATACTCCTTTCTCATTATCCATCAGTAGCTTGAACCAAACTCGAAACCTTTTGCTCCTAAGACATTGTTCTTAATAACAAGCAACGCGGAACTACTCTCTCGTTCTGAGAACGTTTGAGGCAGTTGCAAGTCACTTTGAGCCCTGGAGGAAGTTAACATACAAAAGAAAACTTGTTTTATTAAATGTCTCTGAACAGCGATTAGTATTTGTAAGCAAAGTCAAAAGTTTATTCATATTGTAAACATTTTATTCAGTAATTTAAAAATTCTCTAGATAATTCATTTGTTTATTCAATTCTACTTAGTTTTTATTTTATATCACCAAGAAACATTGTGTACTTCATTTTTATTTAAATAATTCAAGTTTCTATTTCAGTGATAAAAACTGCTTCGTAAGGGAATTCATGTTTCATAATTCTTTATACATATTTTATTTCAAGAATACGTGGATATATACTTTATAATTCTTGTGTAAGAATTTTAACAGTTTTAGTAAGTTGTTCATACAATAGTAACTTAGAAAAAGTCTTTCATCAACGATTTCATAAACTTATACGACAGGCGCAAATCTCAACCAAATCTTTATCCAAACTCGTTGAATTTTCGTTCCTAATTCTTTTTTTACATTGCTTAACGTTTGTTGAGGAAGAAATGACCGCACTTAGGACAACAGACTTCAGCATTATCAACTAACCTACATGCTTTTTACCTCATCTTAATCAAACTGTGTATCGATCACCATTTTTTTAAACTGTTCTGCAGTTGATTCATGTGTGGGAACATCTCGAGCAAACTGTTCAATGGACAAGAGATTAAGTGTGATCAACATAATAATCGCAGAAGTCACCCTCATGAGAAATTGGCGAAAGGAGAAAATTGGTCCAAGTGGTCTTCGTCATGGGTTTTTGAATTTCATGATCGTTTGTTGTGCGCCAGAAACGAGGTCGCCAATTAGCGCCAGTGGCTAATTGAGAGTCTTTCGTAAATCACCCACCTGTTTTGACCTGACAAGAGCTTCTTCGGTGGCTCTTCAAAAGAGAAGAAAGATCAAAAGCGAAAGTGACCCCGATACCTCACCCACAGGTGTCAACGGTCGTCAGGTCTATTTTCTTCTTTCTAGTGATCGATGACTCTCTACAAATGGAACGCTTCGTCTTTCAAGAGATGCGAATCTCTTTTTGTGTGAATATCCGGCCTCACCTTTTACGATGCAAATTGGGCTTCTTATGGTACCTTCTTACATCCATTCGTCATAAAATCTGATGCAAGATTAGAATGTCTTCCAAAATGAAATTCAAACGCAATAAAACCAGGACACAATTAATAAACCTATCTGTTCGTTGCGTAAAAATACGCTTTGATAATATCATAGTGACAGCATAGTACAAATCACTGAAAAGCATTTTAACAGCAAACATAAAATGTGTTCCGTGTGGATTTTAGAAGCAATAATTGATACTCAATACTGTACGGAAAATTCTTTCACTATTCCGCCTTAATAAATTAATTTTTGATTAATAATTGTTACTTAACTATATATGTCATAAAATATTACCTTGATAAACATAATTTTGTTTGAAAATTTCCGTCGGTCTTCATTATATATCATATAACTTTTATCGGAGACACTTAAGATAATAAATGAGTTTAAAAGCATTTATTGAAAATACGCGCGCGCGAATTTAATAATATTTTATTATACTCTTCAAAATGATAATTATTTAGAGCTAATACTCTTAAATTTTATGATAAATATCCGTACGACTATTCAGAATTTTTCGGCAATATTGGCATATCAATAATTGCATAGAAATTCAGTGAAATGTTTAATACCATTGCCATATTTCATTCTTAAATATCATACTAATTAACGAGTAGAATATAATCATTACTGAAACAAAAATACTTTGCTTGCCCCTTACACAAATGTCGTTGCCTTATAAAAACTTTTCTTACATATAATGTATGTTTTTTTATTTATAAATCTCCCCCGAAATAAGACAAACAAACAAAAAACTGCTTTTTTTACTGATAAAGGTATACAAATTATTAAATGTCTCTTAACATATATATGCTATTGCATCGTATTGCTCTTTCACATTTACACTGCAAGCAATTAACTGTGGACAGTAATTTAACCGTTCAGAAATGTACTAAATAAGAAAGGAAAAGTATGGTCTGTAGATTTTTTCTAGGTGCCAGAATATATATATATATATATATATATATATATATATATATATATATATATATATATATATATATATATATATATATATATATATATATATATATATACAAATGTAATTAAGCAGCCAATTAAAGTCTTAAGATGAGCATTTTGTTGAATATACATAATTTAAGTTAAAATGTGTCACTACCAAAATTACAGAATATTCAAATATTTTAGTAAAAAAATCGTAACTTTGTTAAAAGTATGCATTCGATGCAGATCGACGTATGATGACTCATATAAAGTTTCTGAATTGTTATAAAAATTGAAAATTCACAATTTGATTAAACTGTGTTTCGTCCTGAGATCAAAAGGTCAATCTGTTTGATAAATGTGTCCGGCGATTTGCGAAACAGTTGAGTGCACCCGAAAATTGATTTCTGAAACAATGCCGTTTGCGCTGAATTCTTTTACTTCACGCTTGAGGAGCCGAACGCCCCTGGCTCGGCCCTCTTCTCTACTGTAAAAGCTTGAAATCGGAAGATAATGCGCGCATCTCACGCAGTCTACGTTGCGTGCATTTTAGTTGCAATGGACTTGTAAATAGTAGACCACAATGTGTATGTAGGCGTCTTCTTACATCTGAATTATCCGTTTCATATTTTTGTAAATTGCCATTTGCCGAGGGAATGTAAAATATTAATTAATTAATTTATTATTTTTGTAATCTAAGCGATTACATTTTTTATTAAAAATGTACAAAGTCATGCGCCACAAATTTCTTCGGCGAATTACTAATTTTTCTTCCAGTCCCTAGAAGCCTGCTGAACGGGCTAACACACAAGCATTCAAAGCAAAAATTTACTGAGTCAACTCCCTCCTCGGGTGTGGATGTTTGTAGTGGTTTTTTGATTCACCTTAGAACTCACACCGTAGTTTCCAACTCTTCTACAGAAAAAGCGATTGTCAAGAGACAAACAAACCATATCTCATTTTTGCAACAGAGTAAATGATCCATATTCTTTAGAAACAGAAGTTTAATTTTTTATTTAATTTAAATTCAGGAAAGTGCATATTCATTAATAATTTTAGGTGGATAAAGTAAAGAGAGTTAAAGACTCCCCCAAAAAAATAAAATTATGTTTTTAATGTTATTATACTACTTTTTTAATGAATTGTGTGATTCTTTTTCATCCAAATTACACTTTAATCATATAAATCATAGAAAATAACATCAAACTACTATTTGTTCAAGATCGAAGCATAATTATCAAGCTCTGACTGTAATCAATCATGTATAAGGTTTCATTTCATTATAAAACGAAACACTTTTCTGGCTGATAGTTTATTGGACGAAAAGCAAAGAACGATTGTTGTGTTAAAATCATTAAATAAATAAGTAGATGTTTAAATAAGGCTTACAAAATCTCTCAGTCTTATATGATACACATTGCGCCAGGTTTTAAATTCTCTAATACCAAAAGCATTAAACTGTGATATAACAGATATAATACTTACAAAATATATAATAAATATTCCAAAAAGAGGTGCTTAGTAAGAAAATCAAAAAGAAATCAAACAAATGCTAAATTAATTGAAAAGATAAGTTTTATTCATTATGAAATATTAATTAAGTTAAATTTAATGTTTCTATCAAAATATATTTATTTAATTTCTAGAATTACTTATTTGTAAATATATGCAATTATTAAAGAATTTAAACTTTTTGTAACTTTTTCAGACTTCTAAATTTTTCTAAAAGTGATAATTACTACATTCTTCTGTTAGAAGTAGCAGATGAAAAAAAGATACTTATGATTATATTGTATTTGTTAACATTTATTTAAGAAAATACTGTTTAATTTATGAAAGCTTAGCATCATTTATTTCTTAGTCAAAGAATTTACTTATATAATACATGTTTAAGGTTACTATTCACGTGATATATGTTAAGGAGATATTTTATTGAGAACACACACACAAGTAATCTAAATTAAATAACTTTCAACGATGACATGAAATATTAGAATAGGATCATGACACGATAAACCATTGTATCCATTGGTGTTCCACAGTCCCAAGCTATTGTTTTCACTGAGCTATTGTTTACACAAAATTACGCAAAATGTTTATTCTACTAGGAAATGTTTCCTAATTCACTTTGCAAGTCACCCTCTTTTACTTCTGAAAAACATTGCTTTCATTTTCAAAAGACAATTCTTAAGAAAACACGTTGTTTTAAGCCTCTTAATTAATTCTTGGTTTGACGAAACATCAGAAATAGAACATTTTTATGAACAAAAATGGATTGCATACTTATGTCTTCATTGTGTGAAGTAGTTATAAAGGTTACTTGAACTTAAGTAAACAAAGAAATCATACCGTTTCATCATGTGTATGCCATTTAAAATAACTTTGAAATTATAACTGCAAACGATAATAAGAGTTTGTAAATTAGATATTTCAGATGTAAATAGTCCCCTTAAAATGGAATTATCCCCTTTAAAATGGCAATCAATCGACTAAATCTGACATTAAGCGAAACGTCAAATTAAACTGAATTCTCTTATGTTGAGAGCTCGAAACAAACTTTTGAAATGTTGGTGAAATTTTGCACACAGGAAAAATAAAATCTTAAAGTTAACACTGGCAGATATTTATATCCCTAATTTTTTTTTCAATCGAATTTCAGTTCAGAGATAAATTGTGAAAACTCTTCGGTATGGAATGAAATTTGTACCAGAAATTTTACCTTCTGCTAACTGAAACAAAACTGTGGATGTTGGGGCATGTAAAATATGTTCTTCATGCGAAATAATAACTCAGTGGGTGGCACGCCAAGTCTAGTGCTCTATTGCTTGGTTCCTGCTTCTTAAATTACGAAGACCCCCTTGGGGATACGACGGCACACCCACAGGATGCCCCACTGTATAAGGTTCCCTCCCTTTCACCCTTTGTAGTGTTTAAAAGTAGAAAACCTAGCAATCCGCCATTATGTAACAATACATTTTATCTAATACATTATTTGGTTCTTTTTCTAAAAGTAAAATATATGGTTTTATTGTAAATTAAAGTATGGATATAAATTAAAACACTTTTGGTATTAATTTACTTTCATAAAAATTGGATATTGTCAAACACAATAGACATCCAACATTAATGTTATAATTTGAAGAGAAGAATCACCATTATGCTTCTCAGTGTATCATACATTATTAAATCTCATTTTCCAGTAGATATTTTAAGATTCTGTCTTACTGTATAATGTTTTTAATGTCGATCCGTTTTTTAATTTCGAGTATAAAAGCAAAAAGTTTTGTGATAATCACATGTGTAACAGAAAAGCCACGCGAACAGATAACAAGATTATTTTTTCCGCAGTGGAAGATTAAGCATCAGATACCCCGCATTAGTGGTTCGAAGCACTTTTCACTACCAAGCGAGGGATGTCATGCCTAAATTTTCTGAATGCACATCTGTTGACGTTGCGGACTTCGACATATTTCAAAGATTTATCTTTTGATTCTTAAACAAGACTTAGTATCAGTAAAAATTTCTTTACGGAATGTTGAACGTTTTCCGTTAAAGAGTTTCAAGATTCTTGGACATAAATAATATTTGGAATCATTCACTTTAAGAATAGAGGGAATTAAATATTACATGAACGCATATTTCAATTCCTTTATTTATCCTTACAAAAGAAATAGAGAAGGAAAGGTTTTTATAGCAATTATGCAAGTGTAATTTTTAATTATAATTTATAATGTGATAATTATTCTTATTACTTTGATTTATAAATTTTCTATTAAAATGAATTTTTGGTAAATTTGTGCAAGCTTTAAAGTTTGCTTAACACTTTCAAAAATTATTGTGAAACAGTTAGGAAAATGTTGCAAATATGTTTTTTTTTAAATTTTAACTACAAAACTTAAATGGATTTTTTACAATTTTGTTATTTATTAAAATTTTCTAAATGTGTTTAATTCACAATTCAGATTGCACATATCAATATTATAGCAACCAATGCATTAAGCAGAAGGAAAAAACATGTACTTATAATGAAATTGGGAGATGGTATCAATTCCCATGATACATCATTTATTAACTAATTAAGTTTCAGTTTCTTCTGTAGTCTTAACTGAGCCTTCCTCTCCAGTACTGTAGTGATGGTGAAACATTAAGAATTACGTACATTTAACTTGCATTTTTGGGATGGTAAGCTCTGACTGAACGTGAATACTTAAGTAAAATGGATTCCTACGTCAATGGGTCTTCCACAACCCTAAGCTCAATATAATTATAAGCATTCTTTCTTCTTAAAGATGTATTGTTCGAAACGTTTTAGATTAATTTTCTATTACATGGATAATATGAAATATTTTTAGAAACCAACATAAAAGGGATCTTTATATTTCGGATGCATGGTACATACCTGTATAGATGTCATATAATTAAAAATTCTATATGACTTCATGTCGCTGCTTCATTACCTTGTATTCTCCAACTGTACTATTTTAATGTGCCATTGATAGGAATTGATGTTAGGTGAAGTGCTTGTCTCTTAACACCAATCAGACCACAAAATTTTCACTTTATAATAAATTTTCATGAATGAAATAGCCAAAATTCACAGGGTTTTCTGTGTTTCTTGTTTGAACATAATGTCACAATAGTCTGATTAATAAGGGTATGTTTTTAACTATCTAAAGTTAGTGAATTCAAATATCGACTTTTAACCGAAGAACCTTCTTCATAAAAGCAGTTAGGTCACTTAAAATAGATCACGATAGCAATGCTTTCCGAGTATAGGTATTATACCTTGCAGAGGTATTATACCTTGAAGTATAATACCTCTGCTATAATAGATCAAGTATTGTGGAGTCTTTTGCTTCTAAATTACGAAGACTCTTACCTAACAGCTTCCACCTAATTGATAGAGCCAAACCTTAAGTTAGGGAAGTATGCCGTACATACATGCACATACACACATATGTTTAACAGGAAACAGCAATTGAATCGTCAATGATTTAAAAACAAACGTGATTGTAAAACACACCAGAATGTTTCATGAATGTTTAAAAACAAACTTCATCGCTAAGCAAGCCAAGGTGTACTCCAAAAATGTTGATTCTTTTATAGAATTCGAATATTTTTATTTCGATTAAATGCAAAATCCAATTGGATGCACTTAACATTTTCATCTACTGTAACAGGACATCTAACTGATTTACATTTACACAAACAACCCATGTCTTTGAATTGCAAGTACAATATTCTAATACTTTTAGAAGCAGCGAATTCAACATAAGGGTATTATCAAGAAAAATCATGCTGAACAGTTGTTATGAAATCAGACTTCTGATTTGTATTGCACATACCGAAATATTTTCAAATGCTGAAATGACGTTCGGGAAAAAGGGCCAGCATCATTTATCGAAAACTGCATGAAACTTGAGATTATTTTAATTTCACCAAAATTTCATTTTATCATTAAATCTATTAAAATCTGACTAATTATGATTTTTTAAATAATCAATTTTTTTCAAATGTACTTTGTACTTTTATTCACTATACACTTTGTGATAAAACTAAATAATGTACAGCAAATAACTAAATAACTTATGATGCAGGATCAATTTGTGGCGGTACCTTGATGGGTTCTGAATTCTCTCTCAAAAGCCCGGGGTTTCCAGTGCAGTACCCTTCCAATCAGAATTGTGAGTGGAAAATTCTCCGGCTTTCCAAGACAGTGTGTGGGCTAGAGCTGACATTTCAAGGGTTCGACCTAGAGCCAAGTGATAATTGTACTTACGACTATTTCCTCGTGGACAACACCAGGCTATGCGGTAAAATAGCAGATGGAGCAGTGCGTAAGTGATTTGTTTTAAGACAAGTAATCACAATAATAAATAGTATTTCTATGATCTTTTGTTTCATTAAAAATTATAGAATTTAATAATTAATTACCATTTCAATGCTTCTCAGAAATTTTCAACATTAATAATTCTCTTCTTAAACATAGAAAATATTTTGTTCCTGTTTGCAAATTACTGCTTGAAAATTTATTTATTTTCAAACTTTTTGATGAATGAAAAATTTTTAATTTAAATTAGAGTAGTCCCTCGTGTAAATGGTTATTAGCATGTGAAACAAAAGTGAAATTACAAAACAAAATCAGAAGTAACTTTCACTTCTGGAACAAAATACGTATTATTTCCATTTCATATTTATGGGTTCTTTTATAAATAAAATATTTTTAAAGATTATCCCTAATTGACTGGTGTCTTTTCAAAATGGAACTGAAAAAGAATGGAAAATCACATTAAATTCCTTTTTGTTGATACATAAAATCGACGAGCAAGGGCATGTAGAAAATTGTTGAAAAATTCGCTTTCTATTAAGCAGTATATATTTCCACAAAATAGACGATCAGTGACATTCATTACAGAACGCTTGCTGTCCTAGGAACTGTCAGCCTCCATCAAAGCACAAACAATTGCGTATTTCTAAGTTGCTACTTGAATTTTTTTCATTTCTCATTAACAATTTCTGCCGATTAGAAAGAGAGTGTATCAGTGGATTCACAGAACTACGTTGGCATGATGAATCCTATTCTTTGCTCCACATGAGAAGAAGTCGCTAAAATGAAAACCAAATAGATACTATTGTTAAACCATACATTTTAATAATTTCTTTAATGTAATTTAACAATAATATAATCAGTGTATAAAATAAATCAAAAGTCATCAAAAACAGTTGCTTAAAAAAGGGATCAGTTTTGAGCATTTCAACAATGGAAAAGAATACCAATTACACACATTTCATAGAAATGATTGACTGTTTTTTTAAATCATTGATTTCTTGCTATCTTGTATAAACACCCTCTCTTATTTCGGGACATCTTTTAATGTAAATCATTCGATACTATACTCATTCATGTCTAGTTGTCAAGCTTTATTTCACAAAAGTAAGAACTCCTTAAAAGTTTGCCGCACAATTTAACTTTTCAAAGTTATCTCTTAGATGTAAAATGAGTGCAAACCAAGAGGTAGGAAAAAATTGAAGTAGGAATGGATATGGTCCAAGCATATACCTTGCAAACGAGAGATATTCAGTATAGAATGCATATAAAACTTTGTAGATTTAAAAAAAAAATTATCAAATGGTGCAACACGTGAAAAATGGCTCTAAGCACAAACGATTGAGCTTTTATTCTTTCATTAACAATTAGTGAAGCTTGAAGCAGTTTGATTACAATGTTTTATTATATCCATGGTAATGGTATAAAAATAGCAGTCAGAACTGTTTAAGATTTCGAAAATAATATAAATGCTATTGCATTCATAAGGACTTTGAACAATATGAATTTGAAAATCTAATACTTTGTAGTTCTTTAAAGACACTCTAGATTTGATAACGTTTAATGTAACGAAATTATATTTGTACTTTCATTTCTTTATCATTCTAACAAATATTATTATATTTGCCGAGTTAAACCTCCTGTTTTTCATAAAACTATATAATGAGTAAAAGAAGTGGTGACAACATATTACAGCTTATATTAATAGCCTATTCTTTGATTCAGAAATGTAATGAGTACTTAAAAATATATTAAAACTTATTGTCTTATTGAAAACGTGGAAGGAAATGCCAACAAGTGACGGAGTGAATAACTCTGGGTCATTGGCTTCCATCAGGATGGGCTTTCGTTTCGTGAATTCCCTTTTGCAAGTTTAACAACAATCATGATGAAGTCTGTAAAAGAAATTGTTCACTGAGACCTTGAATTTCGAAAATTTGATAATCAGCCTCACAGTAACATCTTGAGGTGAAAACTCGTTATCCACATAAAAAGATATGAACCGCAAGATATTCTCCCTAAGTTGGAACAACATTTATTGTCAAACATTATTGTTTTGTAGGTATTTCCTTTGTTGCCGTTTTGATCCGTTGAGTATTGTTATTTCATGACTTCCTCTTACACTATCTTTACATTCTCTCTTAACATTGAAATATCAAAATATTCATTTCAAAGTTGATATTTAACACTAACTGAGATGTCGTTGGAAAGTAGAAAATTTTTCATGGAGTGTGTTATATTTACTGTCATATTATGCGAATTTTCCTCGTTATAAATGGAGCTTCTTTGGATGCTGTAAATGATCCTGTACATCCCATCGCTTTTCTACAAATTCTCTAGTCTACATTTTAGCAAGTTTTATACCTACAGAATATATTTTTTCTGTAGAGCAAAGCTACTGTTGACAGTCAACCATCTTTTCATTTCAACAGTAAGTGAAGTGATATGGTCTTGAACTGAGAATACTTCTCTTACCACATCAGAGGAGTGTCATTGTATTCAAAGGAACATTCGCCTTACATAGTCTCATTCAACATTTCCAGTTAGGGGTGATTAGTTTTGCCTAACTCGTTACCTTTCGGACATGAAAGTGACATCTATTGAAATTCGGTCTGAAATTACTTTACAGTTTTAGAAATTTAAGGTAACCATACTGATGTGGCTTTCGATGCCGTTTGTGTAACTGGAAAATGAGAATACACCATATTAGGTTTCGACCTCATCACGTAACAAGGTTAAAAAAATTGAGTATTGCCTGTGTATTGCACCTTCAATCAGTAAAATAATCAACCAAGAATTTTAATTATCTACCTAAATAAAAGTTAATAATAATGTTTGGAAAAAACATACATAATTGTTAATGCAATCAATAATAAATATAATCACGAAATAAAAATCTTTTTTCTAAGAAACCTAACGACCCGTATAGCAAAATTGCATTTTTGCTTACCTAGTCGTATAACTCACCATAATCAAAAAAGAAAATTAACTAACACGAACTAATCTATTTTTATGCTAATTTCTTGCCTTGCACATAAAATTAATAAAATACAGTTACAATAAAAATGACTACAACCAAAGCCAATGATATATTGAAACGTATGACATATGAATGTAAATTGACTCCATGAATTTGAATTGCAACACTGTATTTGTTGATGTCACGGACTGAGTGTATGCAGATCGTTAAGGCCAATTAAATGGATTTTAAAAGACACGAAGCACATTTTCCCTTGATAATTATTCATTGAGCTCTTTGCAACTTGTTTCGGCATCCTTTGTTAGACATGTCATCGCATCTGCAGCTTCATCGTTCACATTGAGCACAATTGACTAAAGGAGCAAAATTGATTCGACTGATTTCTATCATACAAAGAATGCTTTAAATATTCAGACGCTATGCATAATGCATTGCAATAAGTAGCCAGGGTCGTGGGACAAAATCACACATTGTAAAAAAATACGTGAACCGAAATTTTTTATGCTGAAAGATAAAAACTTTATTCAAATTCATAATAAGTTAGAAACAATCATTTCTTTCAAAAGCGAGTTGAGATATGCATAATTTTTATAAAGTTTTAATGTGAAATTAATATCTGAAACATGAGGCTGGGATGACTATGTTTCAAAAGGCACCGTTTCTGTAGATTTGTTTGAATAGTATAAAAACCAACCTAAGATCCGTTGCCTTCATAAAATTGTGACCGGAACCTATAAAATAGATTGGGGTTGCAATGTCCTTTCGTTGGTGTGGCGTAGTGTCGAGAGAACGTGACAGCTCAGGCGTCAATCTCATCGTCTGACAGTGGCTAGAAAGCATAAGACCGTTGGTTGTTTTTGATAGCATTTCAATTGACCGAAATATGCAGCTGTAAACGATTTGAAATAAAGATTGTTGGAAACAAATTATTGAGACAAAATGTGTTTCAAATTCTCAAAATGTATTTTTTCAGTGCATCCTATCGTATTAATTTATACTCCCTTATAAATGGCAGATTGCACACTCATAGTAGTTTTATGTATTTTCCTATTAATCAAAGTCGAGTTTAAATCTTTGTTGAAATGCATAGTTGGAGCATTTCGTATCATTTTTGTTGTGTTGTTGTACTTATTACACTTTTACTAACCAAGCTGGCAATGCTGTTGGCTATGTAAATTTAAGTTTGTAGATATTCTATGAAGTGTTGTTGTTATTTATAACACTTGGACAAGCCAAGCTAGCTATGCCGTTGACTATGCGAAATTAGATCAGAAAGGGTGTATCTTTCGCTTAACCAGAGCACCAATGAATGTAATAGTATGACTTTGTTCTTAGACTCTTCCGATAGATGGCACCACCAGAATATCCTCTCCCTCAATTTTGACATTGATCTAGAGGGGAGAAAATTTTCTCCAGGCCATAACACCCATGGTAACTGCTCAGGGACTTACCACAGAACTTTCGATTCCACAGATTTAACCTGCATGTATCGCACGTACTTGGTGGGTCTTTGGTGGCATTGGGAATCGAACCCAACCCTTCCTAACGGAATACCGATGCCCTAACTACTAGGCTAGCACTTTACTCATTTTTAAACGAACTGTGATCACCTTTTTGGAATATTACTCCATAACTTTCTTAATACAACTGTCTTCTCAACGGTATTTGTAATGGTTTTGCTGAGAAAATAAGCTAGGTTGGAATTGGTTTGAAATATCTATGTACTAATGTTGATCACAGAAATTCAAATTAATCAGTTAATAGTGTTTAAAATGTGTGAGCACTGCTGCCGTATATTCATTTCGTCGAATTTTTGAATTTGGTGAATTTTTTAGCTGATTTTACTGCTCTTCTAGTGAACTAAATTTCTCATTACGTCAGAAAGTTAAAGAATATTATAAGGATATTTCAAAATATTCTACTTTGAGAACCCTAGTTTATATATAACAATTACGTCGGCTTGACGACATTTTCTTATCAGCCAAAAAATTTTTAAAATATACCAAAAGATAATACAAAAGCGTTGCCAATAATGTACTTCCTACATTTTCCTCCTAGGGTCTAATAATTAGAACATTCAGTGGCTCTAACATGAACCGAAACCAAATATTAATTTAAATATATTATATTATTTTTGGTATTTTTGTGTGAATAACTTACCCTACTAGTATAAGGGTAAACTGTTAATCAAAAACTGATTGTTCCTAAGAAATTTAACAAGAACATGCAGTAAACATCAAGAATATTAAATAATACACATGGAAAAGATCCTTGTAAAAGCTACATGAAAAAATAATTCTGAAGATGGTGGGACACAACTTGAATATATATCTAAATTTCTTCAAATAACACATTTCTTATGACATCACAAACAGAAGCTACATTTGATATTTAATGTGCTTATTATTCCAATTCAGCGTATGCTGTAAGTCTTACAGACAGACGTCATATATACAGACAGAGAATTTATCTTAAAGGCGTCATTGGTTTCTTAAAATCCTCAACAGAGAAAGAGAGAGAGAAATTTCTAATTAAAGTATTGAAATTTTTATCTATATTTTCACCTATTTAAAGCAAATTTAAAGCTCACTTGGCAAAATGACTAAAACAATTTCATTTAATAGATTAAGATGTCATGTCAATAAATTATGTAGGATACAGAAAGATATAGGTCTAATTTGCTAAGCAGATTTATGCATTTTAATTTCATTAATATGCCTGGTATATAGTATACCTACAAAAAATAATCGGCCTCTTTACATTGGTTTCTATTGCGTTATTTTAGAAATATTTTAAGAAAAAAGCTTTATAAAACAAAATATTTTGTTGCTTAAATAAAAATTTCAGGGCGTCACATTAATTAATTCTTAATTGTAAAATTTTTTTAGCAAAATAATAAATATATTGCTCAGATAAAAATTTTGTATTTCTCACTTTAAGGAAGTAATAAAACCTTAAATTTCTTTTGTTAGAAGTAAAAATACGATCTTAAATAATTGAAATGATTACTATAAATTTGATTTATAATTTATAATAAATATACTTCTGAAAAAAGTGAATATATTTTAACTAAATTATTAAAAAATTTATAAAATTGAATCTGGGCAGGAGAGAGGACTTTCTTTAAAGCGATACTGAATCTCAATATCTCCAAAACAGTTTTGTTGGGGATAAAGATCGATCTTTGAAAGGGCCTTGTATCAACGAAGTCTCCCAAACGAAGCGAGTAATTTATTCAGGAAGTTGAGGCTTTCGATTTCAAGTCATGTAAAGATAAGTCTTTTTTTATTAATCTCTTTCAGGCGTCTTTATGTTCTCTGAGAAAGACACAACGGTGAGGTTCGTCAGCGACAATCAAAATACCAGATCAGGGTTCGATATCAGAGTTCGACAGATCACTATCTGCAGTCCAGAAGCCAAAGGTAAATGTATCCATCCTGCATAAGTAAGACGACAAAACGGTTCAACAATTATTTCTTATCTTTATCTCCTTTTTTAATATTTAGAGTTGTACATGTGCTGCTGTTGCATTTATTGGACATTTCCTGCATGATTACCTATCTCTGCTAAAGTAAATGAAAATGATTTTAAAATAGATAAAACTTAATCTAAGTTGTCTGGAAGATATTATAAACAGTATATTAGAACAAAATATTTAATTTTTGGTATTAATTATTTTATTAATTGCTTCTTACGTTCCAGTTGAAATCATGGCTACATCTTTTTATTATAACTTTCATTGGCTTAAAATATCCATGTCATATCGTATTGAGACTGCGTTTTAAATCCAACTTGTCGACGAATCTGCTGCCAGCCTTCAAATCGCATTCTTCGAGCGGCAGCAAACAAGGCAAAGTTCACAATCGATTGTCTGATAATAGTGTCGAAGTTCATTTTGTTAATAAAACGATTTCTTATCATAAAGACCAAAGCATCTGCTTAAGTAGCCTTCTTCCATTGATTCAAGCTATTAACATATGGACAATAGAACAGCAGAAAAAGCAAAATAGAAAAGACAAGACAAAACACAAACTTTATGGTTAGTTTAAATTGGCTAGGACGATTTAAATTTTTAAAAATTTCATTAATTAATACAATTTTACGCACAGATGCCATACAATCAAACATGCCGAATTCTGATTTTTTATTATCTTTCTATTATTTCAAGAAACAATTCTTCGCTTTCAATAGGCTTCATTTAGTTGCAGTAAAACAAAGAAAAATATAAGTCTGAAACAAAAATTTATTAGTTTGCATAAAATGGTGCAAACACAATATATTTGATAAAAAGCTTACGCCAAGTTTGGTTCATGTTACCTTTAGATATATTTAATTAAACTTTTGGAAATCCGGTATAAAATCTTTTGATTCACTTTTATAATAAACATACTTCCATATAAAATTTAAAAAGAAACTTTTACCATTGTGAATCATTTAACAGAAAATATTTACCAGTGATATTTAAGTCTCCAAAATTTATTCAGTAATTTAATGCTGAAAGAAAACATTACAACTTGTGGTATACTTGAGCAAAACATCAGTTTAATTCATTTAATTAGTCAAAAATTTTAATGACAAAATATTTTCAAAATTAATCTGTCTGTTTATTAAATGAATTAGTAAAGTTTAAACTGATATCTAGAGCACAAGATTTTTTGCAGATTTATATTCTTAATTTTTATTAAAATATCTTTGAAGAATTCGATTCCAATTTGATTGTAATGTACTGAATTTTTAACAACAAAGTGATTGCTTCTTTCGTTCCAGTAGAGACTATGACTACACTAATTTATTTCCATTCTCATTGGTTTAAAATATCCATGACGTCAGATAACGCTCTCTTTACGTCATATCACATTGCGACGGCGTCGTCAATCTAACTTGTCGACAAATTTGCTGCCTGCCTTCAACTCACATTCTTCGAAAGGCAGCAAACACGGCGACGTTTACCATAGAATGTCTGAGAAATAGTCGAATTACATTTTGTTAGTAAAATAATTTCTTATGTAAAGTTCAAAGCACACATCGGTTGGAGTAGCCGTTTTCCATTGATTCAAGCCATTAACACGTTCACAATAGAACAGAAGAAAAAGCAAAATGAAAAAAAAAAAGACAAAACATCTACTTTATGTTTAATTTAAATCGGCAAGGTTTATAAGAATGATATATCCCCCCCCCCAAGAAATTTCTCGACAAATATGCCACCATTTGTTTTGATTATATTATTTCCAGTTTTCCACTTGATGTTACCAATTTGAATTTTTTGTTAGCTAGGTTAAATTTTTTCACGTGTTTTGCGTAACTTTTGAGTCATATATACGATTTTTTAAGTGGCAACAACATTAACATTGCTTGGCGACGAAAAAATGTCGCAAAGAAGGAATATACCCTACTAGTTCCAGGCAAGTGCAATTTAAATTTTTAAAAATCTCCTTAATGAATAGAATTCTGAATTAATAATTGAAATATTTTTAAACAATCTGTTTTAAATCTTAAGAGGAATTGCATTAAAAAATTTCTAATAATTGTACATTTTCTCTAATTATAAATCAAATGTATATTGCTTAAACAAAAAAATCGCATTTCAATTATTCATAGTTCAAAACATATGGATTGCTTTTCTTTTGAATTTTCATGCATTATTTTCATTTCATAGATTTTATTTCGTTAAATTTTCTCCATACCTTTGCAGATTTCTCGTGCAGCAGAACATACGATCAAAAAGAGTTTTTCATCCGCAGCCCCGATTACCCAGGCAACTACAGTGACAATGCTAACTGCACCTACAGAATTTTGAGATCAAGTAAACGAGTGTGTGCCCTCAAGGTGACCTTCGCCACTTTCAGCTTAGAGGAGAGCGTCAACTGCAAAAATGACTTCTTTGCCATTGATGACAAAAAGTTTTGCGGCGCACTTGCAGACGCCACCACACGTGAGTACGGGAAATGATGATTAACAACACAAAAATGGGATGCATAATGTGTTTTAGATGAAAAATAAAACTTAATGATTCATGAAAATAAGTTTTGCGAAGCATTTCTAGATACTGTTACTTAGGAAATACCTAAAAGACAGGTATTTTTAGTACATAAAAATGTAATGATTTACGTAAAAACAACTAGACGTGGTAAATTGATTTGCTTTGCTTGCCGTTCTAAAATTTATTTTTGTATGAGTTTGTTTAATCTGATAAAACCCAGGGTTCGTTGTCAAACATCTACAATCTATTTATTCTACTGAAATGCTTTAACATGATACTTAACTGTTTGGCTACTTGATATCAAATCATATATTTAGCTAATGTAAGGATAACATTTTTCAGAGTTGTAAATATCAGATTCGATTTCAACCACTGTTGAAGAACAAGAAACGAAGGTAATGATTTTTTACGTTTATATTTATTGACGTGAGTGCTTGCTTAGAAATATTCCAGAAGTGTTAAAGTTTAAAACATATAGGCTGAATAGTGCAGGTGAGCCTTGGACTGTCCCGTAATGATAATGCGTTTAGGATACTCGCCTATGAAAGAACCTCGTAATTTTAAATCATGGTCAGGAGACCAAGTCTAACCAGAGCTGTCATCTTCCTCTCCAAATACCCACCAAGCCAGCGGAAGGGCTTTAGACGTCGCATATGAACGTAGGCAAGTCGAAAACAAACAGAACTCTAACAACCCAGAGAGAGAATGCGGTCTTCCTCTCACTCACTCTCAATAGCAAGGGATACTTACTTTTCTGAACTTTCAAAAAATAGCGTAAAGCTACTGAGATACCCGCTGGGGATTTTATTCTTCTAAAAACACCTAAATTATGGATGGAGTCAGACTCTCGAATTATTGAAGCCAAAGTTGTGACCACTGAGATAACGACTTGTTATTTTGTTGAACAAAAATAGTTAAATAAGCTATTTCTAAAAGCTTAATAACCAAACAGTAAATACTGACAATTCGTAGGATTTGGAATCACTGTAGCCTAGGGATACAACCACAATTATTGAAATGCATCTAAGGTTTGAAAAATTATGATCCCATTTACTGTCTGAAAGAGAGACTTTGCATTTACATTCTTTGAAAGCACATCTGTCAATGTAAGTGCTTGGGAGGTCTGATAGTTTACGGTAGATTAAGCTACGAACGATATAAAGATTCAGGATTACTATGGCGTAGAAGCAAAACCACCATCATCAGAGTGCATGGTTTCAATTTACGTTCCCATTTGCTATCGAAAAACTATATGTATTATGGTGTTGTATTTATATATATAAAATAATTTCTATGTTAGCATTTCTAAAAAGATTTAAGAGATAAATTTAATAAAAGAGAAAAAGGATTTTTTTGGAAATAATAGTACTTTAAGTCAATTATTTTTTAATAATTTTTATAATTATCAAAAACATTTTGCTACATTTAAAAAAACAGCTATTAAGAAATTATTTTTGATAAAAAGAAAAAAGGTGCTGGCTTTATTTCTCAGGAAATTAAAAGTATCTTAAGTCAATTATACTTTAACAATTTTTCATTTCGTTTTGATTAAAATTTTGAGTCTTATATTCACTGTTTTATCATAGAACGATAAGAAAAATACTTTTTTATGTTAATATTACTCAAAGAATAATTCAGCAAGATGAAATGTGAAACAGAAATTTCCAAAAGTTTTCTCTCCTTCAAGTAAATCCGTGGTAGAGAATGGCACCAATTTCGTGTTTGAAAGGTTGCGCTTTCAATACCCGACCAGCAGAAGGCCATTTGACTGAAGGATTTCATGTAGAATTTTTTCCTCTTTTATATGAAAAAGTATTTCAGATCTTAGGGACTGAGTTCGAAACGAATTTTGGTTCAAAACTATAAAGCGGTTTTTTGTGTCAGTATTCAGATAAAATTTGTATTCAGATAAAATACGTATACATTTACCGAATAAATAACACATATATTAGGCAAACGATACATTTTATCTCTGTAATCGGAAATATATTTCAAGAAAACTATACATTTTTTTAAGAAATAGGAAATTTAATGAAGCTTCTGAAAGGTCACTATTGAATTAAAATTAGCAATAGATTATGTAAAAATACATTTTCCAAGAAGTATATATTTGCAGAAACTTTTAAGCACATATTATCAAGATAATATTTAGCATGTTTTTGAGCAAACTAAATTCGTGTCCATAAATTAAGGATAATGTAAGTTCAGGCAAAGAAAGAGACAGAAGCAAAACAAATGTGACTTATTTGTGAAGTCTATTTATTAAACAAAAAGTAAAGAGTTAAAGATGCTATATGTTTGACATCATTAATAAAAATTGCAATTTTTACACCCTGGAGTAAATTCAAAAAAAGAACCTATTTACAAAAACCAATATAACATGCATGGTATGATGGTTAATTCATAGTATGCCACCTAGACGATGCAATGTAGGCGATACAATGCCTAAGCATGCTGAGTATCAAATTATCTAACTGATCTTGGGGAATATTGTACCATTCATCAAGCAATGCTCTCCGAAATTCCTATAGACCTGTGGGAGGGGGTTGACGGGCTGCAATTCATCGTCATGTCCCATACATGTTCTATTGGATTCAAGTCCGATGATAATGCAAACCAGTCCATACGGGTATTATCCTCCAATTGGAGGCATTCATCTACAATGTTTGCATGGTGAGGACGGGCGTTGTCATTCATAAATAGAAATTCTGCACCCATGGCGCCCCGAAACAAACGTACTTATTGTTCAAGAATAACATCCCAACAGATGTGGCCTGTCATGGTTACATTCTGAACATGTAGGTTACTTCTGGAAACCAGAATGATTCCTCCCCAAACGAGCAATCCTGCACCACCGTAACGGTGTCGTTCAATGGTGTCCTCTTGGTGGTAACGGGTACCTGGCCCTCTCCATATGAAATTCCGGCGAAAATCAGACTGAAAGCTAAACCTGGACTCGTCGAAAAACATCACACAAAACCACCGTTGCGGTGTCTACAATGCATGCTCTCTACTCCAGGCTAACCGCAAGTGACAGCGAGTTGCGGTAAGTGTAACACATCTGACAGGCCGACGAGCATCTAGACCAATGTGCCCTAAGTGTCTGTACACGGTCTACCTTGAAACTGTCGCACCGATAGCTGAAGAGAGCTGATGAGGCAGGTCTGATGCTGTGCTCCGTCAGTTTCTTTTGGCAGTAAATGCCAAATACTGGTCCTCATTCGGCGTAGTGACTCGGGGGCGACCTGTGCTGTAACATCTACTCACATTACCATCATCTTGGAACCATTGCCGAAGCCTGGAGATGACATTCTGGGCGATTCCAAGTTCCTCGGATACTTCCAGCTGGATACGTCCACATTCTAGACGGCCGATAATTATACTGCGTAAAACATCGTCCAAATGCTTCCTTGTGCCACAACTATGCATTTATTGCACTAAAAGGATTTTAAAGCGCTTGTGAACAATTTTACTTCTTTGCAACCATTCCTTATATACCCCTCTCTTACACTCTCGTCATTGTGACGTGCTATCGGTGCCATCTGGTGGTTTATTATAATTTCCATTTTATTCTTCAAGATGTGTTTGATAATTTTACGTGTGAAATTTATATTTTAGAATTAAATTTCTGAGTGATTTTGTATTATCCTTATTTAATGGACATGAGTGTATATATTATTTAGGAAGCTAGAAGTAACAAGAATTGTTACTCGTAAAATATCGACGATGTTTAGCAAAAACTCCTTATTGAAACAAAAATCAATAAATCACACATTTCTCGATTTGATTGCAGTGGGCGGGTTGAATAAAGCGTCTTCTCGAGACTGGGAGGCGATTAATTCTGTAACTAACGCAACCGAAGTTTTACGGTATTTATAAATGAGAAATAGAGCTCACAAAATATAGGTCATGGTCGCAATTGCCACCAATGGTGTGGCATGACGAATAGAGAAAAGTGACAGCTAAGGTGCAGACCTCGCCACTTGTTCGTGGTTAAAAATTAAGATATTACTGGCTGTATTGAGTGGTTTTCCAATCGATTGAAATAGGCTTTGGAAAATGTATATCAAATTTCATTTTTCAAGAAATCATACATTTTCTGTACATTCTAAAAGGACTAGTTTATTTTTAAAATAACTTAAAATATTAATTTAACAATAAAAATTCTAAGATGACAAAGTTTATGAAAATTATTTCAGAGATCTCACAGAGGAAATAAAATGTCAAAATATCTAGTACACGGTTCCTGAACAAAAATCCTTATTTAAACAAAAATCAATGAATGCGAGTCCTCAATCGATCTCTTTGTTAAAAAAAAATAACTTTTTTTATCACCGGCTGGGAAGATGCTGCTGCTTCACTGCAACGTCTTCCTAGCAGTTCTAAAACTCAGAAAAGGATCTGCCGAAACTACTTGTTACAGACAGAAAAACAAGAGCAGAGCGGCTGCTGCCTCTGAACGAACTGATGTGCATCCATTCGTGAAGACCGAGAGAAAACTGTTGCCGAATCGCAGAGATTCAGTGCTCACAATAAAAACAAATGTTTTTCGATTTCTGGAGGCGATCCTAAACAAAATGGTCTTTTCTTTCTTCCAGTAGCCTGCTTGGCAAAATCAATGGACCGCAGGAATTCCACTTTGCCGGCCATTCCAAAGGTTACTCGCCAAGGATCCTTTTTTCCCTCCTTTAACCGTTTTTTGATACGCTAGTGATTCGTTTTTCTTAAATTCTCACGGTTTCACTACTCACTTCCTAGCAAAGGGTATCCATATGAAGCCGATGATTTGAGACTGTTTGGAAAACAAGTAACTCTAATTTGTATTTCTCTGAGAACTTCTCTGAGAAAAGATCTTGCTTCTTCAATTAAGAGGTGTTTATTTAAACTCTGAATGTGATTTGGGGATATTTTAAAGAAAACTTTAATGTTTTTGTTTGGTTTATCGCTTTAAAGTTTCTATTTTGATTACAAGAATGAATTCAACAAGAGTACAGGTATAAAGTAGATTCTAAATTATTACATTCGGTTTTGTTTGTTTTGTTATTTATCTGTCATGTTTTACCCACAAGAACTATTGAAGACTCCGAACTTTTCAAACAGCCTAAACCTAAGTGTAAATCAAAACTAAGAACTGATGAACGAATATCAGAATGTTTATTCTGCTGAAATCCTTCACAAAATGTTGCAAACTAAAGACAACACTGACATTAGTTCGGAGGGGTCGTAAGTTCGAATTCCACGGAGGGCTTCGGTGTTTGCAGTGATTCGGAGAATCCACTTTAAAATAAATATCTCAATCTAATTAATCTTCAAGTGCAAAAAGAATAACCATTGAGTTAGATAAAGCAGAGCTAACCATTCATTTAATCAAATCTCGAAACATTAATCGTAAAAGAAGAAAATATATTTTGAATAAATAGGTTTATTTATTATATTTAATCAAAACAAATTTACCATTTTGAATAGATATAAAAAATAATTAGAGATATGAAGCAATATTATTTTTATTATATTTAAAGCAAATAAAGGTAATTTTATTCGAGCAAAAAATACAGCTGTAAAGAATTCAGTGTCATGAAAATCCAGATTTTTTACATTCATAAGTATAGAAAGATAATTCATGAATTTTAGACATATTATATACAACTTATGCAACGCAAAGGTTAAAATATTTATATAATTTACCATTTCATGTTTCACATTTTATTTTATAATGAATTAATAATTTTTTCGGTCAACTATGGAAATAATTCGCAGCTTATTTTATACTCATTTTTAAAGATTTATTCTGATATTTTTATCTATGGTTACAAATTATTTAAAAGAACATCTTTCAGCCATTTAAAAGAAAATATTCAAAACATAACTGATAAATTTTCAAAGCGATTTCAGCATGCCTACTATTTGGTATAATTGCAATATAAGATCAACAGTAGAAATAGTTTGCAACTTATTTCATGCACACTTTTAAAGATTTATTCTGATATTTTTTATCTATGGAAACGAATTTTTCAAAAGAACATCTTTCAGCCATTTAAAAGAAAATATTCAAAACATAACTGATAAATTTTCAAAGCGATTTCAGCATGCCTACTATTTGGTATAATTGCAATATAAGATCAACAGTAGAAATAGTTTGCAACTTATTTCATGCACACTTTTAAAGATTTATTCTGATATTTTTTATCTATGGAAACGAATTTTTCAAAAGAACATCTTTCAGCCATTTAAAAGAAAATATTCAAAACATAACTGATAAATTTTCAAAGCGATTTCAGCATGCCTACTATTTGGTATAATTGCAATATAAGATCAACAGTAGAAATAATTTGCAACTTATTTCATGCACACTTTTAAAGATTTATTCTGATATTTTTTATCTATGGAAACGAATTTTTCAAAAGAACATCTTTCAGCCATTTAAAAGAAAATATTCAAAACATAACTGATAAATTTTCAAAGCGATTTCAGCATGCCTACTATTTGGTATAATTGCAATATAAGATCAACAGTAGAAATAGTTTGCAACTTATTTCATGCACACTTTTAAAGATTTATTCTGATATTTTTTATCTATGGAAACGAATTTTTCAAAAGAACATCTTTCAGCCATTTAAAAGAAAATATTCAAAACATAACTGATAAATTTTCAAAGCGATTTCAGCATGTTTACTATTTGGTATAATTGCAATATAAGATCAACAGTAGAAATAGTTTGCAACTTATTTCATGCACACTTTTAAAGATTTATTCTGATATTTTTTATCTATGGAAACGAATTATTCAAAAGAACATCTTTCAGCCATTTAAAAGAAAATATTCAAAACATAACTTATAAATTTTCAAAGCGATTTCAGCATGCCTACTATTTGGTATAATTGCAATATAAGATCAACAGTAGAAATAGTTCGCAACTTATTTCATGCACATTTTTAAAGATTTATTCTGATATTTTTTATCTATGGAAACGAACTATTTAAAAGAACATCTTTCAGCCATTTGAAAGCAAATTAAAATTTCAAATCATAACTTAAATTTTCAAAACGACTTCAGTATCTATACTATTGGTGTGATTGCATCATACGATTAAAATCTAATACTAAGAAATGCTATTTAGCATAAAGTTTATGCAAAATAAATTATTCGTTTTAAATTATATAGTCAAAATCCATTTGTTATAAATTTTAAAATATAAAGTCATCACTAGATTCAATATATTAGTTTAATATAATTGATTTCTTAATTCTCATTTTAATAATCTACTAAAATGTTTACTATATACTTTACAAATTCCACATCTACCTCCCTAGCATCAGTAAACAAGATCTCTCCAGTACAATTAAAACTACTGAGTGGTCCAGAATTTCAGCAGTCGTAGGCTGACCAGATTCACAAAGAATAGTCAAGAGAACGGAAAAAGCGATACCTCAAGCAGTTGTGTCCAGTTAAAAATCTAAGGAAGGTACTATGCCTCAGTCGCCTTCCTTGGAGATTCCTCTACGAAATGAACGAAGGGGGGACTGTTATGCTCCCGGAGCTTCCGCACTAGGTGCACATATCTACAATATAAATAGAGCTTTTTTTATCTAAGTTTATTAATCTAATATAATTTATTTTTATTTTCATAATTCTAGTTAATTGGAATATTAAATTAGTTTAACTTTATCGACAGAGAGACGACTCGAGCACCGGCGTTCACATCCTGACATTGGCATGCATTCGCAGACAGCACTTCTATCTATAAATTTTTATTAATATGAAAATTAAAAAAGAATTACAAAATATAGGCATAACCATGAAAAACAATCTTGTTTAAATACAAAAAAGGAAAAATTATATGCAAAATACAAAATAACAATTGAAATTAATATTTACAAATAACAACTTTTATCAAATAATTTTGGAGAAAATATGTATACATAACTTGGTTTACTGTAATAACAAATAATAATTTTCTTAAATAAGACAGGCTCTAACAATTCCATTTAAAATAAATATAAAAGATTAGCTATTTAAACATTTAAATTTTTGAAAGGTATTTTAATAAAGAAAATGTGCAATCCTTAGAATTATAGCGTTTTATTATGAAAAATTTAATAATTTTAAAGTTTTTATAGTAAATAATAATGTACAATACTGCATTCAACAAAAATGATTTTTTGCTCTTTCAGTTGTTAATAAAATATATTAAAAATTGTGCATTAATTTGTTAAGAGGTTGTAATGATTAGATTATTTAAAAATACCACAAATGAGTTAATTTATATAATTATAATCAGGTTTTTGATAGGTAAAGGCAGGAAAGTATGTTTATGTTTTTACTCATCGAGCATGAAAATTTTCTCACAGCGTGAAGTCTCAAGCGTGAGAGTTCATCTGCACAGCATGGGTGACCACTTTAGCTGTTGCCCTTTGATGCATTCCCGGTGAATTTATTTGAAAGACATTTATTTTAAAAATTTATTTGAAAGATGCATTTATTAAAAGTCTAGTGTTTAGTAATGATAATTAATAGATTTATTCAAATTAGCATTTGTCAAAGAAATTTAATATCCGTAAGCAACTATGTCATAAAATATCGACATAAATACATTTTTGAATTGCACAATTAAAAGAAATGAAACGCGGAATGATGTGAAAATCCAGCTTATCTCAAGCAAAACTTATAACCTTCCACCCTGGAATTCGGTTGAAGTTTTTAATAGAAATTATCTTCCATAAAAAGCTTGCATGTAAACTGTATATGTATCTACACTTTTTAATTAAAGCACTTCTAATCAATGAAATGTTGCAATGAATGTTTGAAAATTTTCTGGTAATCTCAAGCAAAACGCACAGTCTTATCATTTGGGATTATTCAAACTAATGTTTTAATAAGGAAGTTTTTTCTTATAATGAAATTTTCAAAATAAAATACATTTAATAAAATACACGTTTTTAAATTAGTGTACTTCAAGACAAACAGCCGGAAGTTCAATATTATGGAAAATGATGGCCAATCATTGACGATGATGAAGGTTATAAGATTATATCATCAATTTGTTTTTTCCATTTCAGAAACCTTCCCATTTCAAGCTCAAGAGAAAATGCTCACTTTCTACTCTGACTCAAGCGTTACTGGTCCAGGTTTCTTTGCCCATATTCAACAAGAAGAGTGTGACCCCCGGTCTCTGGCCAGTTCACAAGACGAATGCTCATCGGAAATTCGGTAAGTCATATAACACTTGCCTCTGTTTGCGATAAATAACAAGCAACTGTATCTAATCCCTAAAAGTCGAAATTAACCTAAAGTCAGTGGTACGACAACCAATAAGGGAGCTAAGGCCTACAGCGCCTACATTTGTTTCCTTAACTAAAGGCCCTGGAATGCAAAGCATAAATCCCGGTCAGCCTTATACGAATCCCCCAGTGTTTATTTCCCAAACAATCTTGGTGATTAATTTTATCGATCAACTAAAAGGATGAAAGGCTGAGTCAACCTTGCCCAGCTCGAACTTCGAACTTGTGCCTTAAGAGCTCGAAGTCCTACCACTATGCAACAGGGATTTCTACAAATAACTATTATCTTCAAGAACACAGAAATTATTTTTTATCTTCCACCTTGTCCTCGACAACCACTAACCTCGTATTATTAATTCCTTGAAAATAATAACCAGGAGATTTTACACCGATATTTGAAAACTTATCTTAAGATTGTTGAAAACAATCAGGCACAAGGAATCTCTAAACATTTGATATTGAAGATGTTTTCAGATTTCTGGGTTTTAATCGTCATCTTCGTCTAAATTTGGAAGAAAAGATAACTAGCAATATATAAAAAAAAACACATACATACAGACAGACAGACAAACGCACACATATATATAGATTCATATCCGTGTTTCGGGAAGTAGGTGAGGTGTGACACATTACGTTGTAGCAAATTAAGAAAAGTTTCTTTTTATCTCTACTCTTTTACACCCACGATTAACATTTGCTTCACTCATGCGAATTTTGGGCAGTTTTTTCCATTTTTGGACTTTGCGCCATAAGCCCCAATCAACTACTTAAAACATTTTATTATCAATAAAACAATATACCGCTCGAATTTATCACCCAATGCTGTTCAAATCATCCCTAATATTTCAGTAGCAGGTTTATCTAATTTTTAACATAAATGTTATAAAATTGTTCTGATTTCCAAAGCCTCTTTTTAAGGTCACGGTGGCCTGATTAGTTAGGATATCGTTCTCATTATCGGAAAGTAGTAACTTTGAATCCCGGCTTAACCGGAGATCTGTTCACTAATGGCGTCTGTGGCACATTAAAACTGATCGTTGTCGCCATGTTTTTCAAGTGATGACATTCTCTGGGGGTGGCAGTGGGATCTTCTTCTTGGTCCCTGTTTCGAGATGTTTCAAAAACATGAAATCTCTTCCCCCCAACTGCTTCTACCAAACTGGTAGAACCCTACTCAAGTCTAGGTACTGGGAAGCATGCTGGTGCAACAACAACCTTTTTTTAGCAAATTAAAATAAATCAAGTATTCTGATATGCGAAAAAAGCAAAATATAACTAAATTTAACAATAATTGAAACATCACTCTTTCTGAGCACACGTTTATTTTATCGTTCGATCTTATTATTTATCTGGTGCATTTAAGGATTCGCCTTGTATTCAAATTCAAGGAGCATAACTATTCTCGTTTGCTTACAGGGAAGCTGAATTTGAGCTGAAAAGTCCAGGGTACCCTACGGAGGCTTACGGGGATGGCCTGAACTGCCAGTACCGAATCATGAAAGCTTCCGCCTCTGTGTGCGAGCTGGAGATCACCATTTTAGATTTCGGTCTTCAAGAAGGGGAAGTCTGCGAAAATGACTACCTGCAGATTGCTGAAGAGAGACTTTGCGGCACGATTGAAAGTGGCATGACAAGTAATTAGTTTTAATAGAAATTTGTGATGAATTCATATATGCTATTGTAACTTACAGATATGTGAATAATAAAACTTTTAGAGTAACTAATAACAAACAAAACTATTTATAAAAAAGTAGTTTTTAAAAAAGTAGTAAAAGCTATTTTTATAAAAAAAGTAGCTCTTTTTCATTTGATTTTAAAGTCATTTTTAAGTCAATTCAAGATTTCTTTAAATTTTCATTACTTACCATTACCATTTTAAACTTGACATTGAATTTTGAAACGAAATTTCTTCATGTTTTTAGCAATTCAAAATTAAATTGTTCGAAATTGTTAATTGCTTGATAAATTTTACATTTTATATTGCCCCTTAATTTCTTTTTTATTATTCTTATTTAAATATATTTTTATCAAATAATTGTTTTAAGAATTAAAATAATTTTTCTTTTACTATCATTTTTTGTGCTGCATTTAATGATTAATATTATTATAAATACAGATATTTCATAACATTAAAAGAGCTAAGGTGTTTTTAAAAGATTTCAACATGATTATTTTTAAAATAGCAGTATTAAACTCAATCATCAAGGAATACGAGACCATTAATGATTGATTCTTAAGCTATGTCACAGGATTTGGAATTTCAGATTGCAAGTGAAACTATTAGAGTATATAAAAGATTTATTGCGTGAAAATATTAATTTAATGACAATTTTTTATGAAAATTCTCACAATTTTTTTGTGAAACTTTAGACACTTTATAGTTGTTAGACTAATTATTCATGCCTATCAACAATTAATAAAATTGTATTATTTGTGCGTATTTCTACAGTGAGAAATTTTAAAAGATAGTGGGTTATGTTCGAATTTCGTTAAAGTGTTAACCAGGAAAACCATGTTGTGGCTTATCCTCTTTAAAGATCTGACATTTGTCAGATCAACTCCAATAAATTGTTAATAGTCAGAATGTTGATGACTAGTAGGAGATCAGAATATAAATCCTCCTGGGAAAGTCTGACGCAATAAAGAACTTATTTCGATGAGGCTAAATGGTTGCACAATTTTTTACAAGTGGGATAGTTTTTTTGTACCGCGTTCAAACAATAAACATTTTAGGCCACAATCTGGTCTAAGCAGTCTGAAATTTTCGGTCACATTTTATTTCCAGAAGAGTTTCAGGAGATGTTCCAGAGTACCATTGGTGCGTGGGGGAGTTTGCCAGATTGAATTTAGTCTAAATTTTTCATTAAAGTTCCTGGTATGTAAGTGATGAACTAGTGGGCGTATCTTCCCCACTACCCTCTTTGGCCAGTTTATCTGTGGCCTCTTTGGTCAGTCTTCTTGTCTATATGCCGTCTCACATTGCCACTAATATTTACATGGGATGTAATCCATTGGAGACGTACATCATGGTCTTAGGAGATCATTTTCAATTTCACCAGAATAGATATTCTTCTTTAATCGTTTATAGAGGACTAGTCCGCTGAGATATATACGCGCTGCGACTGTCCGAAAAAATACATAGTTCTCCAAAATCTCAGTTGCTGGAAATGATAGCAGCAAGCCCCTCCATAATCGCTATCAAATCACATCTGAAGACTGAACAAGTGTCAGGGTTACGATTCTTTTAGCATAATTTCAGACAGAGGGGTTCTAATATAAATTCCGCTCCCAGTTTGGTCTTTTGTGCGACTACAATTGATATACATTTGCACTCTCATCGCAGTGGAAGCAATTAATAATTTCTAGTGCTAACTGTCTAAGATGATCTTCGATGTGAGTTTGTTTGTTTGCAGTGGAATTCAGATCAAAGTGGAAGATAACTCTTGGCATTCCCTCTGAGAGATCAAAACAAGATCTTAAAGATTGAGGATTCAATTTCACGAAATATTAGGTTTTGAGATTCTGCCAGGCCAAAAGGGAGGAATTTCTTCAATCGTTGATTATTGTGTCGAATTGTGTAAATACAAGGAGGTACGATGATTCGGCCCGTTGATGTACATTTTGTTAAAATATTTAACTAAGTTAGCTCTTCTTAGAATGTGTGATGGTTGTAAGTTTGTCTCGTGTAATGCTATATCAGACCCTAAATCACCAATTCCAAAAGACAATCTTTCGAAAAATAGAAATGTATTTATTCCCCATTGTTTAATAATAGTTTGGCTATAATTTCTAACCAATAGCTCCTACTAGATTCAAAGCCATATTTAGCTCTAAGAACCACATTTATTTATATAAGAACAAAACTTACATTAATATATTTATTTCACACAACAATTCTTTACTGAAGTAAACTTATTTCTTTCTCGTTGGAAAAGGGATCATTACGGAACAAACTGAGAAGTACAACAAAAATCAAAATAGTTTTTTGTACCTAGCAAATGAATTATATTTTTGAAAAAAACATGCAAAAAATAAATTTTCGAATAGTTTTAGTTTGCTAGTTAGAAATATCCTAATATATTAATTCCGTAATGAAGGAACATACTCATTTGGTGAAAAAGACGAAATCATCGCCAACTTCGAGACAGACTCTTCAGTTGGCGACAAAGGCTTCCACATCACAGCTGTTCAGAAGAACTGTAACGTCACCACCAACAGCACTGAGAAACAGCGAAAGGCGCAGGCTGACTGGGACTGTGACCGAACTATCACGGGCTCTGAAGATTCAATCCGGAGTCCGAAGTTCCCAGAATCCTATCCGGCAAACGTAGACTGCAGGTGGATGGTGTTGCGTGCCGACCCACGTTACTGTGAGCTAGAGATCACCATTCATAGTCTCCACATCCAAGTTGGCGAGAGTTGCCAGTTCGATTACCTCGAAGTGGATGGTCATCGATTTTGTGGCAGCACAACTGCTGGTAATAAAAGTAAGTAAATTGGAACTTATTCATATTATCAATCTGCGAAATCGATAAACAATTCATGTGACCAAATTTTTCATAATAATTAAATAGTTATTGAGATACAGCATATCTTTGTAATTAATTTTACACAGCAAACTTGTTAACAACACTGTAATAATAGCATAAATTATATAATTTATAATCATATGTTTAATAATAAAAAAATTAAACCCTGTCTTGGAAAAAAGGTATTAAATCATGTCATTGTGCTAGAAAGATCTTTCTTAGCATAATATTTAGGTTAAAATTGCGTTCATTTGTGAAATTATTATAAATTAGTATTATAACACAATTTGATTTAGAAAATTTAGAGGACACGTTTTGGAGAAAAAATTTACTGCGAATTAGGACATGACGGATAAAACTGAATACGATAGAAATTAATATACGATTGAATACGAAGGAAGTTTCCAAGAAAGGTTTTAAAGTTATTATTTTTTGATAACTACAAAAATAAAAATACGCAACTATTTCAGAAAAACATTTTCAATTTTTAAAATACAAATTATGTATTGAAATATAAAACAATTACGAGATAAATACGTTATTTGTACTAAGATTAAAATTTACCATGAATGTAATGCAGCTACCTAAATTCAATGTTGGTTTTAATTTCAAAATATGAAATTTTTCCTATGGTAAATCACCGTTGTTGATTCTAAGTGTTAACATAGAAAGTGATAGCTTTGTCAAAAGGCATACATATGAATATTTAAATCTTGGTCTGTTCCTCTTTAATTAAAATATCAAGATAATTCTTTCAAGCATTTGCATAGTAAGAAATACAGTAATGACACAATGCCGTATAATTTTGGCAGTAAATTGAGAATAGAATTCTTTTTAATGCGTACACACATGTTATAATTTGCAACAACAGAATGTATTTAAAAACAAAGAAACTATAGATAAATTCCAAAAAAAGCAAACAAATTCCTATGGCTTAATTATACCATTTCTAGAAATTTGACTAAAAAAACTGACAATCAACACTTTTAATGAACAATAAATTTTAATGAACTTTTAATTTTTTTAATAATAACTTTTAATGAACAAACACCTTTACCGTTTGGGTTTGAAGGACTCTCCGATCTGCCCTTTTTGTGGACTAGAGGACATGACTGGTGACCACCATTACACTTGCCCTGGACTTTCAGACGTCGCAGTTAGAAATTCTGCGGAAGATGACTTTTCATTCACCTCAAGATTGTATTGGGCTGCCCGACAGAGACTGATGGTTGAAAAACCAAGGTCGGGCGTAGGTTAAAAAAAATGAATAATAAATCCAAGATTCGCAATACTTTTCAGCTTAAGAATAGAGTTATATTGCGAAGAGTAGGAAATTAATTTATGATGATTTATAAAACAAGCAGTAAGCATTTTCTAATGCTTGAAAAAACTGTCTATATTAGTAATATGCTAGATTACTGCGATAAATTTCCAACTGCCTTTTCCAACCCTTTAACAGAACAGACTGCTTCATTACTTTCAGCCTTATTCAAGTATCGTAACTTGAGGTGGCAGTGACCTTTTCATGTCATATAACAGCAGCAGATGATTATTAGAGTCTAAGGAACCTTTGATCCATTTAAGTTCGCTCAATTACTAAATATACAGTTCTACAGAATCTTTGAAACATTAGACTCGGCAAAATTATTGGATTCTATGGAACATTGAATGAGCATAATTCTTCTCAATATAGCGGTTTTTGGCAGGTATCTCCCTACAAAATCTTTAATATGTGTGAATAGGTTTCCTCAATGCAAGGATCTTTGGTAAGAAGTATCAAAATGCATAGGCTTTCGCAGTACGAGCGATGGTCTTCAGCTGGTATCGAAAAGCTTATTTGCCGAAACATCAAGACAATATCGTTTCTCACTAGATCTAGAATGGAAAATAATACACACACACACACACACACACACACACACACACACACACACACACACATACATACATATATATATATATATATATATATATATATATATATATATATATATATATATATATATATATATATATATATATATATATATATATATATATATATATATATATATATATATATATATATATATATATTATTATTATTACTACATGCATGAAGCCTTTTTTAACAACTATATTCTAACAATTGCCATTTTGCATCTTTCTGCACGACTTATTGAAATTTACTTAACAGGGATCTTCTCCTTCAAGACAGACATGATAACCGTCCATTTCCACTCGGACGATGCCATCAACGACAGGGGCTTCGAGGTGACCTTGAAGCAGAGAGAGTGCCCCACCACCACAACGCCCACGTCCGTCTCTTCGTGTGACCAAGTGTTCGACAGCAAGCATTTCATTCTAGTCAGTCCGAACCATCCCAAAGATTATGACAGTGGACTCTTCTGCAGGTAGAAACACATGCTATTTCGCAAGTTTGGTAAACCTTGCTGGATTCAGAGTGACATGTTAGCTGTGATAACATAAAACGGTCAATACTTTAATTTAAAGAAAAAAAGATTTTGATGTCTAAGACGAATAAGATTTGATTAGGTTGATTCACATTTGTTACTCAACTGTCGTTCTCCACATATGAGGACCAATCAGATCGGTTATACAGTCAAAATACGAATCATAAAATCTTACAAACATCCAAAGCTGAAATGAGATTTCTACTTCTGAACTGTTGAACCAAAAACTAGAGCGCTAACTAATCAGCTGCTAGCTGGGAAAAATATAATTGTGAAGAAGCAATAATACTATATGTAGCTTTTATGCCAAATTTAAAATACTTGTATAACTATTATGCATTTTAATAATTAAATTAAGTTAATTTTATAAAAACAATACATTTTTTTGTCTTTATTTTTTATATATTTTACAATAAATATATCATTTGTGTAAAATAATTTTCAATATATCTTTTTAAAAATTTTAATATAACGCACCTATTTATTATTTGTTTGAGAATTTTCTAGAAAATAAATAGTATTACTGCCACCCACCCTGTCTAATGGTCAGCGTGCCTGCCTGCGGATAGGGAGGTCCTGTGTTCGAATCCCGAATCTGACATGGATGTGTGTACTTTCTCTCTCTCTCTCTCTCTCTCCTGTATTTGTCCTATCTTTGTATATGCTGTAAATGGTTGCCTACCTTATAAACAGGTACCTATAGTATGTGTGTACTGACGAAGTGAGACTCCACACCAAATTACGGTTCAGTTAGGAAAGTAGAGCAGCGCATCCCATATCGCAAGCCCATCTGGCATAGACAATAACAACAATTTTACTTAGTTTGAAATATCGGTAAAAAATAGAAAAATAAGAATAAATGGTAAAAATCAGCAATTTGTGATATTTTATTTCAGTTGATAATAAAGTCAGGCGACCTTATCGCTTGCGCAGGTGAAATAGAAAAGTACCGAATTTCTTTCGATTGGAAATGCCAAGTAACATCCAATTTAAACGTCCATTTTCATCCAATTGACGTGTTCACAATTGTAATATTAGGTAATAAATTCATACTAAATTCATTCAATAGTACATTAATAAATTAAAGTGGGGTATAAAGAGTGTTGTACTTATATTAATTTTATAAAAGTTTTCTTTTTATAAAATTATTTGTTTTAATATATTTACTTTTTATTGTTTTAATATATTTGCTTTAATATATTTTAATATATTAATTTATCGAACTATTATATTACTTAAACTTGATTAAGTAAGATAATCAATCTATTATATTGCTTACAAATATTTATTATTATATTACTAAATAATTATTATTACTTACATATTAATCCAACTATATTTTAAAGTGTCGCACATATCAATCAATTTAGTTTTTTGCTATCTTACTCCGTGTTGCAAATTAGCATTTCGAACAAAACCAGTTAAATAAATATTAAAAAGTAGTAAATATCGTAATTTTTGTTTCAAGTAACTACATAACTAATTCTAATTGAAGGCCACTGTCGGTGAAAGTTGGCGGGACTGGGTAATAATTTCTAAATCATGTTCTCCTTTAGTACCAAGTATCATGATATTCGTCTTAGCTATAAAGAAAAAAGCCTAATATGAACAAATGATACTATTTACTTAGGTATTCACTTAGACTCAAAATGGACTTGGAAAATACAAATTGACACTGCAATTGATAGGAGACAGTTGAGACCTAAGCTAATCAAGAGCTTGTCTGGCATCACTTGGGGCTCTACTCAAGATGTACTATGCACAGCATATTAAAGCTATGTTCGTCCCACTGCTGAATATGGAAATGAGGTCTTAATTACTGCCACGGATTCTAATAGACACAAACTTGATGTTTTCCATAACAGCATGTTGTGTCTAATCACTGGAGGAGCTAAATCAACCCCTATAATTGGTATGGAATTGCAGACTAAATTGGAACGCTTGGGTGATAGATGTAATAGAAATGCTATGATTCTTGTTGAAAGAATCTTAAAAAGAAAAAGAAATGTTCTACGAAATTACAGCCCATCCGTTGAGAGACTAAAAACCGATCGATCATTTCTTTCAATTATTAATGATCTCTGTGATACTTATGATATCCCTACCTTAGATCGCCAGGTTTTTCCTGGGAAAGAGAATCCTGTTGTAGATCTAGATAGGTTGAAGGTACATCTAGATCTTGTTTGGGGAGTTAAAAAACAGTACACGCTACAGAGTGAGTTGAAAATTGCTGCTCTGGATACATTTCATAGCAGATACTCTTCTGAGGATTGGTACCATATTTTCACAGATGGTTCTGCAGAGAATGCTATAAGAAATGCTGGTGCTGGAGTGTATTCAAAAGATTTTAATATAAGCTGCTCTGTGGGAAGATACTGCAATAATTTCGATGGCGAGCTTGCTGCTATAGCTCATGCAATTGACAAATTAAGAAGCAAGCATTATCAAAAATTGTTTTTCCTTGTTGATTCACAAACTACAATTTTTTAGCTTACTAATCTTAATTATTGTAATAATGCACAGTAGTCCACTCCAGCAGAATGAAGCTGCTCGAATCATTGAAATCAAATACCGCGTTTCTCTTCAATGGATCCCGAGCTACTGCGATGTTTTTAGAAATGAGCAAGCAGACAGACTTGTGGTTCCCTTATGATCCAGCCAAATCCCTCTTTGCGTAACATCAAAAATGTAATCCTCAGTAAAAAAAAAGGATGACAGAGTTTCCCATGATGTTGATGAGGCTATGGTCAGGCAGTGAAAAACTCTACTTGATGGGAACAATAAAATCTCTGACGTCTTACCAGGATCTGTTGGTGTCGCTTGTTTCCGGCTGAAAACTGGAATGACGGCCTGCAAGGACATCTGGATCGAATAGGTGTAATGGACCCTGCTCTGATATGGACGCCGCTCACCTCAAGAACTGCCCTAAAGTTTTAAAGTTTATCACTGACATCTCTTCTAAGACTACTAAAGGACTTTACACTTGTTTTTATACATGTTCATCTTTCTATTGAACTGCTCGTTAATTAATGGCAGAGATGCCGTTTACGGGCGTAGGATAAAAAAATTTTTAAATAAATATTTTGTTCAAAAATACTTCCACTGAGGAATGCCATAATTATGAATCGTTCTTAATCTGTTAGACTCTAAAGAGATCCAGAGTCTAAGTAGCCTCTCGAAGCTTTCTGTTAAGATCAGCAAATTTTAGCATCATTTGCCGAGGGCACTGTTTGTGAGGATGACCACCCACTGCCTCACTGGTTTGCTTAAGTTCCGTGGGTTGGCGACATGTCCAGGTTATTATGTGACGTCCAAGGTCCTTCTAATGGCGAGACGTGGATGTGGATAGGAAGGTGCCAACTCTGGTGCGACTTCGTCACCTAGTTTAGTATCATTTCAAATTGCGTGCACTTGGAGCGGGCATGATGACATTAGGCATTTGATAGTGGGCGAGCTTACCAAACTCGTTATCCTAAAGGTACAATCCAGGACTCGCCTGCCGCCTTATGAATGTATATGACTCTAAAATATTAATTAATTGAAAATTCACATCTTAGGTAAAAAAAATGCATTTTCAAAGGCATATTGATACTTAAAATCACAATTGTTCTTACTATATAGGATTGAAAAATACCCTATTGTAAATAAATTAGAAATTTATGTATTGGCCGGAAACAAATTTTGCCAACACTTTTATCATCATGTTTTCGTATCTACTAGTGTTCTAAATTATTACTCTGATTAATGCAGTAATTATATTCAAAATCTCGTTTTATGAAAAATTTGAAACTTCTCGAATTATTTTGTATTTTAAATTCTTCGAACTAGAAATAAATACAGAGTAATTCAAATTTCATGAAGAATAATTTTTCTAAACTGGAAATAAAATTATTTTATTATGGAATTTCATATTAAACACATTTTCATTAGTGTCTTATTGCATATTACATTCATGTATAAATCTTCTTTAATTAGTTCTGGTTTAGTGAACTGCAATTATTCGTGATTGGTTTTAATATTCTTTTAGTTTCCACAAATTAATTTGTTTCTACAACATTGCAGTATAATATAACTGTTATGTTTAATATAATGTAATAACAAGCACACCCACAAAAGAGAGACAAAAAAAATTAACTGGAAAATTGGTAAAAAATAATTCTATTTCTTTATGCGATTTATGACATTTACAAAAAGGAAAATCGTAAAATTTAATGAGATGTTACTTATTATTTTAACAATAGTATTTAATCATTACTTTTAATTAGAATTTAATTTGATATAATTTTCATTTTCACTTCCTCAGGTACATTATCAGGCGCAGCGATGAGGGTGTTTGTCGCCTGGAAATGGAGTTTCTGCGGTTCGACGTCGAGTCCAGCAGTAACTGCGAGTATGACTACTTGTCTATAAATGGAGAAAAGATCTGCGGGCTCATAGAAAACTCGACAAGTAAGAAGACATAATTTTAAATTACCATATATAAATTACTTAGAGAAGTCACATAAGGGATATAGTATAAAAGGAATTCTTAATTTTTAAATTGAACAATTTCATAAAAAAATTCAAAAATTTCTCATGTTTAAAAAAGATGTAAAAGTTTATTATGTGGGTTCTATCATTTCCTTGTCTGGAAGTAAATAGACCTTATGTTTAAATGATTTAATTATGGTTTTCAAATAAAAAAGCTATTTACATAATTACAAATGAATATCAAACTACATTGTCCATTCTGACATCTTAGATATTCGAAGTTAGTCCAATATCAATTCACGTTTTCACGTCATTTCTCATCCATTACCTCGCCGTTCTACCTTCTGTGTATATCCGACGGCGAACATGTGAGTGGCCCTCTGGTGGCGCTTTCAATCCCACAATCAGCCATCCTGATGACAACAGCTGACCTCAGCATTCGTCTAGAATCAAAATTTCCAGAAATAAAAAATTAATAGGAGCAGTAACATGTTCAAGAAAAAATTATAAAACATTGTTGTCAATTCTCGTCTAAATCGTCTTTTCAATTCTCATCTAAATCGTCTAAGGTTTCAACTCAATAGGTGTTTTCTGAATGGGAGCCATGAATTTAAGCTCTGAGATGCCGATTCACGTCGATTGATGCTGCTTGATTTTGGAGCACTTAAAATATCTTGAGCCTGCTGCAAAATGTACTTGAATGTTGTCTTTGTGAACGCTACCATCTTCCTAAAATCTAAAATCTCTAGCCCTTTTCTTAATCAATATATTTGTTATTGCATCCCCTGATATTGTGAAGGATGTTTAAACCTTATTAATACATATTAAATCTATTTACAATATCATTCCGATCTAACAATTGCTCATTTGTCCTCACATCTTTTTTTCAAAATCATTTGACTTCGGTTATTACAGCAGCATTTGATCTTCTATCATAGAAGTTGCATTTAACAATCAATTCTTTTCAAGCATCCAGCAGTTTTATTGACTGAAATTTTATTCTGTGTATTGGAGATGTGTGAAAACTTATTACTCTCCAACACACAAATATACTATTTATTATTTTTAACGGTCACAACTACATTCCGAATTAACAATGATTCATTTTGTCACTCTGATTCCTGTTATTCCGTACCATTTAATATCAGCTATAGATGATGATACTTCACAATTTGTTTCCACTGAACTACTTTTTCTTATAGGAACCTATCTCTTCCAAGACTATGAAAAGCAGTTGATATTCCGCTCAGATTCCGGTACCTCCAGACCAGGTTTCATGATTCGTGTTCAACAAGTGGACTGTTCTGCCGCAACGACGGAACCACCGCTACCCCCTCAAAACCATGCGACCTTCATTTTTCGACTGCTACATTCGAACTTCGTAGTGATAACTATCCCAGCAACTATGACTCCCACCTGCGGTGCACGTATACAGTGTCCAAAGCACATCCAGGCGTCTGTGCCCTTGAGCTGACCTTCTTAGCATTTGACGTGGAAGCCAGCGAGGACTGCCAATACGATTACCTGAAAGTCCAAGATGAGAGATTGTGCGGCATCTATCCAGCAAACCTCAAACGTAAGTTGAAAGAAATTTACATTAGTTCTGAATTTTACTGCTTTAGTAAATACTGATCTCAATTTAATTTCAGAAATGAGTAAAATCTAGACACCATATTATTCTTTATAAATAAAAGTACATTAAAACACAAAAAATTTCATGTTATCTTTTATATGAAATTCTGTGAATATTTCTATGGATAGTCAACAAAACAATTTCAATACTTCAACAAAATTGTTGACTTTTAACTCTCTTTCTCTAACATATTTTAATTCCCTCCCCCTCCCTTTTTGCTTTCATTTAAATTTGTATGCAAAGAGAATTATGTCTGCATGCAAATTTAACAAAATACAAAAAACAAAAAATACTAAAGCAAAATACAAAAAATGCTACTAGTCAACGATTTTATGAAATTATTTATTGTAACTTTTATATCCCTTTGAAAATATTTTTTGAACACTTAAAATGATTATTTAAGTGGATTGTTATTTTTGTTAAATTATATTCAAATGTTTAAAAAAATTTCAGTAGTCTTAAGACATTAAACGCTTATTAAAAATTGAACAATTAATTCTTAAAAAACATAATTGTGGGTTTAAAATTTTTAAATTCACCTCTTATATAAGAAATTTTTGCTCTTTTGTTAAAGACTATTGTGGAACACTAAAATAATTTTCAAAATTGTTAAAGAAATTATTTTTAAAACTGGATCATAAGCCTCTTCAGCATTTTTGTCACGAAATTTCCAAAAAACATATACATCAACATGTACATATTTCAGGTATTTAATTTAAAATTACGATTTAAAAGCATAATGATATTGCAGCGCATTTTTGCACATTGCATAAGCATTTTTTAACGATATTTGTTGTTTGCTTAGTTTTATTCAAAATATTTTTTGGCACCTCGAAATAAGATTTCACGTACAGATTAGCTAAAACGAAGCCAAATGGGAAATGGACGCTTGAAATTCATATTTTGTTACGAAGTTATTCAATACAGAAATCGGAATATCTTTCATCTCCAATCCAAGCATCTCCCTTAAAATGCAAATTGGGTAAATCTAAGACACGTTTCTTGCTCTGTGGGCGAAAACAATATATTTTTAAAATATAAAAAAATAGTAAATTTTGATATTTTATTAAAAATAATGTAAAAATGTAAAATAAAGTACGAACGGTTGGTAAGTATTTTTTCCTTACTAGTATCATTTATGTATAGATGATCATTTTAAAAAAGACATAAAACACATGGCAGCATTTATGAAGTGAAAAGTGTTTTGAAATTATCTGAATTTTGTCAAAAGCAACTTTACCAAAGAGTTCAAACTTTTGAGAATAATAAAAATGTAATTAAAATAATGCCGCTTTCTAAATGCAGCATTTTTCAGTCACTTGCAAAAGAATTTATCAAACCATTTCGGTCAATTCTATAAAATGGTTTTCCACTCATTCGAGGGCAAATTGACATACAGAGAAATGGTTATTCTCTCTATTCCAAATTAACCTTTAATTTTTATTACGATTAATAAAATTATATTTGTTGGTGCTGCCATCTGTTAGATATTGGCAGTATCGAAATAAGACTTTCTATTAACAAATAAGATATTTAATTGAAAACCAACTTAAAATTTTGATATGTATGTGAAATTATATTAAGTGTAAGATCTTAAATTGCATTTGTAATAACTTCATTCAAATTTATTTTAAGTAGTATTTAAGATAAATTTTCTTAAGGAATTCTTTGGTTCAGTTTATTTTATTTTTGAATATTGTTTTAAATAAATACGTGATTCTAAGTTAAGACACTTGAAATTAAAAGAATAACTCAATATATTATTTTCGCATTTTATACAACCTACAGTATAATTTTATGCTCATGAGCTTCAATATTTTTTGATAAATATATGCTCTTTCAATCTAGAGAAACTAATTTTATTTTACTTTTATTATTTTTATATAATATTTCATTTATTACAATATCTATTGTTGCTTTTTTATTAAATTTATTTCTTTTTTTATAAGGATTATTCATTTCTTCAAAACACAAAGACCATATTATACTTTCTTAATTTATCAACTTTTGAAATTATTATTTCCGAGCAACTGAATTTTGTTTTAATTTGATAACAATGTATTGCTTGATTTATTATTTTAATTAAAACACATGAATAAAATTATAAGCATTATTTAAATTTTATAAATTACAATGACAAAGCTACACAAAAACATTTTTTTCATTTAGATTGAATACGAAGAAAATTATTCTTTAAATATTTATAAATATATTCTTTAAGCAATTCATACTGCCATTTAGCACTCACGCATTCTTCCTTTATTTAAAACATATTTAAATATTTGTTGAAACAGAAGTTATACTTAATTAAATATTTTTATCTAACAGATTATTGAATTAATATGTATTTATAAATAGTTTCTTCACATTAACTTATTAATCTATTAGTAGAAATTATTTTAAATAAAATATATTAAATATTAGTGATTTAATTAAGTTTAATTTATTAATATATAGTAATTAAAAATATTTGTAATATTTTTCATGTATATATTGAGTAGTTATAATCAATTAAATCATTCGTATTAGTTTTAAAACTAATAATAATTAATTCACACTTTGTTTTTTAATTAAAATTTTAAATATAAAATAAAATATATCTGAAATCAATATATATTTTCTATATTGAGTGAAACATAATTTCCACAACTTTGACTCTTTCTGAATATATGAATGTTTGAGACTTAAAAATATAATAAAACATTTTAAATATAATGAAATATTTGATATATAAATGCACAAAAAATTTCAACATACATATACTTTCGTACATTAAGGTTTTACTAGTAAATTAATTTCTCTCTCTCACTTTACTTTTTAGGCATAATTCCTTTTGAAGGTTCTGATGCGATATTTGAATTTCATTCTGATGGAGCCACTTCAAGACCCGGTTTCCACATCAGAGGGCAACAGATGGACTGCGCCCCTCTGACGGATCACCTGTTGCCATCCACTCCTCCTCCCAGAATAGGTATCAGAAGCTTGTTTTCTGTGATATCATACTATCAAATGTTAGGAAACTCTATAAAATATAAACTCATCATGGAAATACGGCTGAAGACTTTCTGCAAAGATCTTTTTCAGTCATGACTTGGATCATAAATGACTAGATACTAAGATCCAACCTTAGATCCAAATGAGGGTTGAATGTAATGAGCTGTCTTGTGTTACAAAGGATTTGATACAAACTTATGCCTCAATTTAAGACTTGCTTGAATTGTTTGGAGCAGAAATTAATAGATTCAAATTACACCCAACTGGTTGTTTACTGTAACTAATTTTCTTAAAACTATAGTTTGAATAAAATATTGACAATGTTTAACCTGACTGAAATAATAGCATTCTTAAACATTTTCTGTCATTGTCATACTTTTAGTTAGGAATGAGAAGATTTAGTCTACGGTACAATCTGGTTTTTTGTAATCATTTTGAAATTCGAAATCTGGTTAGTTGTTAAACTAAATTTTGAAACCTTTGTAAAATGCAGTGAATAATCCATTTCACTCAGATAAATAACTAAATAATAAACTAAGAAAGAATTTAGAAATATGTTTATTTGAATGCATATGAAATATGCTTTCAAATACCAAGTATTTTTCGCATCCATAGTGTCACTTCCTTTTTGAAACACATATAAATAATATATGTGTTTCAAACACATATAAATACAATCTCTAAAGTGTTTTTTTCTCCATTCATGTTTACATTTTTAAAAGTTTAAAACAACTAATTAAGATACAAAAAATGCATATAAGCCATCTATCATATACTAATCTAGTAACTGCTTAAATTGGTTTCAGTAGGATTAGAATTCTTCCTAAACATCGACAAAGCATGAAAATGCATGTGTTTAAAAACGAAAGAGAGCTTTATCTCGTGCTTAATACTAAACTGCTTAAAAGCAGGAACTTTTCAAAGTCTATTTTTTCAATTTTCACCAACTAAGTATAGCTTGTTTCATGTTTCAGATCAATTTCGCATATCTTTATGTTAAATATACTAATTAGTTATGCGTACATTCTAATTCAAGGATAAAAATTAATATATGCTCGTTGTAATGATCATTATATGCTAATTGCTGTCTGTTAAACTTTAAGCATTTTTGATTGCTCCAGGGAACTGTGACGTGACATTCACGAATACAAGTGGCACATTCCAGAGCTTGGGATTTCCGGAGCCCTATCCGGCCTCTCGTCGATGTGTATACCGGTTCGTGGCAGAACCAAACCATTGCAGAATTTCTTTCCAATTCCTGGAGTTTGGACTGCATGCAGAAAACGCGTTGTGTGAAACGGACTTCTTACGTGTCAATGGCATCAAGTACTGCGGCCCCCAACTGTTAGGACAGAAAAGTGAGTAATCACATCTCCTTTCAGTGTAATCCTTTTCAGTATGTTCAGAAAGCATGGTAAAATGTCCAAACCTTAAGTTGTAATCCTAAAATGTGATTAGTGTTACAATATTGTGGCTGTTTTGTATTTATCTATTACGCATGGTTTTATGACACCATTAATATTTAATAAAATTATTTTTTTGTATATATGATTTTATAAATATGACGCATAATTTTATAAATTTACCTGAAAATGAAATAAATCGGAAATCTTTTAAACAGTCTGAAACTTAAATGGAATGAAATATAAAGATGTTGTATGTAAATCACATTTTACAAGTATATTTGACATGAATGCGTGTTTTTTCCTAGGAACATTAACGTTTTACGGTTATCCCAGAGAGGTGAACGTTACCTTTGAAAGCGATGAATCCATTTCAGACAAAGGTTTTTACGCCGTGTACAGACAGCTGCCCTGTTCTCCAGCATTGGGTAATTCCCTTTTTTGTTTTTCGATGTTTAAAAATTTCCAAACATCATATTTTCATTGGAATACTACAATTCTTGGAAACGAAATTTCAGATCTGTAGAAATAGAATTCTTATTATGTATGTGCATAGATTTTTTTGTAAGAGGATAAAATTAAGATGATTGCATAAAATGAAAAAGATTTCGATCTCTGGCATATACTGAAAGAACATTTTATAATTCATTTTAAAAATTATGATTGAAGAGCTGTCGTAAATTTGATTGTAATCGCTGATGATCTAAACTCAGTGTAAAGTTGCTAATACCGCGATGCAATCCGTCCTGGAACTCTTCTCGTTTCAAAAAGAGATGCTTGGATTCTTTCCATTTTTCAAAATTGTCCTTTCTGTGTTACAGTAGGGATCAAACACACAAAAATATAAATCAAATCTCTCTTATTTCTAGATTTTTACAGAGTAGTTTTACGAAATAAAATGATGCCCTTTTGCAATTTTTCAAAAACTTGTTTCTGCTCACTGCAGCGAAAGTGCTTACATTTCCTCATTATGCCGCCAGTCGGCATTGGAATCAGCAATTTTTTTCTGATAGAGCTCACTAATATTTGTAAAGCCGCTTTAAGATTCTGAAGGCAGCAAATTTTATCAATTAGAGTTTCATAAATCATTATTCTTTAATAATAATCCACTGTGATTTATCAGGTTTTATTTTACATGATTTTAAAATTACAGCAAACTTTGGCAAGATGAATTTAATTATTCATTAGTTATTAACGAAATACTTTTTTTAAGATTTTAAAATCAACAATTCCTTGCAAACAAAACGCCATAATGCGTCAAAAATACTTTAAATTACTTAAGGTTTTTCTAATTCTTAAAAATCAAGAAGTTTCTGCTAATAAAATTATCTATTTCATTGCATTAAATTCATATTTAAATGGTATTAAATTTTTTAATCAACAAATTTCTATAATTAGAACTCAATAATTCATTAATCCTGTCTTACACTATTTAAACATTTTAAGTCACTAAAATTTGCATATTTTTTAAAGATAAAGCTGCATAATTTATCAATCATACAATTCATAAAATAATCTATAATTCCTCAAACACCAACAGCTGAAAATATATAAAACTATTTAAATGATTTTTTATCCAAACATTTTTTGCAGGTAGAGCTCCTTCGCAACGAAAGGATTCCAAAGGCTCTAACTGCGACCGTCTGTATGCATCCCTTGCCTTCAGTATTTTGAGCCCCGGCCACCCAGAGAACTATCCATCGGACGTGGAGTGCAAGTACACCATCCGGAGACTCGGGCCGCGCATCTGTCGCCTCAAAATGTCTTTCAGGGCATTCGATGTCGAATCCAGTGAAGGTTGCGAGTACGACTACCTCGACATAGACGGAGAAAAGATTTGTGGAACTTTGTCGGCTGGACATGTCCGTAAGTCACCGGTACCGAATGTTCAAAACACTTGCTACTTAAAGCTTGTTTAAAACTTGAAGTATATTACGAAACAGAGGAAATATCACCTTGAAACTCTTTAAATAAATAAACAAAAATGTTAATTTTTTGTAAAATTTTTTATTTTTTTAATTTATTAAATATTACTAAAAATTAAATTATTGCACAATTAATCATTTCTAAACTTTTCAAGCTATGTATGCTGGTAAAAATGAAATACCACCAATACAGTTAGCCAGCAAAATTCAATGTAATTCCCATGTATTACATTAACGTTTCAGGTTTACATATGAAAGTTATCTTGAAAAAGAGTTATTTTCTAAGAATTATTTCTATTTGCAATCATAACTGCTGCAATATCCTTGATATATGTTGCCTGTATCCTTCCATATATGTTACCTGTATCCTTCCATATATGTTGCATGTATCCTTCCATATATGTTGCATGTATCCTTCCATATATGTTGCATGTATCCTTCCATATATGTTGCATGTATCCTACCATATATGTTGCATGTTTCCTTCCATTTATGTTGCATGTAATCAATCAAACCAGCAAAAATATGTGAGTTGTTGATGACGATGAAATCATCGCCCAATTATATCCCATGCATGCTTTGTAGAAGACTGAATGATTTAGTTGGTCAAGGTAATGGTGGTACATTATTTTTAGCACACATTGAGTGATATGTAGACTGTCATTATCCTGTTGGAAAACATACTCCTGACTATTTCTCAAGAATGGCAACATAATGTTTCAAGCACTGTTCGACATAAAATATTTACAATGAATGTGGCTAGAGCAAAGACGTGAATGATCCTGCTGCATAGGAAATCATTACCAAAGTGTAATTCCTGGTATGAACCTAATTTCTGTACACCGCGCAAAACTTACTATCAAGTTCATATATGATTTCGTAGCCGATATTCGGCCACCACGGGTTTTAATAGAATAGTATTTCATTCGAGAATACAAGATAGTCATTCTACCTTCCATTATCCTCTTGCTTGAGGTCTTTAAAATAGCAGATGATAATTATTCGGTGGCCCAAATATAATTGGGCATATGACTCCAAAAGTTCCCTTGAAAAATTGATTACTTCAAGCTCACTGCGTTATTTTAGTCCCAAAAGAAACTGCGATATCTGCTGCAAATGCAATGTGAGCGCCCTGCCACGCACACACTGATTTTCTTTCTAATTACCCATTTGTAACTGAAAGCGTTTTCCTTGAGATTGTGCTTTTCCATGACTACTATAGTTAACACTCGAATATAGTGAATGCGTACCGGGAAAAATATTTCTGTGATAAAGGGGGAAGAAAATTCTCCTTTTTTTATCATAATAATATAGCTTTCTTCAGAGAAGTTGCCTTCTACGTTTACTTGAAAGCATTTTTGTATGAAACTTCTCGCCACCCTTTAGCTTGGATGCTGATTTCCACGAAATAACTTTAAAGCAAACCTGAGTTGATGTTCATTCTGGCGTTATTAGTGTACGCTTCATTTGTATAAATAATAAAATTGAATAACTTTCGTTATCTACAATAGCAAATACTCTGATCAATTTTCTTTGATTAATATAATTCCTACTAATTGTTAGATCATACTCAAAATCGTACTTTACCTTCGTGATGCTCTGATTAAAACGAAAGACGCTCCTTACTGATTTAAATTCGCATAGCCATCGGCAGATTGAGCTTGGTTTGTTCAAGTATCATAAGTAACAGCAACAAGTTTCCGAGGACTTATTTTTACTAATTTTGTATTCGTTTACATAAGCCAACAGTAAATTTATGAAAAGCTTTCATTAACTTCAATTTTATTTAGTTCAGAAAATGACCTAATTGGAATAGAATACAGTTTCCTTAAAACTTGAAACATTTTCATGCTTTACCAAACGAGTAAAAGCCAACCAAACTCATCTTCTAATGCAAACCACTTTTTTTTTTAATTGCAGGAATTGTGGAATTCAGAGATTATCAAACGAAATTCATATTTCATTCCGATTCAGCCAATACAAGGCCTGGTTTTGTCATCAAAGTGGAGCAGGAGGAATGCCAAGATAATCAAGGTCCTTCTTTAAAAGGACAACCACAGTTGCTACCACCACCACCAAAAGTACAGCCGCACTTTGAACCACCAGTGGCAGAGCCTCCCCCCTTGGAAGAACACTATGTCTATCCTCCCCCGCACATCGATTACGAGCATTTGGTGGACTATCCCATATACGAAGCAACAGCTCTTCAGAGAACATTGCATGTATGATTGATTAAATCTATGATCATTAGCGGGATTATTTTAAGATGAATATATGTTTATTTATTTCACGCAGATACACACACATTTTCTTAAACTTTCATGTTCCTGCATGAAATAAATGCTGATAAAACTTTTAGTGTATGTTATAAAGTTTTTGATGAATATCTATAAAATATGAGTTCATAAATAATTTTCATATTCGCATGTGCTGTTTTGAATAAGCTTATGAATCATATTTTCATAAATTCTGTATGTATATGTGTAAAATTTGTGCTCAGAAATCATTTTACGTATGTTCATTACATGGCTTAAAATTGTAGGAGACCGATTGGTGGAGGGATGCACATGTTTGATCTTCTTTTTAATTTGATAGTTGGATAATTTAATCCATTAATTAATTGAAATATGGTCGGGTTATTATTATATTAACAGGATTAATTAACAATTAATTAATGGATAATTTAATCCATTAATTAATTGAAATATGGTCGGGTTATATTAACACTTTGTTTTATATTTTGTAGATGGTTTGATCTTCTTAAGAATAATCAGGTGACCATAATCGTTAATATAAGTATTTAAAAAATAAAATATTGAAAGTCAAAACATTCGTATACAAAATATTCGCCAAAATATTCATAGTCAAACTTCGTATACAAGCAATATAAGCGCAATATTATGAAAAAAACGTGATTTAGATTGATTAATTTTAAAATGTAAGGGTATTTGAAATTAAAATTTTGGCAATATTTTAGAAAAATATAAAAGTTAATTGCAGTTTAATTTTACGATTGATAAATTCTATCATTATTGAATTTGATTATCTTAGTTGAAAAGCATTTTTGTATAATGCTAATAATTACAAGTGAAAAAATGTTTCGTACTGAAATTCATTGTACTAGTAAGAAACATCACTGGCAAATCAACAACGAAATGTGTGAAAAATGATGAAAATTGCTTTGATGGAGTAAGTAGATTTCAGATATTTGGTAGCATAAAATAAATCATTTTTTATAAATTACCTTACGGATCTGGATCAATCGGTAACTCAATAGACACACAGATTTTCTAAGTGTAGTCATTGTGTTGACTTAGTATTATAATTATGGTACCTTACGTTTGAGAGTATAAGCTATGTACTATAATACAATATCTTATAATGTTAATATAAATAAAATTTGGGATTTATCTTATATCACGAAATAAGTTTCTTTTTTAGAATTTGAATGTTATTATTGAAGTTAATTTTATTTTGGAGATAAAATTGTGTTTTTCTTTTATATATTACTTGCTCCGGCTTCACTCAGGGAGTTGATTGTGAAGTAGTTAACATTTTAAGCACTTTTATTTTCGGTTTCTATTCAATCCCTGTATTACTTTAATTACTGACATTTTACTGTATGTTTTTATTCATTCGCTACATTTAACTGGTAAGAAATTGATGTTCAAACCCACGACGGATCATGCTTTATGTACCCCTCCCTGCACTTAGTCAGCCCCACCCATACAAAAAAGGTTCAATGTTAAGAACATCCCACAACATTTCAGTGTATTCTGGAACGTTACCCAATGATCTTGGATATTCCAAACTATTCTCGAACATTCCAGAATGTTCTGAAATACTTTTGAATGCTCTGGACTGTTCTAGAAATTTCTAGAGGGTGAAACTTCCAGCCCTTATATCTTCAAAAGAATGCTCTTCAGTTAAAAGCTGAAGCCTTCTTCATGAACGGGAGATAGAAGCTTACCACACCACATGTAACTCCATAGTTCGTACCGGGACTCATTTCTGAGTTTTAGAGGCACGCACATTGTACGCTTTCGCTTATAAAGTATTTTGGTCAACTCTTCAATTACAAAAATAGGATTGTTAGTAAGTCATTGAAATCATCTAACGTTCACGGAAATTAAACTTGCATTTCATCTAAAAAACTTGTACTTATTACAAATGCATGATAAATGCTTCAAACATTAAATGGTTTCTGCTGTTATTTTTAATCTCACATTTAGTCTGACGAAATCAGATAGATCAATAACACTGTTGACATTAGTGAAGACTGACACAGGAAGTGAGTATTCATGATATCCTCCCAGTTCGGAATGAGGCAATCCAAGTTACGCTGAGGTGATGCCTGTTCTTGTCGGCATTTAGGCAAACCTCTTGCTAACCCCAGAATATATCACGTATTCTCTGGCATATATTGGTGTGCTTGCAAGTGTGAGGTAGAGAAAATCCTGGTCTTTTGTCTTTATAAGAGTGTGAGGCGAAAGTATAAAGCATTGTTCTTTATTTTGAACCTCGATAATAACTCTAAATAAATGAGATCTGAGGGGAAACATTACATAGTAGTACATAGAAAATGAACGTCTTAATTATTTGTTAACTAAGATGCTGGGATTATAATTCAGACTCAAAATAGAAGGTATTTGTAAAATTACAGACCTATTTTGATTTAATGTAATATAATGAAAATAAAAAAACCTAAGTGACTTATGCATACAATTATATACTTTTATGAGGGAAACTTTGTTAACGTGATTTTTTTATTAAATTAAAAACCGTTCTTTTGTAAAAACCGTCTAATCCTATTATTAACAATAGACAATCCCCCCTTTGAATAAATTTTTATATCGTCTACATTGACACTTTCACAGGAAGAGTAAATGTATTTTATTTTTTTAACACTTTCCTTTTTGGATATGGATTTTATATTCAATATGGCAGAATCTTTTTTATATAAAAATTTAAAAAGGGAAATAGTTAAAGAAAGTAAGTGCCGAGAGAGCAATGGTAATCTAAAAGCCAAAATTACAATCGTAATTGCCGACAAACTAACTTGTGCCTGACCTGAAATCAATTATTTCCTTCATGCTCTCCTAGCGATGAAGAAAAAATATGTAATTCTTCATTAGTAAGGAATCCATAATCATTAATGTTATTCATTTAGTTCCATCTTCACTATTTTATATGTTATTTAAAATTACCTGTGTCCTATATTTTATAGACACATAGTATTATAAATAAAACAACGGTCATTAAGAATATTAGTATTTCGTCACAAAATTTTTCTGAGCATTATATTCTAAGTTCTGCTTTTTGCAAATTCGAAGTTAATATTTGATGTCATGTGTGAAATATTAACATCATGTGTGTCAGATTAGGATTACATTGATACGTTTTTATTTTAACCAAATTTTGTCATTTTAGGTGGCCAATCAGAATTGCGACAGGACGTATAACCGCCCAGAGTTTGAAATCAGGAGCGTGAATTTTCCTCTGCCCTACCCCAATGGTCTGAACTGCCGCTACCTGGTGCAGAGGGCGTCCGACGACATCTGCTGGGTGAAGCTGATATTCCTGCGGTTCGACCTGGAGCCCAGCGATGACTGCCAGTTCGATTACCTCAGCATCAACGGCAGGAGGATATGCGGGACTCTGCAAGAGGACGAAATAAGTAAGTTCTGACTATTTTTTACTCTTGTTGAAATAATTACATGGGGCGTTCAGAAAGCAAGTTACACTTGTCTCACCAGAGGTGATATCATTGCGAAATCAAAGCTTGCGCAGATGATAATAAAGTTCCATGGCTTCCAGCTGCAGTAATTTCATTCAGACTGTTTGAACAGTTGCTGCTAAATGTCAGCATCAAGCTGTAATATTACTTAAAAAATGAGTGGCCACTAGATGGCAGTGCTTAATATGTCATGTTAAGAGAGATGTACAAGTAATTGAGAGAGGAGATGGTATGAAGGAGCTACCTTAAAGATGTCTGTAAATAATCCAATTTTGTAAATAAATCTTTAAATATTAGTAAATTTATAAGAACTTCTTCCTTCCCCACCTAAGCTACTGACTCGTCGTCTGACGAATAGAATGGAACCGATAAGTAACAAAAATAAAACCATGCTTCAGCTAAAATCTTAATCCAACGTTGAAGTACGTTTTTTGTGGGCAAAACTTTTTAACGATTATGGAGATTCATCATAATATATCGCCAGTATATGGGTCACGTGCAATGTCACGTCCAACCATCATGAATGAAATGGTGTCAGGGGTATGAAACGGTTCTACAGACTTATCCGATGTCAAAAGGCAAGGAAGGCCAGCAACAGTAAGTGCATCGGACATGGTGGAGCGGGTGGAAGGCACCCACAGCACAGGATTTGCTTCGCAATTTCGGATGAGATGTCTGGAAACATCCACCTTACAATCCCAATCTGGCACCCTGTGACTGTCATGTGCTCGGTAATCCCAAAGAATATTTAGGTGGAAGAAAATTTCCCAGCGATAACCAGGCTCAAACAGCTGTTCTGAGTTGGCTCAAGGAGCAAGGAGCGATTTTCTATCATCAGGGCATCGAGCAATCAGTGTTACGTTCCAACAACTGTCTGCAGCGACTGGAAGATCATCCAGTCGCTGCAGACAGATATGACAGACACACAAGTAATAGTTTATTATATGTGTGTCATATTGAATTATAGCCTACTACATCGGTAAAGTGTTTTTTAAGTGTTTTTTAACTTACATTGTTCGAGTGCAGTTTACTTTTTGAATGCCCTAATAATTCGTTGAGATCGTGTAAAATGAAAATCTTAGTCCAAGGTTTCTACAAAGGAGAAATAAATTTTGCACTTGAATTTTCATTTTGCTTTGAAGAGTCAAAAAGCGGTATCTATAATGTGCATAAATTAGTCGCATGTAATCAACTAAAAAGTAGACCAGTACAAATGAAAACAAAACAAAAATATTTCCTTTTACAAAGAATAATAAAATTATTCTTGGCTGATTTACTAAAATTTATAGGAACAATATTCCTTAATATTGATAAAAAATTAAAAATCAAAAATATTTAATAAAATTTTGATTAAAGTGGGATTTTATAAATTTTATTCTTCAGCCGATTTGTCTTTAGTTAATCTATACGCGAAACTTCATTTCCTGATATAAAACGTATTCGAGGCGCTGTTAATCAAATTATAGTCTAATGTATATACACGTTATATGTCAAACAGTAAAACTTATGCACTCACTTTTAAACTTAAGTTACTGTCAAGCGATACTTTTTATTTAGTTTTGTTTATTACAAATTGTGTACAGAAAAAATGCATGATGAAATTTATTTTCTATTTCAAAGAAAAAACATTCTCCAAAAAGTGGGTATTTTCTAAATCTGGGAACATATTTTTCCCTAAATGATATAATCTTAATTAAGTAACATATAGTTAGTCAGGCATAAACTATAAATATATTGAATCAGGTGCAAGATTTTATTATTATATTTAATGCTATTTTCACACACACACACAACTTTAAAATTATCCACCAAAATGCATTTATTTATTTACATATTCAGATAAATCGATGTAGATATTGAACATGAAATCAACAAAACAAAACAACAAAAATCGAAATGACTCAATTAAAGTGTTATTTTAATTAAAGTGGTGCAGCTATAATTATTTTTCTCTTCAATTATTTATAAATTATATAAACTTTGATTCAACTCATTCATAGTTTATATTCCTTTCCTTTGAAAGCTTTAACCTAGTTTCTTTCGATTGGACGATTAAAATATAAAATTTCTTAAGTGTACCTTTCAGTCTCATAATAAAGACAGATATACTTCTACCGATACCTACTGCCGATGGTGTCAAGAGTTTGGAGTGTGGGTTCCTCTGTTTCACTTGGATAAAGCAATAATGTATCGAAATTTGATGGAACTTTTAACGTTTTGGACCAGACATTCTTTAATGCAACTGTTTCGCTGGTAGGGCATTCTTTTCATTATTGAGTTAATGAATAATGAGCGCTAGATAATAAAGGATATTTCATTTGATTGTCTTAAATCTTTAATTGTTTTAATAAATTCGCCAATAATTCAAATTTTCTGTTCGCTTCTGGACTCCATGAAAATAATTTTGCCTTGCAAAATATTTATGTACCTATGCGATCCTTTTCATCTTCAAAACTATTAAAAATTAAGTAGAAACATGAATTATAAAAGCATGAAAAAATTTTGCTCATAATTATATTATTAATTCGGGTATCTAAAACAAAATAAATGATTAGAAAACAATATCTCAAATAAACTACTTGTATGATTAAAAATATCAGCAAAAAATATTTCCTTCTTAGCTTAACAAAATTCTAAATCTTTTTTTTTTGTTGTTGTTCTATTTGAGTGCTAAATATTAAACACATCTCAAACAATTTCCATACATTTGTTTTGTCTTTCCTTTAGGATTTAAGTTTTATGACAGTATTTTCAGTATAACCAATATATTTGATATTATTTTTAAATTTTATAAATCTGACAAGGAAGCAAATATTTTTATAAAAATTACAACTTTGTCAATTTGTTGTGTGACTGTGTATATAAAATTAAACATATTTGTGATAACACAGAAATGAGTATAAAACTAACACAATTAAAAAATCATGATCACTCAAAGCTCCATAAAAAGATAGATAAACGTACTAAAAATCCATTTGACCAAAACATTTCCAGATAGAAATATTTATTGTTTTCAGATTTGTGCGAAAAGTGTTATTGCATACAAACTTATTTTCTAGCCCAAAATTATTTTGTAGTTTGTTTATTGAAAATTCGGTTTAAATTTTTTAGCTACTGTTGATTTTATTTGAAAACTTCAAAACATGATTGCATTTCGATGTGTATATAAAAATTAATTCCAAAATTCGACAAAATTTGATAAATAGAAACATTTAACATAAAACAGGAGAAATTTTTTTATTATTTTACGGTGATTCTTTTGCATATTAAATCTCATTGAGTTGGAGCAACATATTTTAAAGCTAAATAAAAGGAATAAGTATAAGAGGATTCGAATATGCTGCAAATATATTATCAATTATAAGCAAAAACCAGTAGACAGACAGACATTGCTCAAATAATTTGAAGGCGATCAAAGTTTTCCAAGGCTGTATCACTGAGATGCTGTAGTGCTTTTATTGATTTAGCTAACATTTTAAATCAACTTTAAGAGTTTAAAAAATCCATTTATACCCAACCCGACATTGAAAATGCAACACAATATCAAGGATTGTTTGTTTGTCGCTCAACGGTCATTTTTTGCACACGAGGGCTAATTAGACCGGGAACTACGGTTTAAAGTGGATTCCGAACCACTACAAACATCCATACCCAAGGTGGGATTCGAACCCACGAACTGTTGAACCGAAGGCAAGAGCGCTAAACATTCGGCTGCCAGCTCGGCACACAATATCAATGAGGAGACATTGAGAAGGAGCCAGAAAGTGACGAAACTTGGCAAACAGAGAGAAAGCAATGAACAATAAGTATTTCGAAATGATATGCATAATACAGAGCAAGAACAGGTTTGGGTCAGCAGTTTGTAAGACCAGAGTGGAAGTCGATACACGAAGCAACAAGTCTATAAGAGTACGGATGACGTCCTGAAGAATGGCAACCATTTGCCATTTATTTTCTGAAAAAGGCAGGGTCTGCAAATGGCGTTCAATAATATCCCAAATGTGTTCGATTGGGGAGAGATCTGACGATCACGGTGGCCAAGGAAGCAGCTGTACATCTCACAGCATTTGTTTGCCGATACGAGCAATGTGCAGTCTGGCATTTATTTGATAAAAACCAGATCGCAAATCTATAGTGGTCATAAAAGAGATTTGTTTAGCATTGTGCAGAAGATCGTCCATTCATGGTAACGGATATGGATTTGACTTGGTGACCGCATAGAGTTTTCGGTAGTCGATGCAAAGTCTAAATTCACCATTTGGATTAAGTATAAGCACTACTGGTGATGCGTATGCTGAATCACATTCTTAAATTATCCCTGAGGTAAGAAGCTTTTCAATTTCCTTTCTTCAGACATCTTTTCTGTTTGGAGAGAGTCGATAGGGAGGTGAAGCAATTGTAGCTGAATCCCCTGTATCAATTCGGGGGGGGTCGATAAAAGTTGTTGCTTCTCCCCCTTGTTGGAAGATATTTTCATACTTCTTCAACAAAGCATTAAGTTGTCTCCTCTGATTTGAGTTGAGATTTTCCCCTTCATCTGATCTAATGAGCGTTGAGCTTTCATCACTCTAAGTCCCAATGAAATTAGTACATTGTTTCGCAAATTCTGTTTGATGTATAAATGAATTATCTGGAAGAGTGGTATTTAAGTCTATGAAGGAATTGTCTTCTGACAGATATTCCCATTGTTTTGTTGGGTTAGTATTATTATTTCCAATTTCAGAGGAATGATCTTGAGAATCTGGTTGGAGTGAATCACAATTCACTGGAACATTGAATTTTACAAATGAGAAAGTTTCATGCGGTCTATCACTAAAGTGCCACAAATGTTTTTTAAAATTTAGAACGATCCCTGTTTTATCTATTAAGTCGATTCAAAGTAGATTATTATTTCTCTGTGCGTCCGGAATAGCAAAAATTGGAACTGAAAATCTTCTTTGTATCCAGACCTTAACAAAAGCTTTGTGTACTTCCTTTTTTGAATCGCAGCCATCTGCTAAATTTATGTCAAGGACTGATTTTTAGAAATGGATTCCTTGTTCTCTAAGAAGGTGATAGAGAGTTTCATCAGCAATAGTATGAGTTGCGGCCGTGTCCACACAGGCTGTACCCCACTTTCCATTGATATATATATTTAATATTGTCATCTGGTTAGATGTTGACAGACTGTTCAACTTTGCACTGCGAAAACGAGCGGAATTCTTTTCAGATTTGGAACAATTTCAACAGTTTGATTTAATATAGCCAGGCGTGCGACAATTATAGCAATAAATGGAAGAGGATTTGTCTTGCTTAAGCTGGTTGAATTTTCCGCCTTTAACTTTTTTTTCAACATTGTTCAATCTGGGATATTCTTCTCTGGTTTTTGGGAATTGTTTCTTATTGATAACTGATGGTCCTTCTATGTTAGCTTTGTGACGAAGATTGTCATATGCATTGAGTTTTTCTACCAAATCTGTTGGAGAGGTGATGTCAGCCCATTCATCCAAAAAAGGTTCTTTAAATTCCGGTGGGCATTTTTTCTTGATCTGATCGTTTATCATAAAGTCCTTCAATTTTTCAAATGTGTCTACCCTTCCTTCCTTTATCTAATTTTAAAAATAGCTTCAAATTTCAAAATAAATGTCATTCCATGTACTACCAGGATTATTTTTATGTGTCACAAATAAGTGACGAAAACGTTCCGCGCTTAATTTGAATCTTTTTAGAAAAATATCTTTTATATAGTTGTAATTTTCAGCTTTTTCTTCTGGCTCGTGAGAGATTATTTTTGCCACGTCACTTGGAAGAACTCCGACTAGGAAAGCGATCCATTGGTTTTCTGGAATATTTAGAAATTTTAACTGCCTCTCAAAAAGATTGAGAAATAAAGAGATGTCGTGTTTTTTTGCATTAAAGTTAGGAATTAACTTTTTTAACTCAAGTTTTGGTGGATCATTTGATTGAATTAGTAATACCGGCGATTGCGAAGACAACTTTTGGACTTCAAGTTGCAGCTTGAGAACTTTAACTTCATGGGTTCTTTCTTTTTCAATTCTGGCTTCTTCTATTAGTTTTTCTTCTGTTACACGTTCACTTGCTAGTCTCTCCTGCTCTTTTTTTATACTCTTTCTTCAATAATACTGAATAATATGTTTTTCGTTAGTTCCTCATCATACTTGACAGATTTGACGATTAAATCCTTTAGCTGGATTACTTTCATGTTATTCCCAATATCCAAGCCCAATGGCTTAGCCAACAATATCAAATCTTCTTTTCGACCTTTTGCGAGGTATGCCGTCTTAAATCTATCGTAGAAAAGTTACCAATTTCAAAAGTCTTAAATGTCTAATAAAGTTCGAGGATAAATGAAAACATAATGGTTCATGTAAAATTCTTACAACTCCTAACAAAATTTACACTCACTGTACTTAAATTGATTAAAATAATTTTTCTCAGTTTATTTTCACAACAGAATAAAAGTATAGTTCAAAGTAATTTTAACATACTAATCATTGACACATTTTTAAAATTGTAAAAGTAAAAATGTTTAAGGTAAAACTCCTTTAAACCAACTTTTGTGATAACAGTTGTAAATAGAGTAATAAGTGAAAACCAAATTCACAAGTTAAAAGTCTTACATTTCAATTATGAAAATTTACCCAGAATTCAAATATTTCAGTCACTAAAATAATAACTATGTTGTAAAAATCTTATTTGACTATTGAGAAAACAATGAAAAATATTACTTATTATAACATAATTTTATGTATATATATTTAATAAACTTAGTGAACACTTTCGATTTCATTTTAAATTGCAAAAACAATTTACCATAGTTTAAAACTTTTGCACCATTTATTCTGCTACACAATATATACCAACCTATAAAATATAATAACCTCAATTTATATAAATATTCAAACAATAAATAACACTTATTCTGAGTTTGTTTTCTATAATCGAAGGTAACTTCAATTATTCTAAAATGAATTGTGTAAACATAACACTATATAGATTTATATTTTGATCAAAATCAATAACACGAAAACATTCTAAATGAAACACTAAAATATATTCAATATTGACAAGTTCTAGCAATATTTAATTTATTAATTAAATATATTTAAAATATTTAATTTAAAATTCACATACATTGAAAAATAAGTTATTTTTCATGAGACCATCAATCATACATATATTATATTTGTTTTTCATAAAACCTTTTTATTATTCTTTCAGAAATAAAATAATATGCATTTATATGTTTCAAATCGTGATGACAAAAAAAATCTATCCTTTCAAATAAAGAAAAAAATTTCAAACAAGTATTAATTCAATGTGAAGAAGAAAAAAAAATACATCTCTTAAACTGATACTATTTTCAACATGTTTATTTATTTATGTATTTTAGACTGAACTAAAACACAAATGTGAACATTACCAAAGATATGGCAAACATATCTAGATACAGTTTGATATTAAATAAATGGAATATTTGTTCTAATTCAGAACACACACTATAAGTTAATTATTTCTGGTTTTCCAGGAAAGCTTCTGAAATACAATTTCAACAAAATAATATTAAAATGATTTATTTCAAATGCTATTCGATACGAAGAAAGAAAAATAAATTTTTAGAACAATATTTTACTTTCAAGGACAATGTTATTCATTCAGAAAATGATGAGTAAGCTATCTCTTTATTTTATTAATGTCTATCACTAACTTTAGAAAAGAAAGCGCGAATATCAAACTAAACAATTAAATTTAGTTTTTTTTTATTAAACTGTGATCAACAATTTTAATAGTAGTTATGATTCCTAATAAAATTGATCACACAAGTTAAATTATTTTAATAATAACACTTTCCAAATTTAGGAAAAAATATTAACACCACAGTACTTTTATGTGACTTTTCTTTTCGGGGTGAAAAACAACTATACCTTGAAATCAGTTTATCAGGATTAAAATACTGTTCAAGTATAACAGAAAATATCCAGGTCTTCCTATTCAATCATTTACTCGCAGTAAGTTTTGATTCGATTCGCCTGAAATAAAACGTGAGACAAGCCTTTGTTTTCGATAATTTAGAATAGGTCTCTGTTTGTAATAAAGGCTATAATTTTGAAAAGCGGTTGGGCACCAATGTGTCCGGTGATTGTGGGTTTAATCAAAACAGCCTTTAATGTAACAATAATTTAATTATTCAGAGTTAAGTTACATACAATAACAAACAGATACACTAAATTAAAAGGATGATTAAAACACATCTCAAGAGTTCGAAATCGAAAGTCTAACTGTGTTTCCTTCTCCCCGCTAGGGGCGCACTCGGAAAGGAGGAGTGAGAGAGTGAAGTGCCACACGTCTTCACTCACACTTCATTCAAGAGAGTGAGGTGCAAAAATGTTTTTAAAATTGTCATGCATGAGTTAGAACTAAGGACTAAGGAAAAAAGATTTCGCTTCCTTTCTGAATTTTCACAACACACACACACACACTACACATATATATATATATATATATATATATATATATATATATATATATATATATATATATATATATATATATATATATATATATATATACTTGATCACTATAATAGTGAACGTGGTTTCGTTCTCCCCAGTAGAGCGTCGATCTGAAATGGATTGTAACAACGAATGAAACGAGTTAAAGTTAAAATTTCAATTTATAATGACCTTGTAACTAATACTGAACTCGTGAGAGCATCTGAAATCGTTAGGAACATTTTTCAACCGTTTTACGCTTTATTCGATTTGTTCTTATCAACTATATGTAAAGACACATTTTTTTTTTTTTAAAAAACAACATTTTTAATAAAGTTAAGTAAATAGTTAATATATTATTCTTTTAAATCACTTCTTCACAGCTCTAAAACTAAATATACATTTTCCATTAGACTCAAAGTCACGCGAGTTAATCAACTTGTTATTTAAGAGTTATAAATAAGTTTATAAGACACGATCATCACAGCAAAGTGCACTTGAATCTATACAATTACAGAATGTCAATAAATATTTTTACTATGTTGACGATAAAAACACAAGAAATTTAAGAAAAATCTATCGATCACGCGAGAGTCATAAAGTGGTAAAAACAAAACTGACAACAAATTTGCTCAAAACAATTCACACGTGAACTATTTGTTAGATGTCAAATTTCTAAATATGTTAGAAGCATCCATTATATTTAAAATTGGAAAACATTTACTGTGAAGAAATTTTGAGATATATTATAATTTTCATTATAAATAACTTAGGCCAGGAGGTTGGCCTCTGGCAAACATGAAATGCAGAATCCCATGAATCCTTTTAGAATTTTATTGAAGCTCTTCTTTAGTTATTTTAAACAAACATTAGCCGACCAACTTGTTTAGTGGTCAGAGTGCCTGACTGCGGATAAGGAGGCCCTGGGTTTGAATCCCGGTTCGGGCATGGATGTACTTTCTCTCTCTATCTATCCTGTCTTTATCCTTTCCTTGTAGGAATGAGGTGTGAATGGTTGCCTACCCTATAAACGGGTCCCTATGGCATGTGTGTAGAGCAAAATCGTACTTTCACCTTCATGATGCTCTGATTAAAACGAAAGACGCTCCCAATCGACTTAATTCGCATAGCATAGCGAGCTTGGCTTGTCCAAGTGTCATTAGTAAACAACAAACAAACATTAAACTTATTTAAGCTTACTGTAAAGTTGCTTATCCTGCAGTGGATACTTTTTAGACATTTTGCAAATTCCAATAAACTCGGAGAAGTATTGGTACCTTTCTCCTTTAAATATACTCATCTAAGCATAATCAATTCTTGGATTTGTTTTTAGTTGATCTTTGCATATGACCTAATTTCGTGAGCATTTTAATCAAAGCATAGTAATTATTGTTAAAAATGGTTAGTAAGTTTATTAAAGCACAGTTGTTTTTTTTTTTTCAAAATATAGATACTTGTTTTCCATTGGAAGTAAATGTTCATGAAAACTAGCAGACTTTGTCAATAGTACATAAAATAAAAATAATGTGCTAATAATAGTAAAAATAATGTTTTTTTACCAATGTTGGGTACTGGGTGATTACCGCTTCGCCACAACAACAAAGCCGTAAACAACTACATATTTCAGGTTACCCGGCGGGCACACGTGAACCAAATCACGCAGACGAGTAGCATTACCTACGAACCACTCAAATACTTCCACGTTCCACCACAAACCGCTTTATGGGGTGAACCACATTCATTCATAATCTCAGCAGAAAGGAGAAGTAAATGCAGAGGGAAAGAAACATCCATGCTCGAACAGAGATTCGAATCTGGGAATAATAGCTTAAGAGTCAGAAACGCTAGATAATCAGCCATCACCAGCATGACAGTAATGTAGTTAATAATTTCTGGTTTTACACATTTTGTTTCCCATAAGCAGCATAATTGTATATTGACATAAAATGTAAGGAAGTATCTTTAAGCAAATATTAATACTTGTGTTTTTTTATAGTTGTTTGTTCAGATTTAAAACTATTAATTACCAATCAGACTAAAAGATCCTGGTGCACATTTTAATAGATAACACAAAACATTAAAAGTAAAGTATTATATCTAATGTTAAAAGTAAGTTTTGTAGTTTTTTTATTTTTTATTTTAATTCAAGTAAATAAATGCCATCTTAAGCATATACCTTTTTCACTTATATGAAATGTCAAGATCTGCTAAAGGCAAGAAATAAATCATAAACAAGAAAGTAATTTTATAAAGTTATTTTATTAAAGTTAAACTTACTACTTTCTCGTTGTCATTGAATGAAGTGGGAATAAGTATGCAAATTAATGCATGACGTGGTTGAGACACTGGTCATTCGCGAAGAAATATCTGTCGTTATGAATACAGGTTCACTGCGAATATTTTTCACTCGTAACTCGTTCAGTACCTAGAGAAACAGAGGTGTCCAAAGGGCTCGTTCAAAATTGTTTGTTTTTACGACTTCAAAGAGGTTTTGCTATCTGCTGCAGCAAGTCGGTGAAAATGTCAAGAGTTTAGGGATAGTGCTGTGAATGAATGTACGGCAAGGGAATTGATTTTACAAATTCAGCTCGGGATATTTGTCAATCTGTGATGAAACTGCTGTCTGGTGGACTAGTCGTCAACTGGTCCTAATGGGCCAAATGATCGTTCCAGATCTGCACTCACAGTAATTGGAACGTGTGCAACAGAAGGAGCCAACACTGGTTAATTACAAAGGTTACTGCTCTTGATCAATAACGAAATGCCATATTTCCCACAGGTAGTTAGGAATACCCTACAGTGACTTGGTTAGGAGACTTTATGTCCTCCTCCTCACTCACTTGACCTTATACCATCAGATTACCACCTATTCCAATTCTATAGACAATCATCTTCGAGGAAAATCCTTTACAAACGAAGCAGACTTTTTCCAAACACTCACAGACTTCTTTACATTCAAAACTCTCAAGTTTAACAGCAAGGGGATGATTCTACAACTGAATACACGTTGGCAGAAGGTTCTGGTTGTCGATGCAGATTATTTCGAAGATTAACAATCGCGCGACTACACTTTCTGTAGGTCATATTGTTTTGTGTCATTAAAAACAGCGAGAACTTTACTTTGTACAAGCGATTTACGTTAAGAATGTGAAAAGTAAACTTTCTAAGTACATATGAAATTGTTTTTTTTTAAGAATCCTTTAATCAAATGTTTAAAATATATAATTATAAATTAAAAATGTTTAATGTATTTTTTTAATTTTCCTTGGAGAACTAGTTACTAAAATACCTTTTCCTGAATTCTTAACCATGAAATCAAAATAATCAAAATCCGATAGTTGTGATCAAATCAAATAGATCACAATTATAAATTTTGATATTGTTTACATTATATTATAAATTTTGACCAAAACACGAGTTAATGTTGGACAATATTTTGTCAGCAGTATTTATCTATCACAAAAAAGAATGATTTTCGTGAAATAGGAAACCGTTGACTACAATTCCCTTCAAAAGTTTAGTTGTTTATGAAAACTGCGCAAATAATCTCGATATTTTTCTGTACATATGTCCAAGTTTGACAATATGGTTTAATGGACACTATGATCAAAGTACGTCATCCTATTTTATTTTAAAAGATTTATTAGACTGATTTTCAGTTATTGTCATTGATTTTCAGCTGCTTTTGATTTGATCTTAGTTTTTCAAGGTTCCATAACATGCTGTATTGACCGATAGAATTCAAGATATTATCGCATTTACTGCTATTTTTGCGCCATAAATCTCGCAACTGTTTTTAATGTGTTCAAAAGTTATAAATACATCATGTAGTTTTTCGTATCGGACCATATTGTTTACTGATACTTATGAAAGTTCAGTACTCTAATATTATAAAGTGTAAATATTTTCACAAAAAGGAAAGATAGGCACGTACTTATCTTATTCTGTTAGGGAGCAAATATCAGTGTAAATATAACCAAGACGGAAAATAGTGAAATATTTAGATATGTTAAAAACTCAATTTGTTAAAATGTAAACATCTCTTTCATGGTCTTATCATATAGGTATCTGTAACTCATCATATAGTTTCATGAAAGAGTTCAGATATGAACTTTTTTATGAACCTATATCCATTATGAATGAAAGTAAATTAATCAAGATCTGAAGAATAACCATATTATCTAGCTTTCATTTTAAAAGTTCATAGATTCATTTCTCCTTATCTTTATTTGAAACGCACTTGAATTAATATGCAACGGTGAAATTATTCCTTGCGAGCACAAATTAACTACAAAATCATAAGTTAGCCGTAAATTTAAGATTCATTTTTAATTTCCTTAACTTAAAGAAATGCTATTTGTCTGAACTCTTAATCATGACATGTTTGCTTTCACCTTCAAGTTTTACTAACACTGATCGCATTATGACCTACGAATTGATAGTTCATAGATAAATAGGTTGTATTCATGTATCTCAAAAAAAGAAAACTCTGCAAATACCCAAACATTCATCAAGACTGATAAATTTATGAAACGTAGAAATGCCATATTCTTTCATGCAATAGCGATCAGCATCTACCTCTTTCTACCGCGGTGAGGATCAAACCTAGGAATTCAAATTTTGGGTAGAAAATCGAAAGATTTGATCCCTACACCCCTTTAATCTTGATAGTTGATGGTTTCTTGTATAACTAATTCCCTATAGCTTGTAGATGATGTCTGTAATCAAATATTCTCATTTTCAAGATGTGATATTGCTGAATATTTAAAAATTTCTGGAATTATTTCTACGTCTGTTTCAAAAATGTTGTAATTGAAACATTTCATGAGTTACTTCTATATCTGTTTTGAAAATAGTCTTTAAATTGATAAGTTGTTTTCGGAATTGTTACTGTAACACGTGAAATCTTTGGTAGTTTCTTTACTTATCTTTAATTTAAACTTATCTTTGAAAAGGTATTGATTTAATCATTTTAGTTTTCTTATTTGATTTACTGTTTCATTTTTGTATTTAGCTATTCTTTCCTTTTCCTGTGTTTGCTGCTGGACACAATTTATAACTAATTAATCACCACATAGCCCTTTGAATTTCCTACGAAATGATAAAATCCTTAATATTTGCACTAAAGTTTTCATTTCAAAACGATTATGTAATTCGTGTATAATATGTTACCAAAAAGAGAAATAATCACAATTTTAACTTCGCTTGATTATAAACACACAAAAACATGCTTAACTTTAAATAAGTTGTTATACGTTGTCTAGCTATGCAAATGTTGTCTTATTTCATCTATGCATTATGCAAAATTTTAAAATGCATAGATGAGATGAGTTCTCCTTTTAATTGGATTTAAGTTAAATTTTTTTAGTAAAAAATTAAATTCCATTAGAAATTCATAAAATCCTTTAAAGCTTTCCACTGACTAGGAATGACTGGTATTTAAATTTTCATTAATGATAAATATATAAGCACATTCTCTTTAATATTTCGTGAGTATTGTCATGTTCACTTTAAGAATTGTTTTATTGTATCAAATATTTCTGCCGAAAATATTAAAATATATTTTTTTAAAATTTTATTGAAAAGAAACGGTCTACCTTAAGAATAGCTACAGCCAAGTAGTCTGATGAGTGTCGGTTGCTATAGTAACAACAGTTGTTCATTTCAAATGGGTCTTATCTTTAGGAGTTGACGATAGTCAGGGTAATATATCGTGTTTATTCCCAAGGTATTTAGTAAATCACTGTTGGTGTCTTTCTTTTGGCTTCTCTGGTTAAAATAGGACATGTCCTGTTCTTGCAATAACAGACAAATACAGGCAAATTAGTAAGAGTTATTCTCAGTATAAACAGATAGTACATGATACACAAAGACTCAAAAATAGAAATATATTAACAGAAAAGCCTCACAAACCAGTTTACTTCTGTCTGACTTTCTACAAATTGTAATTCATCCTTCAAGATGATCTTTATCTGTAGCTCTGTTGCTTAAAAGAGGCAGGTTAGGCTCGGAAAAATTTTAATGCAATTGTGTCTAATGAAGGAACGCGCTTTCATTACAGTTATAAGACGAGATCAGTCAAGTAAAATATTAAAAATCAATTTCAAGCAGCTCATTGAAGATTTCAACGTAATAGATATAAAAGGAATTAAAGATTTGATGTATTTTTAATAGCACTTTTTTAGCAACAGAAAAATAAATTTTCTCATTTTTAATTACCTATGAGGCCACACGAATTTCTCTTCTGCAAAATGAATGGTTTGTTCATTACAGTGCAATCCACAGTGGAGCAAAATCCACGAAAGGTAACCTGGATCTCTCTATATTTGATTTTTTTGTGTAATTAAATCATTCAATTCTATAATAATGGGGCATTGAAAAAGACAAGAATGTATATCGTTAAACAATGAGTTGAACAGAATAAATAACAGTCCATCGATGATTGATATATTACCTATTTCTATTTGATATAATTACTGTGGTAAATATAAAAATTTAAACTTCTATTTTCTTTTTTGTACTTGATGTTTTAGACTAGAAATTCTTGGTAATGACTTCTGTCACTTTTATTACAGGAGCGTACCTTTTCAACTCCGATGAGATCACCATGTACTTCCGTTCGGACGGGGCGAATGCTCACAGAGGATTCCTCATTCGTGGAGAACAGTTGAAGTGTAAACCTCAAGCACTTCCTGATCCCATTCAGAGTAAGTACGGTTATAGTTTATTGGTATTTCTTGTTTTTTTTTTTTTTTCAAAATATTAATGATTGAAAATCTTCAAAACATATACTTACAGTGAAACTGACAATAAAATTTCTATCATATCAATCATATTTTTCTTTATTTCATGAAAATGGCTTTACAATTTGGTTATTTTAATTCCATTTCAAGACGTTTTAATTTAAACATAAATTTGTTAAATAAGAATCAGTTTTTAAATTTTTTTTCATTGATAAAATTAGAAATGCCCTCAAATTTCTAATAACGCTTCCAAATGATAGTACATCAGTAATTAATCTGACTTTAAATACATATGTTATTTTTATATGATTCTTTCTTATTCCACTTTAGAGTTCGAAAAAAAGATTCATTCTTTTGAATGAAATTTCTTAATGTTGTTTACCAGATAACTCATATTTCGCTTAAGAATATAATTCACAATCAACACGATTCCAAATAAACAACATTAAAAATTTGCGCTGAAGGATTTTTCACGGTCAACTTTTTTAATAAATTGAAAACGTTCTGGAAAAATAAGTGGTGAAGAAAAGTTTTTTAAGTCATTGATCTGCAAAAATGCTTCAAACAAACATTTGAAAACAAATCCTATCGAATGGTTATTAAATATGTAAGTAAATACGTTGTAGAGACAAAATGTATTATCCACTTTTTACATTCCTGAAAACAGCTTGATCCACAAGCACTGAAATTAGTTCAATAACTAACATTCTATCCCTCATTTGAGCACTTTGATTTGCATGGATTTCAAAGTCCTTTTAAATTGTAAATATAAATGGTCATAGGTGGCAAAAATAATAAATTAAATGGGCGTAATTTTTACTAAATTAACGTACAATTTTAACTTATAAAATACATTTTTATTTATTTTCATTTTATGTACATTTTTTTATCTTTATGGTAACTTTAATTATAATGACATTTAATGGCAATTGCTTTTAATAATAAATAACAAACTAAATGCAAGTACAAATTTTAATAAATAAACGTACATATTTATTTTCATAATCTTTGCCCTAATTCCTAAAAAAATACATAAAATCTAACAATTTTCAAAATTTCGTAACTTTTAACACACTAATTAAGCAGTGAACTGAGTAAGAATATGCTTATTGCATTGCACACTTAATATGAATTGAACAAGTTATTAAAATTATTTTTATGAAAAATTTATCAACCTATACTTTAATATTTTCGTATTTCAATCTGACTTTCTGTTTCTTAGCCAATCATGTCGTTTTCCTTTTTACAGATAAGACAACATCAATCAACTGCGACCAAACTTTCGACAGAGACATCTTCGTGTTGCAAAGCCCTGGTTTCCCGAATGCTTACCCACCACTTCAGCAGTGTACCTTCACAGTCAATAAGTCAAACAGATACGTCTGCGGCTTACAGCTGACATTGCTGACATTCGATATCGAAAATGATGCCGCTTGTCAGAAGGACTACCTGCAAATCGAGGGAGAGCGGCTTTGCGGTCCTGTACCCACTAGGACTATTCGTAAGGATAAACTATTTGGAACTTTGAACATGCTCACAAAAGTAACATTAGGATGACTATCCCGTATACTTAATATGATTTGCCCTCAAATTACATCATCGTTCCCGACAAGCTTAATTTGAAACTCTGTTTGGTTTAAAGGCCACGGTGACGTGTTAAGTCAGTTCATCGTTCTCACTTTCGGAATATAATGAGTTGTCTGAGGATGGAAAGTCAAGTATAAGGGTCTTCCGTATGATTCTTGCTTAGAAATTACGAAGACATCCACGGGCTCTATCAGTTAGACGCTTCCGTCTAACCGATAGAGTCTACTTCAAGGAATACGCTCACTTTATTTTGGGTCTTCGTTTTTCAATCTGTTGAGAGTGCTTCTCAAATGCATCAACTAACAGCTATTTCTTTCATTTACATTTGGAGCTTAATTTTTCACAGAAGGAAATATGTTTTAGAGGTTGAAATAAATTTTAATGAAATATTTTTCAGTTCATTTCCAGCAAACCAATATTTAAAACGGAGAATTTTCTAGTAAGAATCTTCAAATTGGAGACGAACTGACAAATGACAGATTAATAAAAATTTGCTCTCGTTTAATATCGTTTTATTTTTATAGGCCCAATGTAGTACGTTCATGTTACTATTACACAATTCCAAGGTATAGTATCTGATGATAAAGTATTCTATAAAAAGTAAATAAATTAACTATGCAAATTAATTAAAGAATTTAATTATGTAATCAGAAAGACATTAACTATTCTCACGATCTCTATCCTTTGCGAAATATCACTAACTTCATTCAATAAATCTTTTCAAATAGATAGCAACATCAATTTATAGCAATATAGTAATAGCAATATTAGAATTTTGATTATATATATGTATATACGTATATATATAGCTATATATATGATATATATATATATATATATATATATATATATATATATATATATATATATATATATATATATATATATATATATATATATATATATATTATAGACTTGAGTATTTATAAATAGACATGAATAATGAAGTTTCTAAAATTCAATTTAAAAGGGATCAATTAACTTCGTTTACCACTACATTCATTAAAATAACTGATTATAAGGGTTATCTAAGTATTTTGGTGTAATCATTTTGAAGCGGAATTTCAATGATACGTCCTTCATCTTGTTTTCATGGAAACAGTCGGGTGACTGAAGGCACGTGTGATGAATGTGACTCACTCCAAAGTCCACCTGATCACGGTTTCTGTGTTTACATCACGTTATCTCGTGCTCCAGCGACCTGTCAACGATAGTTCACCTCGACAACTCACAAGAAAGTGTTTTTATCGGACTTATTGATGGCGGACTTATGTTTATGCTTATAGTCCAGATAGTGCGCTTGTGGCTCCGTGAACTTGAAAATGTCAACACATAATACTTCTTGGCTTTATGCTACTTCATCGGAAGTGTTATGAAGTTTCGTAACATTTCGGTGCATTTTTTCAATGAGAGATAGAGTTTTTTGTTGTCTTTGTGATATAGCATTCTGAAAACCAAAAGTGATGGATTGCTTTCACCAAATCGCAGAGTGGAACTTATCTGAGCATCTGGAAAGTTCGATAACTGTTGCAGTTGAATGACAAATACTTAAGCTTGTGATAATATGAATATATTACCGTATCGATAAATGGTGTCACTTTTTTCAGAACTTCTTCCATTTCCTTAAACTCTCCGTCCTTATCTTTGTAAATAAGATATTGAAAATGATAACATCTGAGAGGCTTCTAATTTATAGATAATGCACAATCAAAACCTGGCTAATTGTTTTATTTCAATTCGTGATATTTCTCAGAAACTATTTTCAGACATTCCATTTAGTAAATTCTAATTTTAAGTGAAAATATAAATTTTTATTTATTTAAAAAATCTACCAATATTTTCCAGTGTTGTTGATTTGAGATGCTAAGATTTCTCAATAAAAGACTTGAATAGTATTTCTAAAAAATATTATTTACAAAATTACCATTAGCTAATATTCTGTCATTCTATTTCCTTAAGTTGTACATATTTAACTTGATGTATAAGATTTTGAAAGCAATTATATCTTAAGAAATTTCCTTTACATAAAATCATCACTTAACAGTTATATCATTTAAATCGTAATATTTAAGAAATTGATTCAAGAACATCATATTTTCCTAAATCTCAGTATTTTTTATCAGCAAAAATGACTGCTTATTCCAAAAGAAATGTTTAGCAATATCATTTGATAGTGTTGGAAAAGAAGCCAAGATTTTAAAATAGACGATACAAAAGTTTATCGTTTAAATATTTTTAAAGTTATTTTCTTCTACTAGCACTTTCTTTCCTTCCGATAGGTTATATATTTTCATATTAAATATAATATTTTAAATAGCCCTTAAATATTATATTTTTAATACATAAATTCAGCATTGAATAAGTTGTAAAATTTATCTGATCCGTTTGATATTTAAAGAATTATTTTCAAGTAAATCGCATTTAAAATTTCTTTGATTTGAAAAGTTTCTAATTTTTGTATTAGCAAAAAATTAATTATAAAACATTTTATATTAATAATATTAATATCTTATAAACAATTATCGAAATCGTATTGCATTTTTAAATAAAAGGTATACAAATTTGTTCCAAAATTATTATTGCATAATTTATCTATAATTACTATTATCATTCTCATTCGTTCTCTTATATTACTTATCTTTATTTTTATAAATAAAATTTTAAAAATTATAAAACGTTAATTTATTTCTATAAACTTCTATTACGATATAAATTGACTATGATTTCTTAAATTAAATTGCATATTTAAGTCATCACCACTGTAATACAATCTCATTATTTGTTAAATTACATTTAATGAATCTTTTTTTTTTCAAAATTCTTTTTTCGTTTACCAGGAAACTAATTGATTAGAGTTTTATAGCACAATATTATTATTTATTTATTCGCAGCGAAAATTCAATATTTTTTAATAAAGGATATAGAAATCTATAACGAAATTACAGTTAATATCATTTCATTAATTGTTATTGCTACTTTCTTATTTTAAAAATCTTCATTTCTACTTTTATAAATAAAGTAGAGAAACTTTTTTTTAAACTTCTATTATATATCTTTCAAGAAATACGAATTCAACATTTGGAAAATTTCGTCATCTAAATATCTGATAAGTAATTTTTATGTATATTACATTCGTCTCTTATTTTGTACTTCATTCATTTTTTTATTTGCAAGAAAAATCATAGCTATATTGTAATATTATTTTGTATTTTTATTAAGAGTTTTCGAAAACTCCAATTTAAAACTGATCAGTTCTTATTGAAAGCCTCAAATTTCACTTATATACAGCTGCAGGAGCATGCACAATTAATATAATGCTGTCATTCTCAATGTGTTATTCGAGCATATTCATGATGTTTAAAATATATATATATATATATATATATATATATATATATATATATATATATATATATATATATATATATATATATATATATATATATATATATATATATATATATATATATATATATATATATATATATATATATATATATATATATATGTATGATTACTTTGAAACCTTGTTTTTTTAAAGAAAATCTCAGTTCAAATAAATAAATATATCTCTCCTTTAAGCAAACAAATGGTGAGCATTTGGGATTTATTTTCGTCAAGATAGAATATGCATTTGTACTTTAGTCACCATAATTTTGTTTAGCATTTCCATTGAAATAATATTTTTTTGTTGTTGAAATTATGAATTTTAATCATTTTTATGTTATTATATGAAACTATTGAAAGAACAATATAAAACGATTTGTTGTAAATTTGGTGGAATTTGTGCAAACCTTCTTGATCGAAAAAATTTCTCACGGGTAGTACTGAAACCAGGAATGGATGTAAATTAGCATTTATCTGTGCTTGAAAATAATAATGTATTTGAAACGCTGATTTTATTGAAGAATAATTTCGTACGTTTTAAGATTATTTTACTTTAAGCATATTTATTCCTTATTTTGCTGATTATATACAAATATTTCTAGGTAATGTTCCTTTCACGAGTGATACTATAACAATGAAATTTAGATCTGACGCTAAAACTGAAAGACCGGGCTTCTCTATTTTAGTCCAACAACTGGAAGACTGTGAAGACATTAGGAGATCAGGTATTATTGACACGTTTATTTTCCTACTTTCCATTCATAAATTATAGATGCTAGTAAATTCATTTTGATTCTAATGTATCGTGACTACAATATATTTTTTACCAAACCATCATGAAGTCTAGATTAACAGCTATTAGCTTTTTAATTATACTAAATTAATCGTAAATATTTTTCTCGAAAATTTTATATAGTTTGCTAAGGAGACATTCATCACTGAAATAATTACATTTCACATGGACTTGAGCTTCATAATCATATGAAAGGCAAACCCTCCATGGATTTGAAGTGTGAGCTTAAAGAATTTAAACTGTATAATCATATGAATCGGTTACTTTCAGCGTCGTCTTCTGGAGGGTGCGATCAGGAGTTCTCTGCGGAAAATTTTCTGCTGCAGAGCCCCGGATTTCCGGAAGAATATCCTGCTGATTCGACGTGTGAATTCCGGATCCGGAGACGTTCTCCTGCTCATTGTCGCCTCGAACTGAGGGTTTTGAGCTTCGACCTGGAAGAAGGCACAGATGGGCAGTGCAATGCAGACTGCTTGGAGCTGCCAGCGGGCTATAGGCTTTGTGGCCACTTGCCCAAGGATCATACAGGTTCTAAATCTAAAATCTCTCCTATCGTAACAATGTTTTAAACTATGTATCACTATATATTATGTCAACAGTTTTAAGATGTATATCTACATACTTTTGTAACTATTTTATAGCTATTTTTAATCAATTAGTTAGTATGGTGTACATGTATGCAATCTTTATAAACCAGTGGAAGGAATTGTGATTATAAAAAAAGAATTATTTGAGCAGTTATTGGCATTGTTTATCAATAGTTTACAAGCATTTTATTTAATAGCTAGAATATAAGTTTTTCAAAAATATATTTCTTACTAATTTTAGTTTAAAGGGATTACACACAGGTTGTTCTTCAATGTTACTACTAAACTCTATCCTGTAGCATGATAGCCCATGTGGTTCAAAGTCTGCAGTGCCCATATCAGTTTTCTTGACTGAGAATTCTGGGATGCAAAACATATGTCCCAGTTATGTGGTCAGCCTAAGGTGGACATATTTTACTGCTACGAAGCGGAAATCATTTGTTCTGCAAGTTTATTAGGCAATGGATATATTAACTACGGTGATTTATCAAATTTTTTTCATGATTTAAAGATTTAAATGCCAAGCAAAAAGCAAATTATAAGATAACTTTTCCTATAAATAATCACTCAATTGAAAAATAAAAATAATTAAACTGTTTAAAATGTTATTATAATTATGAAAAATTAATACAATGTTACTCACACACACATTTTTCAATATCTAAATATGAAGCTTATATCATCAAGATATCAGAAGCAATTTATCATCGAGCAGCTTTTTAAATTTAATGGTACGAAGTTGTTGATGCACACATGATATCTAAGTAAAGTGCGCAAAACTATTGATACCACACTTTAATATTCCGTTCATACTGCGCTTTTTAAATCAATTTAAAATTTAATCTGATTTAACTTAAACACTACACTGAAAACAGTATTCCAGCTGCTTTATATTCTAAGCTGCTTTAAGAAATAAAGATTTTTGATCAAAACTTAATTTATTACTGATTCATATTATAAATTCTATGATAGTTCTTAAATTATTTCGAAATTTTCATAATTGAACATGTTTTTCAAACATTTGCAGACTAAAATGTCTTTAGCCTGGATTATGATATTTCAAATGATGGATATGAAACAAAAAAGATAGACTTCTCAAATCTAACATACTTTTTTGATGCTTAATTAATACTTAAATAATCCTGCTTCATAATTTTTTCAAATTTTGCTTTTTATGTATTTATTTTCAACGGCTTCAAATACAAACAAACACTGACAACAATATAGCAGACAATAAAATGGCGCTAAATCAGTTTGCCAAACTGATTTAAGATAAATCACTTGCGGGAATAACATATGCAAATCATTATCCTTGCACTGCGTCACGAGCATTTGCGCTGCATATAGTGCGAATCTGTAAGTGTATACGAGTATAAAGGGAAAAGATTATGCTGATTTTTGAAATAAGGCAATTCCTTTTGAATACACTGTTGAACTATGACTCGTAGACGGCATCGAGTGTCTTTGGAGCAAACTTTTGAGTTCAATCGAGTAAGAATGGTAACTTGTAGTGATTGCGGGTTACCCTTCAGAGAAATTGGTGTGTTGCACTAAACTAAAAATAATGTGTATCAGCAATCACTGGGAGGAAACAGGGACTGTAGACCAAAGGGACCAATTGTATCCACCTTGTTATATCGTTGCACATGATGAAAGAACTACTATACTCATGGTAATGATGGATGTCTCAACCGCGTCACGAACATTAGCACAACAGTCTGTTACGCATTATTCGTTGTCCATTCTAAATATTCGACATTGCTTGCATCCAAATCGAATGCCCACAAGGCATCTATTGCTTTGCTTACCTTTGACTCAGAATCACAATCGTGAAATGCACGACTGACATTGATAACGGAATGTAAATATATTGTCTTAACTGAAAAACTCTGCTTCTGAATTCAACACCATCATGGTTGGATTCCAGTCTGGAGACACCATGGTGAAAAAACTTCCAATCTGTTGTGTTGTGCATCACCACATGGTGTTGCATCTAATGTAATGGTTGAGGATTTTATTCCCACACACCTCCAGTACGCACTGATGATGTATTAAGCAGCCAGTGCTGCATCTATAAAGTATTGGAGCCTGTGGTTCTCCCATACTTTCAGCACTTAGCATCAATCAAATAATGCGTGATTCACATGTGGCACTCAAAATTCAAGATTTATTCATCCATCAGATTGAATTTCTTCCTGGCTTGCTTAATCTCCCAATCAATCTCCAATTGGAAACTTGTGGTTCAAACTCTTGCACAATAAATGATATGAAACACATGATTTACTTTGTTCACTTAAGTGTGAACAAAGTAAATCATGTGTTTATATACATACAAATATACATTTCGTTGGATAAATGTACAATAACAATTTATACAGTAAATACACAACACGAAAAAGTATTACTTTTTTCGAATTATATATAGTCATGAATATATAGCTCCTCAAACTTAAATTAAATTCAACTTCCTTTGGACTAAATGTATTTCGAAGCATATGATTTACAAAAGCAAACTACAGAAAAACATGCACTCCATTTGTACAACAAGAAATCGTTTTCTTAATAACTGTACAACTCAAAAGATATTAAAAATTTATAAAGAAATGTCTTTTTTTATCTTTTTCCATCATCCTTTTTTATCATTTTGTAATTCTGTATAACCTGAGAGACTTTTCAAACAGACTTCATAAAAATTCTAATTAGATTAAATATCTTCAAGATGTGGGCATGAATTTCAAAAAATATACATAACATATAAATTATTAATAAATAAAACTTATAATGATAAGAAAACTGATAAGAAATGCATCGTTTATTTCTTAAGTTCAGTTATGTTATGTTATATATATATATATATATATATATATATATATATATATATATATATATATATATATATATATATATATATATATAAGCTCAGAAGTACTCGAGAATAGCTTTACCAAATACTAGAGAATCTTTTAAAAGTATTTGAGAACTATTCGTGTGAAATGATTTTAATAATAATTTACTTCCAAATTGTGATATTTTCTATATTCTGCAGAAAATATCTTCTTTTCCACTGGGGACGTTCGACTGACATTCAGATCAGATGGGACAACTCAAAGGCCGGGATTTTCCATACAAGTTCGTCAACTACCAGATTGTGGATCGACAACAAAAAGTAACTGATTTCCTCACTTGAAACGAACCAAAATAACAATATATATATATATATATATATATATATATATATATATATATATATATATATATATATATATATATATATAATGCAAAATTAATAAGTACAGAAATTATAAGTTTGGCAATGCATTCATACAAAAGTATAGTAATCTCCTCTATAACACGGTATATTAGTCCCGCATTATAGAAAATCGTACGAGCATTCTCGTAAAACGTACTAGTATGACCTCGTATGATGCGTTATGTACAAATGATTCAAGTTTAACTTTTCTCGTTAAAGGGAATTTAAATCGAATGTTTAGGAAAATCTATGCTATCAGTGAAATGTGTGCGTTTTATCAAAATCAAATTAAGAACATTTTAAATAAAAACATTTATACAAAATAATTAAAGAACAGTTCATTTCAAACAGATCAAATAATTCCAAAAGCATTTCAAAATGTTTGTTCGTTCTAAAATCAGACTGAAATAACGTTCCACCAATATCTCTTTTTAGCAGAATGTTTAAAGGTCAATAATATAATTTAATTTTGTAAAAGAAAACAATTGACAAAATGTACAAGGTTATGGCTGACACTTTTGTAGCTCTATGCTAAGATGCTTGTAGCTCACATTGAAGAAGGTATTTGGAGACGATTTATAGTCAATCGACTAACATTATTTAAGTAAAGTCGATTGAAGTCTTTTAATTAATCGGTGAACACTAAGAGATATGTCTTGATATGAGCAGAAAATTCTGATTTATAAAATTTGTGATAGAGGATAGTTCAAGGATTTTTGATGTTAAGCTTTCATTTTTCATTAAGATTAGAATCTATTTGTGGCGTAGAAATTAGCACCAGGCAAGAATTTTAATTTCCGGATTTGTAAATAGTTCAAATGTCCAAGAGAATGATACTGCTCCTATTTTTAATTTTTTTCGTAATTGGTTCCTCAGATGTTCGTATTAAGGACAATCTAGGAAAATTGGATTTTTGGTTTCAGATTCACCGCATTGACAGCGGTCTGTATGCCAGAAATTAAGTCTAAATAGAATCGAATTGGTAATAAAAGATCTTGTTCTAGCTTATGACCAGCCATACCTCTTCTAGTTGGGATTTCGTTAACAGCCTATGATTTTTGCGAACAAAATTTGAAGGCTCTCAAATTTTGGAGAGATTGGTAGAGCATTGTGAAGACATCTCTGCTAAAGATTAATGATTATACTGTTGCTCCTGCAATTACACATAGATGGACCTTTGGAGCTGGATCTTCCAACTATGCAGGAACCATTACTTGCTATAAAAGAGCTCAAAAACAATAAAGTGCCTGGAATAGATCTCATACAGGCTGAGCTTGTAAAAAAAGAGGGCCAAAGGTGTTAGAGCTCTTACATGCAATAATCCAGTATGTTTGGACATTCGAGAAGATGCCAGAGGATTGTCTTACAAGCTTGCTTTGCCCAATTTTAAAAAAGGAGGATCCTTTAGTATGTGAAAACTATAGAGGAATAAGCTTATTGTGTATTTGCTACAAAGTTCTTTCCAAAATATTGTACAAGAGACTTATCCCGTATGTAGATAATATTGCAGGTGATTATCATTGTGGATTCTGTACTGGCAAATCCACAGTGGACCATATATTTGGTCTTAGACAAATTATGGAGAATTGTCATGAATTTGATATTGATTTACATATTTTATTCATTGACTATAAGGCGGCATACGATTCTATAGACTGAAATGAATTATTTAAGGCTATGCTTGCTTTTAGTATTCCGTTAAGGTTAGTTAATTTTCTGTAGGGTCCTGATCCAGGGACACTCTCTAGAGACTTTCTTGTTGATAAGGGAGTAAGGCAGGAGGATGCTCTTTCTTGCCTTTTGTTTAAAATCGTTCTTGAAAAAGTCATCAGGAAATCTGGTATCAATACCAGGGACAGTATCTTTGAAAAATCTGTTCAAGTGTTGGTGTTTGCAGACGACATTGCACTAGTAGCCTAAGTAAGTAAAAAATATTTAATCGAAGCCTTTGAAGCTATTGAAAGGGAGGCCAGGCTATAGTATTTAAGTAAAAAGTAAAAAATATTTAATAGAAGCCTTTGAAGCTATTGAAAGGGAGGCCAGACTAGCAAGGCTTGTTATTAATCAAGTTAAAAAACTAAATATTTCCCTGTAACTAGAAGCCAATTTACCCAAACTCATCTACTGTGATTATAAATTTGAAACAGTTGATGAATTTATCTATCTTGGCTCAATGTTTAACAAAAATAATGACATTTTCCCAGAGGTAAGACGTTTAGCTGCAGCTAACAAAGCCTTTTTCAGCCAAAGACATTTATTAAAAACAAAATTTTTATCACGAAAAACTAAGTTACAGATCTATAGAACGCTTATCCGTCCCGTTATGACCTATGCCTCGGAAACTTGGACTTTGACTGTAAGAGAGGAGAGGATGTTGGGCCTATTTAAACGCAGGATTTTAAGAAGTATCTTTGGAGGTACAAAGGAAAACGGTGCCTGGGGCAGAAGATATAATACAGAAATCTACCGAATGTACAAGGAGCCAGACGTTGTACATCACATTAAAGTAAGCCGTCTCAATTGGGTTGGACATGTTGTTAGAATGAAGGACAATAAAACACTAAGGGAATTTTTTTCGCAAAACCCATCAGCGTAAGAAGAAGAGGAAGACTAAAGCTGAGATGGGAAGATACTTTCAAAAGAAGACTGTAGGGTCTTTGGAACAAAAAATTGGAGGAGTTAGGCTGCCAGTAGAGGTGGCTGGAAGAAACTTGTTCAGAAGGCCTTGGCCCATCCTGGGCTAGCGCGCCATGAATGATGATGATAAATGTACAAACGTACGCGAAATGGATTGTGAACTGTACAAATCATTATAAATTTCGCAGTACAGAAATATAACGTCAATCCTTTATATGTGAGAAAACACGCATTACATGAGAGACATGAAATCACGTAATATGAAAACGCGTTATAAGAGTACCGTGTTATAACGAAGATTACTGTAGTTTAAATAGAATTACCAAAATATAAATATAGTCGTAGACTTTTTTAATATTTGTAATATATAAATACTAAATCAAGAATAATGAAGCAAATAGACGAGACCATTTAAATATAGCAAAAGGATTTATTTTAATAGTTAATGAAAAAGTCAAACTAAGCCAATCCGCTCAACACCCGCTGATGAAGCTGACCATGTCAGTATTTCATTCTATTTATTTTGTTTTTTGCATTTTTCAATTTAATCCGTTAATTTAAATTTATATATATATATATATATATATATATATATATATATATATATATATATATATATATATATATATATATATATATATATATATATATATATATATATATATATATATATATATCAATTTTGTAATTTCACTCTGTTTGTGAAAAATTGGAACAGAATTTCATGATTTATGCAGATAATATGTTCGCCTTTAACTTATATCTTGGTTTCACAAGATAAAAGATATCTTCTTTCGCGTAATTTGCTGCTTCGATAAATAGACACGTTCACCAGAATGACGAGATGGTTCCAAATTTAGATGTTTGTAAGCAGATTAAAGATATTTTTAGAGTATTCATTATTTGTATATTCGGCTTTCATAGAGATATTATCTTCAGTGAATCAATAATAACATTGTAACGAAATGGGTAGGGTTTTTTCGCACTTATCGCCTTGATTTATATTTAATTTTATTATCTATGCTATATATAGGTTGAATTTTTGTGGAGAATAGATTTCGTTAAGCACATTTTAAAAAATAAAAATTGATTTAAACAATTTTTATTACATTACATGTATGCAATAAACTTATAATAATTTTTTTATTAATTAATTTTATGAATTAAAATTTATTTGCAATTATAAAAAGTAAAAAAATAATTTTTGTCATAAAGGTTGAGTAATAAATTGAATCTCAATTAGAAACTCTGAAAGTTGAGTAATAAGAGATCTCAGCCACTGTTGAATAACGATAGGTGTACATTGCGCTTTTTCTCCAGGGAGAGTCCTTGGGAGTTTTTGGATTTTCTCCCTTCCCACACGTGAATACAGCCCAGAATCTATGAAAGGTGCGGTGTATAGTAAAATGCCTTACAATGGTCTTTAACCATTATGCTATCTTCTACATGCTGTCAAAAATATCTATCAGACATTCCTATTTACAGAACTTTAAAAATTTCATTCTAGAGTGTGATCTTCTATTTGATCACAAGCGGCATTAGGTTCTGATTCACATTAATCTCAGATTTGAAATTGGGAAGAATATACAAAGTGTGATTGGTTAACGAACATAATTTTTTACAAGACTATGTTTGCTATCCGAATTGTTCGTTTTAACCGATTATCAATTTATTGTAGATTTTTTGGGGAAATCGATTCATTCGTTCTGGAGATCCTAAAAATAAAATTTAAAATAAAAAATGTATAATTGCCTATTGAGTTTACAAAAAAAATAATTCATACATAGTCTTGCATTTTAATGTCATTTTCTTTTTTTATTTATAGAGCGCTAAAGAACATGGCTAATGTCGATTGTTTTTCTCTCTTTTATAAATTTTTTATTAAGTAATTAATAGCATTGTCGTTGTAAAGTAATTAATTACATTGTTGTGGTTGTGGTTTGGAATTCGTTATTCAAGACTACGTATGAGACAGTGAACGAACAAGGGTGGGGGAGCGATCAAAATAAAATCAGTTTCGGTTTTAGATGAAATCAAAACAGAGATATTGATGGTCTACTTATACTCTATCGGGAGAAATAATTTTTTTCCAATTCAGAGCTTTGAAGTTCATTTGTCAAGCAACATAATTCAAGAGAGAAGGAAAATGATTTTTGTGTGTTCCTATGGCAAAACAGCACATTAAGCTTAGAGAGCCGAGAAGTGTTCGTTATAGTTTATTTTAGTTCGTTATACAAATATGTGTTCTCTGTGCGAACGCAAAAATTTTTCGTAGAGAAGTGTTCGTTGTCCGATTTGTTCACAGTCCGAACTGTTCGTTAATCGATCTGCCACTGTATTTAGTTTGTGCAGTTATATATGCATTAGTAGAGAATTAAACCTTTGAAGAAAAAACTTCGATTTTAAAAAAATTGACTTTTTAATTTCTTTTCTGTATTTGATATTAGAGACAATTAGTTCTTTCTGTGAGAAATATACAATTATTATAATCAACCAAATTCAATAAAAGCATTTTTAAAATGGTTTAACTTACAATTTTTTGAATAAATTATTATTTTTAAAAAATATTTAATGTAAATTATTCTTTAAATTATTTTCTAAGCGAATTTCCGAAATGTAAGAATATAATATCTCAAATGTGGTGATGAATCAATCAAAATTCACTAAAAATAGTGATAAATCTTTTAAAATGAAAAAGAGTTATTAATTTATTCAAAAGATTTGTATATATAAAGAAGAAAAGAAGGCTGTGTGGATTATATGTTACACTCTGCAATTTAAAAGAACAATTTGAATTGTGTCATCTGAGTTAAATATAAAATTGTATGTATGACATTAATTGATCAATCTATTACTATGAGAGATCGCCAACTGGGTCAGGGAAGATATCTGAGTTTTTGGAGGAGAGCATGAATGGTAAGCGTAAAATCGCCCTGATGCTCTTCCGATTGGGGCCGGCAACAAGCGTGGTCAGACAACTCTCACGAGATTTCGAAGTGGACTCACGCTTGTGCAACTTCAGGTGACGGGATACAAAGTTTATACCCTGTATCCAAAATGCAATGTGTTTCAAGCTGTGATGACACCTTTGATGTTCTTTATACGTTAGCAATACTGCGCAATAGGTATATGCTTCCTCTTATAAAACAGGAACGGTTGATTCTATAAACCTCAAATTGGAGCAAAAAATTCTATACATAGACAGCTGTTTCATAAAGATATGGCTTAGAAAGCACATCTTTTCAGAATACATTTCAACGCTTTTCAAAGGACAACTTAACTACTGTAATCTGTTGTAATGCTTAAACATATTTACATACATGTATAGTTGTTGTAGTACCCATAGTTTACATTTAATTTTTTGAGTTATCGCTAATTTTGTGGTTTGATTTCATTCATATAAATAATTCAGTTGTGAAGATTCATTGCTCATCAAATGATCAGAGAAAAAAATAATACTTAATGCGCCTAAATTTGTGTCTTAAATTTTTTCATTATAATTACATTTCGAATTAATAACTTATTATGATAAAAGAATGAAATGTAAAAAAGGTTCCTCTTATACTTTGCAGAAGCTAGTTAAATGCATTGTCAAAAGAACATTGCAGCTCAGAAATTTATTATTACCAAATGCCATACACTAGAACTAGAGCAAGAGGGTTTGCAGATAGATGATGGTGCCATCTCAGTTATCAATTACGTCACTTGACCTTGACTCAAAATAGCAAGGTTTTTATCGACTTCGATCCCTGAAATATATTGCAAATAACTTATATTTATGTCAAATCAAATTGATATAATGAAAAAAAAATTAAATATGATACTACAACAAATTATTTGTTTTAATGCTTTATGATGTATTCTAACCATTTTCATTTTTTTTTCAATATCTATTAATTTTCTGCAGATATCACCTTACAAGTAGAGGAATGTGGGGGGATATTTGAGGCTGAAGAATTTTCCCTCAAGAGTCCCAATTTCCCCCATGATTACCCACATGACGCCCACTGCGAATACACGATCAAGAAGATGTCTGACTCTGTCTGCGGCTTAGAACTGAATTTCGCTCACTTTGACATCGAAAAGGGACCTGACTGCAGCTATGACTACTTGGACATCGGCCACAAAACTATTTGTGGACAGTTACCCACAGGATTCACACGTAAGTTTTAGGAATATTTTACTGAATCTGAAGTTCCACAAGAGAGGGATAGTTTTCTAAATTTCCTAATTAATATATAATTGCGATTGTTATTACTATATATATGTATATATATGTGTGTGTGTGTGTGTGTATATATATATATATATATATATATATATATATATATATATATATATATATATATATATATATATATATATATATATATATATATATATATATATATATATATATTATTAATATTACAGTCAGGAAGTTTTTGGAAAAAATCACGATATTTTACACCAAAACTGTCAGTTTATTAAGCCATTATTTTATTTCACTAATGATATCTCGTTAATATTTTGCACCAATATTTTCTTATATTAATGATTAAATTTCTCAAAACAGAATTCTTACCAAATTCAGAGTGAATAGTAAATACTTTTGGTAACCTTATTACACACCTTAATAATTATTTTCTCATCCATATATCTTTCTGTCAATCCATCCTTATTTCTAATAATTTTTGTAGTATATTGGGTATTTTTCTACTAATGGGGAAGAATTTAGAAATCGCTGAAATCCTCAGCCAAAATCTAAGAAAAATTAATAATTTCTTTAAAAATAAAGTATGTTTTGGAGAATTATATAAGAAATATGAAAAATAAATTTTGTATATAATAGTTATGGGAAAACATAAATTTATAAATAATTTAAAATGACTGAAAACATTTGCATTTCTAGATGCAACTTCCGCAATACTGAATTAAATAGGAAGTGCCAAGATGACGTTTATTTCGCGTTCCATGCTAAGGAACTCCGATAGTTTTCATCTGACAGTCAGTGTCTAGATCGAATAATTTATTTTTGCGTTTAACGTGAAAATATTGAGAAATCCGATGTTTTTTTTTTTTTTAATTTTTCATTGATATCCAAGATAAACATTTCTACGAAATTAATTTCGCAAAACATCATTCCAAATTAACAAAATGGTGCACTTTAAATTATCGCGGTAAAATATACAGATATAGGAATTTCACTGAATCACTTTTTTTAAATTACAACTAAAAATTAGGATTTTTCGTTGAATAAAATGACACTTTTTTATTATCATTTAAAAATGTTGTTTCGTTTACATATACACCAACTGCATTTTAAATAATTCATTTAAAATTGTTACAACAAAACTCTAATGGTTGTCATTATTTGTAAAACATTTTTTGTTTCTAACGACGAGGACTGGGTGATGCCACAATAAGGCAGGAAAGTGTTACTCACTTGCCGTTACCCGTGGCTACTTGTGAAGTCACGGTGGCAAGTAGCATTACCCACATCATTCCACCCCAGACCCGTTTACAGGGTGGGCCACGTTCATTTATTATCACAACAGAAGCGATAAGGAATCACAGAAAACAAAAAAGAAAAATCATGCCCGAACAGGAATTCGAACCCGAGACCAACTGCTTGGGAATCAGGAACATTAACCACACTATCATTGACCAACTTTGTGTAAAAAAAAAAAAAGAACGCGCACACAGTTACACATCTAATAAATAATAAAGCCTTTCAAAATTTTCTTAAAGTTCTTTATAAAAAGAATAAAATCTAAATAAGTTGTTTCAATTTATGTTTTTCATTTAATAATAAATGATAAGGAAAAGTTCCAAATTTTGAATACAATATAAAAATATTTTTTAGCTATTTCTATAGTTTACTTAAATATTTTTAAAAAGGAATATTTCTCACCAGAGATATAAATTTTAATTTTTGCAGAGTTACTGAAATATTTTTTCTATAAGCGAATAAACATTTAAAATATTTATTCATGATAACTGATTACTTTTTTATGAAGATAATATGAGTGTAAATCTTAGGCTTCAGTTATATTACTCCCACTTCATTTTTCATTTATAATTTGCAAAATTTTATAAAACAAAATTGTGTTTCATTTTTAATTTAACAAATAAAATAATGTAAAAACAGTTATTAAATAAAAATTTCCAATTAAATTCAATGTAATGAATTTTAAATAATAACTTATTGCTAGAATGTCCTCAATATCCAAATATAAAATTTAATCTCTAATATTTAAATAGTCTTTATTCAACTTAATAATAAGCTCGAAACATCTATCACGTTTTATTTTAAAGCTTATTCAGATTTTTTCTAAGCCACTGCTATTTCATTGATTAAGAGCCGTGGTAGCCTAGCGCTTAGGGCATGAGCCTAGGAAGGGCAGAGTTCGATTCTCAATGCCGCCAAAGACCCATCGAATACATCCGATATACGTGCTCGTTAAACCTGTGAAATCGAGAGTCTTGTGGTCGGTCGTTGAGCAGTTAACATGGATGTAATGGTCTGGAGAAAATTACTTCCCCCTTCAGATCAATAACAAAATTATGAAAGAGGATTCTCTGGTGGTGCCATCTATCGGAGGAATTTAGAGCAAAGTCGTACTTTAACCTTCGTGGTGCTCTGGTTAAACGAAAAACTTACCCTTTTTGATTTAATTTCGCATAGTCAAAGGCATAGCGAGCTTGGCTTGCCAAAGCGTTATAAATAACAATACTTCATTAATTATCTAAGAGAATTCATTAATTTAAAAGTTTTTTACATTTGTATTCTTTATTCAGAATTTCGCTTCAAAATATTTTACTCTTTCCTGTTTTTCAGGAGTCATTTCGTTCGACAAACCCGAGTTGAAGTTCTCATTCCGCTCCGACAAGGGAACCTCCAAGAGTGGATTCGCAATCAAGATCAGGCAGAGGACAGACTGCGCAACAACTTGGAAACCAGGTAAGATGTCACAATGGCTGGTCAGTCATGGCCATGGGAAATAAAAACAAAATAACGCTCTTCTTACAAATACCCAAGCTTTAATTCTCATAAACATCGCAGTTATATGTATGATTTCACTGAATTTTTTCGTATTTTTAATATGGGAATATATGATGTAGTTGTGCTGCTTGTTCTTCGTCAAAGAAACAACAGAAAATAATTTTTAGATACTTTATTGTTTTTTTTCTGGAGTATAATTTAATAATTTAAATAATTATATTTTAGAAAATATTCCTGAAAGGAATCCATGGAATTAAGATTGCAGAATCATGAAAGTCACTCTCCTAATGATATCTTTATTGAATTTTAAAATAAATTTCAGAAAATTTCAAAATATGTTTGTTGTGGATTCAAACAAATTCTGTTAAGCAATCAGTTACTTTATAACCCGTCGTTTTATGTCTCTACCTATTCTGCAATCATGAACAGAAAGGATGGTGTTGAACATTGGCGAAATTGTTTTCGCCAAATAAAATATTATTTTTATTCATAAATGAAATGAAACATTATTTTTATTCAAAAATTCCTCTTCCTTGGAATAAATTTAATATATTGATTACAATGAACTTTTCCTAAACAATGAGATTGATGATGAATAAAAAGAAAAGAAACGGTAAAAGTAAGAAAGTAATATGTAGCAATAAAAATCAACAACAAATTAGGAAACAATGAAATTTTAAACATACATGCTAATTGTAAAAAATGAAATTCCATGCAAGGTTACCAAGGCATATTATTTCATTGTACATCGGCAATTATGTTTTATAAGAATGACAAATTATTGATAACAATAGGGGTTAAACCCGCTTTCAAACAAGCTAACAAGGAACGAGTGGACGTACGAACTACAACAAAAGTGAGGTTTTTATTCCACAGCCTTTGGGGTTGTTGGTGCATTTAGCGAAAAAAAAATAGCCAACACACAAGGCGCTGGCGCCAACACTATCTCAATTTATATGGTATCAATTGTATATTAAAACCATATCCATTGAAAAGATTTTAAATCATTGTCTGAGAGATCAATGTGACCCAGTGGTTGAGCCCGTTCCTCGGAGCAAAGTATCCTGGATTCAATCCTAGCTACTATTGGTATGTAGGAGAGGGTGCTGTGCTTCTGCCAGTTGCATACAAATCTGTCTAAGAGCGTGCTTGAGAGTATTTCAGCTTTTTAATTTAAAATTTTCTTCCTGCTAGCTTGATGTATCAAATATGTGATATAGACTTTTAGTGTCAAACGCATTAAATTAAACCATTTTTCGGCACTTCCTTTCCCCCAAAATTCTTATAAAATATATTTAAATTCAACAACTTAAAACACATCAATATATATATATATATATATATATATATATATATATATATATATATATATATATATATATATATTGGATCATAAATGGATTGGTTGTAAAACACGTGCAATTAATTAGCATGAATTGTATAAAAAAATAATTACCATTTCAAAGGCCCTTGTGTGTTAAGTGGGGAAACGCTATCAATGAATGTTGCGCCAGTTCCAACTGCGCATTGAATAAATTCCTATCAATAAAAATTAAAATTAGTGTGGCTGACAAACGTTAGTCTCAGAACAAAGGATGTTGCATAAGTGCCCGCTGATTTGTATACTCGCGCTATTTTGAGCTGAAATCCCTGTGCCAAGAGAAAAGTGACATACTATGAATAAAAATCTACCTCATAAATCTCTGTTCATACGTCTGAAAAGTGTTGGTTAAAAATAAGGTGATTTTAACCAGCTGCCTTCAGAAGTTTTCACTCATTTTCCTTGAAAGATATCCTTGCTTTACATTTAAAACTAAATTATTTAAATAGAACTGTTCTCTTTGAAAATTATAAAAACAATTATTACAAATGATAATAAAAGAACTTCATGATAAATAAAATGATCGAATAATTGGTGTGTCACGAAACAAGCCAGCTATTAGCAATTTCTTATAATTATATAGATTTAAATATATTTATATAGATTATATAATTTATATGCAGATTATATATTTAATTATATAGACTAACATGCAAATTTACCGAGACATTTAATGACGAAAACAAAGTCATATCGGTTAACTTTAGTATATTTATATAGCTCATTTTTTTATAATAAAAATAAATTATGCGATTTATATGTGTATTTCTAGTGGACTTTCCCCTTCTATATAACAAAATCCCTAAATGAATAATATGCCCCCTCGTTTTCTGTTCAACATCTCATGGGTTCGTTTCACCTCGAATATATGTTTTTGTAAAAGTTAGTAATCCATTTTAAAAAGTATGAAACAATAAATAAAAAAGAATTAAACAAATACCATGGGACTTGGAACGGTTTCCTTTCCCTTCAAAATAGATATGGCTCGTAATTTTACATTATGCACAAATGACGAGGTCGACACCTGATCTAGCACACAGGATTCTAGTATAAACCACATGAGGGGCTTCAAAAATATCTGCAAATACTACTTCAAACTGAGCCATAAAATTGTAAGAATCGCTTTAGTGCTTTAAAAATAAATTAAAGTAATTTTCGGGTATTAGCTTTTACTGCCAAATTAAGCAGTATCAAAATGAATGCCAAATAAAGCAACTTCATTTCCCTCAATGTGTCGAATCATAATAAATCTTTTTTAAATACTGATTTCGCTAGCTGAATTAGTTTAAAACTGAATTTATTTTAACTTATGAAACTAAGCAAAGTATAACAGTTTTAAATATTATTTCCTATTAAATCTCTTAATAAATGAAAAATATTTCCATAAGCAAAGTAAAATAGATCATCTCAACAAATAATGTGTGTTGAAGTTCTTCCCTCCAAAAAAATAAGAGTATTTAAAAATTCTAAAATATTACAAAGAATTTCCTTTATTTTACTGATAAAAGATATACAAATTATACAAGTCGACATAGATCAACAAAAAATCTTGAATTATTAATAATGATATTATTTGATTACGAATTTTATACTACTCAAAAAATTTAAAACATTTGAAAAAAATTATTCTGATACATTTTTGTTTAATAAGATTATAGCTATATCCATCCGTCTACTTATTTATGACCAACCAAGCTATTCATTGTTTTGAAGTGTCCTTGAGAGTGAAAATATGATTCACATCGAATTAAATATAGCACATTTTTAAATAAGCAAAAAATATTAAATTTCTGCGTAACATCTGCAAAATATAATGATTTACTTCAGGCTTGTTATTCATCCTTATGCCAAAAATAAGAGAAACAGTAGCAAACTGCGATTTATTGCTGCCGATAAATATCCACAGTTGACGGAAAAATACATTTTCTAAATGAGATGTTTGAAAGAGGAATATACGCAAAACGTAGCCATGACAACCACATATTTTTACCTTAAAATACTATACTGAGTCAGTAACAAATTTCGAGGTGTTTTTTTCTCCTGCAAATGTAAATAATAAAATAAAACATTTGAATGTATTAATTATAAATTGAGTGGATACTTTTTATAGTAAACATGTTAATTTAGGATTATCTTAAACTCATAAAGCTGCAAAATTATAAACTCCATTGAATATATATGTATGACACTGCAATATAAAAATCTCCAACAAGAATCTTTCAACAAATAATATACCTGTTAGTTTTAAAAGAAGGATTTTAAATATAAAAGGATTGATATTTTATTTTAAAAAATTTCATTTGTTCTGATTATCGCATATTTTCCCACTTTTTTTCATCATTGTATTTGAAAAATCTACCACGCATTATTATTGTACCATTTTATTGGTGACCAAAATAAACGGCACCAAACTTTTTCATGTTTAACAATATCTGCATTAAAAAACATTCTAAACATCTAAATAAAAAAATCTAATCCTAAATACTAATGAAAATGTAAATAAAGCTGTATAATATTTATTTATAATCAAAAGAAATATAAGAAAACTAAGTTTGAATAAAAGCTTGAAAAAACAATTATATACATTATATTAAAATTTTTAATAAAGCTTTAAATATTCAAGACAAAATTAAGGGTAACTGTGCATTTATTACTACAGCATTTAAGCAAGAATTATTACAATAAAATTATCTACAATACCATTAAAATATCATTAAAAATATAAGAAATGTGTTTCAGTTTTTTTTAAACATTTAAACATCTGGGTGCCAGAATAATGGGAAAATATTACCAAAATTTCTCTTGAAAAATTATTCCAGAAGTTCATAAGTCACTCAGAAATCAAACAGTTTATCAAAAACCAAAAACAATGAAACCATCAAGTTATTAATACATTTTCAAAATTTTGGATTTAACTAATTTTATTAAAAATGTACAGATATCTCTTTTCTTAGGATTGGTTCTAACAGTAAAATAATCCTTTGATAACTAAGAAATGTTCCATTAAAGTTTAAAATAAAATGACAAATATAAACTTCACCGTTTTGCCTTCAAAGTAACTCATATGACATGGGTACCAATGATTCTAGTACAGTCATTTTAGATTTTTATACTATCATTTTGAAAAATTTTATTTCGTTATCTATTCCATTGTTTGTCTTCACAACAGTATTTGTGATTTCAAATATGCCATCATTTTTAATTACATATATATCGTTACTTGTATTTTATTCTCTCGTTTCGAATTGCCAAATGTTTTATTATAAAATTTAATAAAATAAAATAATATTTATCGAAATTGCTCTGTATTAAAGTATGCCTATATTTAATCTTATAAAAACTTGCTGGGTTCCATTTTGTCTACATATTTCTATCGAACAAAAAAAAAAACACTAAATTTAATTAACCACTTTAAAATTCCAAAAATATTAAAAATTTTAAAATTTGCAAGCATTTACAACAGGATTCATATGGTCTACTGGTAAGATACTGTTCAGTGGAGCTTAATATCCCGGGTTGGATTCTAGCAACAATTGAGCAAAGGAAAATGGATGTTACGCTTCTGTATGCTCATCAGTTGGATGATTATCTGGGGGTTTTCCGGGTTTCCACCCTTGTGACACATGAATACAGCCCACTGTCAATAAAAATTCCTTCAGGAAAACAATATGCGGTGGGTATTAAAATGTCTTACTACGGCCTTTGGCTATTAAACTATCCACTTCGTGATGTCAAAAATAATTCTAAAAAAAGGGGCTCACCATGGCTTATAGAAAGGGCACTCTTTGGAGCATGAGGCCCCGAGTTTGATTCTCAGGTATTGTTGAACAATGGGTGATGGATTTTGTGGTTCTAGCTTCTGCATGCACGTCTATCAAAGTGCGTTCTAGGGAGCTTTCGGTGTTTTCTCCCTTGCGTAAAGTGAATACAGCCCATTATCTCTGAAATGTCCCCTCGAAAGGCAATTTACGTGATGGATGTTAAAGTGGTTTACGACGAACTTCGGCCTTAGTCTATTCAAAAATATTCTAATATGTTGTTCAATAAAATGCGATATGCTTCCAATGGCTTACTTCTTTATCATTTTATTGTTCACTGAAGAAAATATAATTCGTATTGCGCTAAACATAGCCTACTCTCTAATAAGTCAAAAAAATAATGTTTTTACTTGACATCTGGAAGAATATTCATTTATTTGAAACTTATTATTTATCATATTACCAAAAATAGCAACAAACACGAGCAAGCTTGAATTTATGACTAGATATATAAAACCAGGAAATAGCCCAAGGACATGCGAAAATAATTTTTCTAAATGAAATATGTGATGAAATGTTTATATGCAAAACACTCTCATATTTTTGCTTGAAAATAATTTATTGATTCAGTAACAGATTATGAGGAGTTTTTATCTCTTCCTATAAATAAAATGAAATAAAACATTCATATTTATTGGTAAAAATCAAGTCAAAGTAAGTACATAAAGAATATGAAAATCTAGAGGAAACTCTTTCTACAAATAGTATTAACATAATTTCAAATATAGAAATGATTTATATTTTATTATTATTACTATTGCAAGAGCTTTATTTTATTATTATTGGAATGGGCTTATTTGTTCTTATTATTTCAAATTTTCTCGTGTTAAATACTTCTCTTTTCATCATAAATTCATTTTCTTTTCATCATAATTTCATCATCACCAAAGCTTTAATACAGATTATCTATATATTTATATGGAAAATCTGTTATAAATTTTTGGCACCTTTCACTGGTGGCCAAAATGAATGCCAATATATACAAGTAATGTATAACAATTTTTTTCCCATAAAAACATTTTATATAATAAGTATAATTTTTTTCCCATAAAAACATTCTATAAGTATAATTTTTTTCATTTAAAAACTATAATGGCTGAATAGTTAAATCAATAGTAATTAATAATGAAACTATGAATAAAAAATATATTAATATTTAATCTTAAAAGAATAACAGAACGAGAAAAAATAAGTTTAAATAAATGCGTAAAAATGGATAAATATAAAAACTACAAGTATTAAAATAAATTTTCAATAAAAATTTGCATAATAAAATTGCACATTTATACATACATTATTATAATACCTAAAAGTAATAAAAAGATTTCCAATAAAAATACATTAAAATACTAACAAAAACGTCTTATAAAATGTTTTAGCTTTTTTAAACGATCTCATCCTGGATATTGGCCAATAAAAACAGGAAAAGAAATAATACAAAAATTTCTCTCCAAATACAAAATCACGCCTCAGGAATTATAAAGATACCTCTGAAACGAAAACATTCACTCTAAAAAACAAAAAGTAAGAATATCAGAGGGTATAAGTGTTTTTTAATATATTAACTTCCAAAATTTTGGATTTATTCATTTCACCTAAAAGGTATATGAAATATTTTTTTCAAGAGTAAATTCTTCAACAAAATAATCTTTTAATGCCAAAAAAATTGCTTTCTTTCAATTAAATTTTTTAAAAATCAGAATATTTCAAAAGTGGACTAAATCACTTTTACTTTTATTATTAATACAGCATCTGTGTATACATGTGATAATATATTTTTTTAACATTATATTCGGAAAATGTATCATTATTCTTCCAATCAACTCAGTTAACGTTCAATTTTTTTTATTTTAAATCCTTGTCATCATTTTTAATTGCATATTCATTGTTATTTTTTAATTTATTCTCCTCGTAATTTGTGAATTCTTTTCTCAAAAAATAGAGCAAATTATTTAAGATGAATGCATTCTTAGATATTTCACTCGAAATCAAAGTATGCCTGCATTTACTGCAAATCAATACAATGTTTATTTGCTCATTTTTGTTATGTTCGCTTACCATTTCGCAGTTCTGCCTAACGAAATCGTTAAAAACAAATAAATTCATAAATTTAAAATTAGAGGAAGATATAAGATTTATATTGGAACTGCTTCAAACTTTAATGCCACATCAAGGTTGGACATTGGGTACTATGAAAGAAGCATAGTTCTTCTCAATTCAAAAACTTCGATAATATCGGGTATCGAACCAAGTGAATTGCGGACTCGAAAGAACCTTTCATTACAATGGTATCATGACCCAAAATTTAAATTATTCACCCAAGTCCATTTACATATATATGTATGCAGGTTTTTTTAATATTAGAGTTATTGTAAATATTATTGGTAGAGTCTACAAAAAATTTTTTAATTTACTTTCATAATAAATTCTGTTTCACAATATATAATTTTGCTTTTATGCATTATGAGCAACTAATCACTTTCCTCGTGTGAATTAGATTTACAATATAATTTAGTTTAATGACTTTTAAAATAATACGTTAATCAAAATGTATTACAGAAATTATTAATTTTTTATATACAAAACACAAGGTTTATTTAATGACTTAATATGAGTAATATACAAATTCACTTGAAGAAAATGTAATTTAATACTTCAATGAATGACTTGTTGCAATAAAATATCTAAATGTAAAGTAATCAGGGAACAAATGTAAAAATTTCATAAAATTTTCAATAATTTTATTATTATAGCTTATAGCAAATAGAATATAATGAATTAAAATAATAATAATTGTAATATAAATATCGAGAGATGTAATTCATTGAGTTTGTAAAGTGTGTTTATGTATACTTGTTTTTATTGAGAAACAAAACATTTTAAAAATTCCGAAATTTATAAGGATTTCCGTTGACTCACGTAATTTGCTTTATATCTTTAAAAAGTAATCTGAGATTTTACTTAAGACTTTTGTAAGCTAAACTGTAAAACAAGCTCAGTTGGCTGTTTATTTGTGATTTAAATCTGTAAGATATTTGAAAATAATATCAAAATAAGCAAAGAAAATTATAAGTTTTGATATCATTGATATCGCTATTGTTGATCACAAAAGCAGAACAACACATAAAAATTCCCAGCGTCAAATAGAAAGATCGTATGACCTTTTGTTCCATTGCTCTGACATCTGAATTGGAAGGCCAATAAAAATAACTTTGTTTTCATCCTTTTATTAGCACAGGAGTAATGCTGAGAAGCCAGCTCATAGTGAGCAAACCAGAGGGCGCTGCAATTAAAAAAAGACACTGCCAACACATATTTAGAAAGGATATATTAACATTGAACTTGACCTCGTCTCACGCGCACGACTTTTTTCTCTCTGTCCTCATCTGCCAATCACGGATTTCACTAAGTCGGAGATCCTTCCTTTCAAATCTTCTTTCCGCTCTCCTCTCTAACCAATAGGAAAAAAAGATATTTCAAACGAGTTTTTTACATACTTTGCTAAGCAGAAACATTTTAATCTGTTAACTAAAATAAAACAATGAAACCAATTCTTATGTGAATTTATATAACAATTTTTGTTTCATTTTTAAAAAAGAATTATTATTACATTCTAAAACTTACGTATTAGCTTCTAATTCAATGGTTAGATAAAAAAAAAGGGGAGTCATATTTGAATATTACTGCTTGTATTTCATTACCCAGTAAAATATGCTAGAATTAATATTAAAATTACTAATTTCTTTCACACTTAAGTAATTAAATAATATAAAAATCCATTTATTATTCATACATATGCAGATACACACACACACATATATATATATTTATATATATATGGGTGTGTGTGTGGTATAAGGACAACTGTGTCTAAGTTTTCTTCTATTCCAGTCATATCCGTTAAAGGAAAGATCTGATATGAGATGTATAGAGAAGGTAGAGCTGACCATGTCAATTCTATGATACAGACTTGGTTTCCTGGAGGAGATGGAATTTTCCTGAATGATAATTCTCCTTTTCAGCCAATGAGACTTGGTTATCGTGGTTTATTATCACGGTTTCTCAAATATAAGATCAAGCGAAACATGTAATTTGGGCCCTATTAGTCTCCAGACCTTAATGCAACTATAATAGTCTATTTCAGCAAGTCTATCATGGTTAATCTGGAATTTATATCTCCATAATAATCTCTTCGGGAATTTTCAATATCATGATGGATATTAAATTACATAAAAAAATTATGAGTCAAAATTAAATGAGGAATATAATTAATAATATTTTTATGAATTAATAATTCTTAATTCCTTAATTAATTGAATCAACAAGAGTTGCTTCTCAATTTCTAAATGATGCTTGCTAAATCTCTTAATTATTGATTATAAAATTTAATAAAAATTATGCACATGAAATTTCAATATAACTGATCCAGTACAATTACACTATAACTACTAAAAAAACTTTAGTTGATGGTAACAGTGCTTAAAAAAGTAACTTTACAAAATAATTAGCAATCAATGAAACTTAATGTAGTACTATTTATATTTAATTCACTAATAAAGGTTGAGCTCCATTTTCAATAGTAAATAATTATTTTCAGGTGTTTTTAATTTATTTATGAATAATGTTAATTATATATTTAACCCTTTGAATCTAAGAAATTTTCTTTTTTTTAAATTTATTTTAAAAAATAAAAAATTTTTTAAGCATCTAAGAAATTTTAATTATTCGGTGAAATAACAAACCCATAAAATTGCTATGAAAATCCTTGCTCTAGTTTTAAGTTGGAGATGAAAAATTTAACGTCGGATTTAAAATTGCAGGATATTGTTTAAAAAGTTGTAATTTTAATAGTAAAAAGTAATTTGAATATGTCTATATAGTAAAGTAATAATCATTTGTATTATTTTTAATTTCTCTAATTTTTTCCGGTAGTCAAAAATTTACAGGGAAAAACAAAAGGAAAATTAAATAAATAATTATATTTTTCGTGAAAATAAATGACTTTGCAATGTTTAAACTTATAATACTTAAGAAGCATTTTCTCTTTCATACAGTAAATGTTGAATTCGCATTTAAAAGTACTTAATAAATTAGATAATGAATTTGCGTTAATTATTCTATTTAAATATTTAATTTTAATTGAAAGGTTTAAATGAACGTGAAACATCTTAGAATAAAGAATTTTATTCTAAGATGATCATTTCTCTTATATTCTAAGATGTAAGTTTCTAAGATATGCATTTCTCTTTAATAAATCAACTCAATCAATCATAAATTATTACAAGAAACATTAAAATAAGTTCAAAACCTCATCTAAAATCCATAGAAGTTAAAAATATTGTATATCATATTTTGGTAACCCTTACTGATGAAATATATATAATATTAGATAGTGTTCTAATGTTCAATTTCCTTAGTTAAGAGTTATTACTTCTAATGGCGCAGTTGCAGTTATTGTTTCTGCAGCTGTTCCTCCTGTATTTACGTTTGACCATATACGCCTGGATTTTCCCCATCATTTATTGTTTAAGTATTTACCATCGAAAAAGTTTAAAAAAATTATGTCTATAGACTGTTCTTTTATGTCTGGAGTTTTAGTGTGGTTAAAAATTAATATTGTCTCAAGAATTATAGTATTTATATTCAGATACATAAAATAATTCCATTAATAGAATTATGGTACTTTAAAAATAATTTTGAACTTTCAAATGCAATGAATTTTCATTTCACATTTTATTATTTTTCAAATTGAATTGTAAATTGCATGAAATCGTAAATAATACAAGTAGTATTAATTTATTTTTATTTATACATATTGCCCGACATTGAAAATGCAACACCAAGAAGGAAATTTCAGGGTAGATGCACCTTATTAAGTTATGCAAATGATGTGAAATTCGTAACTTTCCAGCGCATGTCGGATAAGATATAAGTTGAGGAACCGATAAAGTGGGCAATATTCGCTCCGTTATTGCTGCTTAAATGATAATTGTAGTAAGTTTGTTCTTGTTGCAAAGAATGTCTGTAATTGCAGAGAATGCCGGGCTATCATCGACGGAGTCAGTTCTTTCAAATAGACGAGTTTACGAGGGCCCTATTAAGATAGGACTGGGAAGGACAGTTTATTCCTTGCGGAAAATCGCTGCAAACAGTCACCGGAACGCGTTCACAGTGCACCGGCTGTGGTAAAAATGGTTGGAACAAGGAACTGGGGAACGTTTGCGGAGTGCCGGCGCGGCCAGAATGACTTTAATAGGCGTGGATCAAAATTTCCGACGGGTGGTGGCTCTGCAAAGCACGTGGCGTCCGTTAAAAAGATTGTCATTGATCCCACAACCTAGATGCCAACGTCTGAGCTGGTGCCGGATTAGAGTAATGTGGATGACGGAGTAGCACAGGATCATCTTCTCAGATGAGTCACGCTTCTGTTTTTTCTATGATAATCGCCACGTGCGAGTGGGTCGCCAACGAAGAAACAGGTCCAATACTACAGCAATTGTGAACGCACGACAACGTGGCATCATAATTTGAGGCGCCACTGCGTATGATTCCAGGTCACCTCTAGTTCATATTCACGGCATTATGACAGGCCAACGTTACGCGGCTGATTTGCGGTGGATGGTGACACTCCTCTACTTTTAGATGGTACTCAAGGCTCTGTATCAGCAGGATAACACCTGATCGCACATTGCTCACATCAACCAAAATGCCCTGCAAGGTGAACAGCGCTTTCCTGGCTACCGTGCTCATCAGACCTCTCACCTAATCGAAACATTTAGGATATGATTGGATACCATTTGTAGATACTGTCATCGTCTTCTTCAGAAGACGCACTTTAGCAAATGGTTAACAGGGATTGGAGAGACATTCCCCAAGATGTCATCCGTACTCTCATTGACTCTGTGCCTAGATTTGTTGCTTCGTGTATCGACTTCCACCCGAATTCTACCACCTGCTGACCCAACCCTGTTCTTGCTCCGTATTATGCATATCATTTCGAAATACAGATCACTTATTGTGCATTGCTTTCTTTCTGATTGCCGAGTTACGTTACTTTCAGGCTACTTCTCTTTGACATTGTGTTGCATTTTCAATGTCGAATTGTGCGTAAATAAATTTTCTAAGCTCTTAAAGTTGATTTAAAAAGTTAACTAAATCATTAAAGCACTGCATCTTAGTTACACAGCCTTGTAAAGCCTTTAAATTGTTTGAGTAATGTCTGTCTGTCTACTGGTTTTCGTTTGTAATTGATAATATTTCAAGCATATTCGAGTCGCCTCTTACTTATTCCTTTTACTTAGCTTTAAAATGTTTTGCTCCAATTAAATGAGATTTAATATGCAAAAAAAATCACCGTAAAGTGATAAAAAAATTCTCATGTTTTAATGTTAAAAGTCTTTATTTATCAAATTTTGTAATTAATTTTTGGAGAACTATAAATTTTAAAACCTCAATAAATTAGATCCTTCTAATAATATGTTATATTATAAATTTCATATATAGAATATTTCATAGTATAAAAAAATAGTGGTGTCAGTGAAGTTGGAAGTCTCAGGTTTGATTCCAGCAATTGATTTTTGACACTGCATAGTGAATCCAGAATAAACGGTTGAAGGAAAGAACTATGGAATTGGCCATTAAAAAACAGATTCTATGTTCTCTTTACTGGATGAACTCAAATTTAGTTTTATTTGTGGTTCTAAAGGCTTTTACTCCTGAAGAGAGCACAAAATTATCCTTCGAACATCATGGAATGCGACTGTTTCGTTTGGATAGATGACACGATAAAGAAGAAATGGTGATCATTGGTCAGATCACATTAAGCATTTTCAACAGCAGATTTCTGATCAGTCAAAGATATCAAGATAAAGTTTTATAATCTTGTATAAGACATTTCAGAGCAACATATAGGTCTGCATTTTTAGTAATGGAGATAATATTCTCCCCTAGTAAAAAGATTCACTTTTTTCTGATATTCTTTCTTTCTGAACTCGCTCTATCTCATTTTATCACCACTTTTTTAAATCAGGTCCAGTGTTCTTAAATTTTCCCGTTGCATTGATATGTCATGAGGCTATATATCATTCCAGAAAATTTTATGAAATTGTAATCTACAATTTCAGCGAAATCTTTGAATTTATGCACGTAAAGAAATTTCGGACAAGAAAGAATTTTTTTATTTATAAATAATAAAAATTTAATTAAAATGGAATTTTTTTTTCATTTTTAGAAATTAAACACATTTATGTTAGTCTAAAATAAAGGGTGATAAAAATATTTCATACGACATAAATTCATATATATATATATATATATATATATATATATATATATATATATATATATATATATATATATATATATATATATATATATATATATATATATATATATATATATATATATATATATATAATAAATATTTCATCACTTTTATCCTACTTTTATTATTTGCTAAAGAGCATTTTAGATTTTTTAAGTATATTTTGTGTGCATAAATGTATTTATGTATGTGTAACATATGTGTTATTACATTATTCTACTAAATTATGAGTAAGATTCGAAATACATGCAAAATATTTTGCTTCTCCTTAATTGTGTTTATCTTCAATACTAAGGTAACTTCATTAATATTTTATGCACATCTCATTTGATGAAATGAACCATTCTTATCTCGTCTGAAGAAATATATTTTTTCACATTAATTATATTCATTTTTGAAAAGACATACCACACCATTACTTACTTTAATAAATGCATTTGATTTTTCTTGCCAAAATTTGCATTCAATTTAAGGAAAATCATAAATCAAATCTACTTCGTAATGAAAATTGATCAATATTCCACATCCGGCGTCTGTGTCTGGAAAATATCTCATTCTAATTAAGCGAATGTGAGAATACGAAGAAAGAGTTATTTGATGTCACAGAGGAAATAATAGAAAATTTTCCAGATCTTTAATTTTTAGCATACATTTTATAAATATTTAAAAATGTTTTAAAAAGTTAAATATTCTATTTACTATAAGCAGTACATCTAGTCATGTGATGCCGTGAGCATTCTTTCGTATGGTTTATTTCTTAACTAATTTTATAAAATGAATGTTTACAGAATCAAAATGCTTTTTCTACTATCATTCATTTCTGGCTTTAATATTCGTCATTCAATATTGCACTCCGCATATCTAATTTTAGCAATTTCAACGTATAATCCATTGCAGAAATTATTACATCCTCATATAATCAGACCTTAATTCTACTGAATCTTTTGGGGTGTTATCATTTTAATTACAATATGTGTGTGTGTAAAATTTAATTTTTACTTCTAATTTTATTTATTACGTTTTCTTATGAAAAATAATTTTTTAAGAAACCCCAAGGCATAAATTCAAAATTCCATTTAAACAATTATTATGAGTGTATTATTATACGAACAAACTTTCGCAATCTTTTCCTTTCATGTCTGACAAAATTTAGACATACATTTTCTCATGTCTGCAAATAATGAAGACAAAAATAATTTATTCAAATGTCCTTCAAGCATTTGATGCAATATTTCTATTGTTAAGATTTTCTAATTGCGTTATTATTCAAATAAAGTGGCATTTTTAGAATTTTAAACACTCTTAATGAGTTTATTCTTATAATTTCCCTTATAACTTTATCTTCAATATCAACACATTGTAATGACGCCATTCTTGTTTATTAATTGTATCCAAATTCTCAGAAAAGTATGAAAAGCTTCTCAATATTTAATACATCGTATTATTGTAGGGCTATGATTGAATGTTTTTCCTTGACGTATTAGAATAAATGTTATATTGCAGGAAAGATTGGAAAGTTAAAAAATTAGTTAACAACAGTTTATATTTCTTGAGATTATATACCAATAGCTAATAATAATTTCTACGGTTTATATATAAATTAAAATAAATTCATTTATAAATAGTAACTGATTATATAACATCAACTTTATTTAAAGTTAAGGGCCGAAATGTTTCTTTTCTTATATATTTCATTTCAATTCTAAAAATTATGCTTACTCAAGGGCATTATTTTTCATAAATCTTGCTTTCGAAGAATCAATTTTTTATAAAATAATATCATTTTGTGGGTGTAGAGAGGAGAGAGAGAGCGAGAGTTATTTTTTAAAAAAGTAATGGAAGTGACTTTACATCTACAACTTTACTCTACAGAAAAGAACTTAACCAAACAGTATATATCAGAAACAGCTGAAATTCGAATAAGGTCTTCAAAGTCATCACGTTGTCATATCAATTTTAAAATAAAATTCAAGCACAGAAAAACTGAAATTTGTTCGTAATAAATTATCTTTTAAAGCAAAAGCTTATCATTGCAGAAAAAATTAATCATTTAATGACCTAAATTCTACATTATAATCGAATAAAATAGAAAATGAATAAAATCTAGCATTAATTATATTATCTATATTAAATTTACATTAATAAAATAAAATAGCATTAATTAAACAATATAGTAATTAAAATATTGCATCATATGTTCAAAAATACAGAAACGGTTTTTTATCCATTCATTTTTTGTCTTAGTATTTAAATTAACAATAGTTGTATAGATTACTATTTGATGTGGCAAATTTTGTGCAAATCAAATTCCAAGGCAGGATTCTTAAAATAAAGAATTTGTAGAAGAAATTCTACTTGAATATTTTTCATTGTTAAATCGGAAAAGTTTTACACTTGTCTAGAAAAAAATAATGGTACTTTTATAATTTTATTGATTTATCGTGCTATATTTTTGTAAAATACAATTTGCTTTTCAAACTCCATAACTTGTTGGGAGATACTTGATACATTTTAAGAAGTGGGGAGTTTCATGAATGCGTATTTAACTTTTATAGTTCTTTTAACATATTTAACAATATCATAACGCAGTAAAACAATCAATCTTATATTTAACATTTTCACAATAGGCTTCATTTTCCTTCTCAGACCCTTAGTTGAATTGTTGGTAGAACCGATTCCTACTTCGTAAAGAGTTGTTTATAATGTCTGGTAAATACCTTAAACCATAAGTCAAATCTAAATCAGCTCTCGTGTGTAGAAAAAGACCGTAGAGTGACAAAGACAGAACAAAAACACTCCAGAACCTGATAGGTATATAATTGATCGGAAATTTAGAAATACTAGTTTCGCGTCTGCATTAAAATTATTGTTTTCACGATAATTTTCAACTAATAACGGTAAAAAATAGTATTTAAAAACATACTGTAATGTCTCACCATCGGCACTTTCGATTTTAAGATCCTATGCTTTTTTTTTTTTTTTTTTTTTTTTGTTTTGATTTTCAGAGAGACTCTCGTTGTATGCGAAGCAGGCGAGAGAGATTGTCGCGAACCCATACATGACTCCTTGTAAATTTTGTTCTTGTTTAAGAAAATGTGTATGTTTCAAAATTGGAGTCATTTATTTGTTTGTTTCATAACAAACTTATGTTTTTGGTGGCAGCGGTTTGATGCTTTTTTAATGCTTTGCATTAGCATCCACTATGGAAATTAATTATGTGCACTATATTGGATTACGTGCCGCAATGTTGGAATACAGGTAGGCCATTTTGATCAATCTTTCTCTGGCTACTATTGAAAATAACTAGTTTGGAATGTTATAGAAATTTATAGAATATTTAGTTCCAATGTTATTTACGTGATTTTCATGTTATATCAGTTAATTTTGTTTATAAGTTTGTAAATGGTGTATTCCATATTACAAAGCTAATTTCTGTATTTCGTGTATTCGAATTTACAGTGTTCATGCTATATCAATTAATTTTGCTTATAAGTTTGTAAATGGTGTATTCCATGTTACAAAGCTAATTTCTGTATTTCGTGTATTCGAATTTACAGTGTAATATTTTTTATAAGAAAAGTGTATCTTATTATAAATTTGCATTTCATAATTTTTATGTGGTTGATGTATTTCAATTCACGTAGGAATATGTTAAAATAACAATGTTGTTATAGATTAATGTGTAAAATCGAAAGTACACTTAAATTCATAATTTTTTGAATGTTTCACTGAAAGTAGATTTTATGAAAGTAATATATACTTTAGAAAGGTTTTGATTTCGTTATGTGAAAATGAAAGTACATGATTACAAATAGGTTTGAATTTAAAGTAATGTGAGATTTATTGATGTGTTTTTGATTTTTGTTTGCAAAGTATCAAACTGGTTTATTTCATATTTAGAAACGCATACGTTTATTTTCATTGATAAAGATTTGAAAAGATATTTTCTTACTGTTTAAAATATCGTACGTTATTATCATTTTTATGTCGTGTATGATTAACTAACTAAGTTTATTGATTTGAAATCGAAAGCTGATTTCTGGTTTAGATTAGTTAAAGCTTTTAATATATATTGTTGTTAAGAATTGTAGAGTGTTCTATATTTTGAATTAAATAAGGATTCAAAAATAATATAATTTCATTTTCTGTTTTAATATAATAGTATTTGTATAAGAATCTGATTTTATAAATTTATACATTTTTGATTAGTAATTCAATTTATCCGAGTATTAAGCATTAGCTTGGTGATAAAAAAACTTGAAATCGAGAGTAGAAGATTTAATAAACTTGTTCTTCTTCTCAAAATATATGATTTTCTATCTATACACTATTTGTTGTATTACAATATAGTTTGTTTTCATTTAAGTTTTTTAAATGTTATGGATATGTTTATATTAGTAGAGTGTGTTAAATAATTTCTATAGTTATTTACGAAATTTTGCATATAGGTGGGTGTAGTCTGTTGTTTCTCTCATTATTGCATCTCTTCTGAGATAAAGCGTTAATAAATAAAATGGCTTTTTTAGCATGGGGGAAAAAGGGAGATTTAGTAGAAGTAGCTGAAGAGTTAGGGGAAATGGTTCCAGATTCTTTTAAAATCCCAGATATTAAAAAATTAATTTTAACTAGTAAAAACTTTAACGAGGAAGAAGTGAAATGTATATTAGATAGGGTAATCGAGGAAAGAGTTAAAAGGGAACAGGAAGAAAAAGAGGAAAGAATTAGGCGAGAAGAAAAAGAAGAAAGAATTAGACGTGAAGAAAGAGAACATATTTTGGAAATGAAACGTCTGGAAATCTCTTCAAATGCTGCAATTTCGAACACAGAATCAGTTACAAATAGGACTGAACATGCTCAAAAAATTCAATTAATGCAAATAACGCCAAAATTCGATGAAAGGAAAGATGAGATGAGTTTATACTTAATAAATTTTGAGCGTATAGCAGAAATGGCTCATATTCCAAAAAACGAATGGGTAGTTTATCTTGTAAGTGCTTTACCTTCAGAGATATCTAACATGTTAGCTAGAGAACCTCCAGAAAGGGCTGATGATTACGATTACGTGAAGGAAATTATTCTTAAACGATTCAAGTTAAATAGCGAAAAATTAAGACAATTGTTTCTTAAGCACCAGAAAACGTCAGACAAATCATGGAGAAATTATGCACAAGAATTGAATAGTTACTTTACGGAATGGCTTACGGAATTAGAAATAACGACATTTGAACAGCTTAAGGAACTAATGGTAACAGATCAATTGAAACGTCGTGTGCCAATTGAAATTAAGGAACATTTTTTGGCGGAATGGCTTAAAATAAATTCGCCGTATGATCTGGCAGAGAAAATAGATGAATATGAAAGTTTAAGAGATAGTTTTAAGACGAAAGATTTTACAAAACTCCCTCGAAATAATTTTGGTTTTCGTCAACAAAATGAAAACCGTGCCTTTAAGTTTAATGAAGTAGTTCGGAATCATAAATCTCATGTTCCTAAAAGAGTCGAGAATAAAAATTCTAATTATTCACATGAAAAGGAATTCGAAAGAAGAAAACAACTCCGATGTTATGAATGTGGTTCTTATAGTCATTTGCGGCCTCAGTGTGACAAAATAAAAAAGAACTTAGAATCGGTAGCATCCAACGAAATTGCTAGAAGTACATTTAATGAGTTGATGGCTCCTTACACTAGTATCGGCACTGTTAATGGAATTCAAATGCCAATCTTAAGAGACACTGGAGCAACTCTTGATTTGATTTGTGTAAAATACGTGAAACCTGATATGTTCACCAAGGAAAAGGTTTGGCTAAGAACACCTCTTGATGAAACTTTAGCATGCTTACCTATTGCCGAGGTTGAAATAAATTGTGAATTAGGTCACATTTTGACAAAGACAGCAGTTCTTCGAGATTCTTTGGATCAAGGAAGATATTTACTGGGAAACAAAACAGCCGCTTTATTTCAGGAAATTAAAAAGCATGAGGAGGTGAAAATACATATGATAAATGCTATAGAAACTCGAGCTCAAAGAAGACGGAAGGAAAATAGCACGAATAAAGAGATTATTGATTCTGAAATAGAATCTTCTAGGTCTTGCTTCCAAACTAAACAAAATGAAGAATTAGAGCAAAATACAATTTTGCCACCATTAGAAACCGAAGTTGAAGGGATGGATTTGATAAAAACATCTCCAGAAGAATTTTCTCGGGAACAAAAGGTGTGCGAAGATTTGAAACCTCTCTTTGAGCAAGCTAAACGACAATTTTCAAAAGACAATAAATATATTATAATAAATCAATTGTTGTTTTATAATAAAATGGACAATGATGGAACTGTAAGAAGATTATTAGTTGTGCCCAAGAAGTTTCGCAACCAACTAAAAGGGATCTGCCATGAGATAACTGCAGCTCATTTAGGTATAACTAAAACAAAAGATATGCTGTGCAAAACTTTCTACTGGCCTAACTGCTTTAAAGAAATTGAAAATTTTGTTAAATCTTGTGACAAATGTCAACGAGTAGGAAAGCCTCAAGATAAGAAAAGGGCTCCTTTGAAACTGGTTCCAGTAATTCCGGAAATATTTACAAGAATTAACGTTGATGCATGTGGTCCTTTACCTATAACTTCCTGTGGTAACCGGTATATTATAACAGCCATTTGCATGTCATCCAAGTATCCAGATGCCATCCCAGTAGCAGATATACGTTCTACTACTGTGATTGATGCTTTTCTTCAGATATTTAGCCGCATGGGTTTTCCTAGGGAGTTGCAAAGTGATCAAGGAACATCTTTCATGAGTGTCCTGACATCAGAATTTTTAGAAAAATTTGGTATTAAAGTTGTGCATAGTTCCGTTCAGCATCCCCAAAGCAATCCTGTTGAGAGATTGCATAGAACTTTAAAGAGAATACTGAAAGTCCTTTGCTTAGAAAAGGGTACAGATTGGGAGAAGATTTTACCTCAGGCACTTTTTGCTCTTAGAACTTGCATTCATGATAGCACTGGATATTCTCCTGCAGAATTAGTCCATGGTCGGAACTTAAGAACACCCGTAACACTATTATATGAAAATCTAATTGGTAAAACCATTGAAGAAGATAGTGTGATTGCTTACGTTTTTAATCTTTTAAATAGAATGAAAAGATGCCAAGAATTAGCTGTGAAAAATATGACAGAGGCTAAAGAAAAACAGAAACTTTGGTATGACCGTAAGGCTACGAAAAGAGAATTTAAAGAAAATGATCTTGTGTTAGTTGTTGCATCTTCTAGATCGAACAAATTTTCTGTTCATTGGATAGGTCCAGGAAAAGTAGTAAAACGACTATCGGACACAAATTACGTAATACAATTTCCCGATAAGGAAAAATTACATGTATACCATGTAAATATGTTAAAACCTTATTTTCAGCGTCCAGAGGATGTTAATTTAATTTTTACCTCTAATTCTGATAATGAAGATATTGATTCTGAGAAAGAAGATATCCCAAGTTTTGAAATTAATTCATCTACCCTTTTAGAGACTTTTCCTGAAAGCTGTTTTAATGAAAAGTTAGAGGACGATCAGAAGAAACAATTGAGTAGACTTTTGATTCAATTTATTGATATTTTTTCAAATGAACCAGGTTGTACAGAACTGGCTGAACTTGACATCGAATTAGAATCTAATAAACCTATTATAGCTAAACCATATCGAATGTCCCCACGACAGACAGGAATTCTGAAATCGGAAGTAGACAAGATGTTGAAATTGAAGGTGGTGGAACCAGGGAATCCGATTACACATCACCTTTAATATTAGTTGAAGCTCCTGGAAAAGAACCTCGTCCGTGCATTGATTATCGCAGGTTAAATGAGGTTACCAGAACGCAATATTATCCATTACCAAATATTGAAGAGCGTGTTGAATCCGTTTCGAAAGCGAAGTTCATATCTTTATTAGACTTAACACGAGGTTATTGGCAGATACCTTTGAGTCCTAAGGCTCAAAGATATGCTGCATTTACGACGACATTTGGTGTTTATAAACCTTTGAGAATGGCATTCGGTTTGAAGAATGCTCCTTACTATTTCAGTAAGTTAATGGCTGATTTATTAAAAAATTGCGAACATTTTGCTGTGCCTTATTTAGATGACATAGCTATATATTCACTTACCTGGTCTGATCACATCCAACATCTTAAATGTGTTCTGGAGAAGATTCGATTTGCGAAATTGACTGTAAAACCCCTTAAGTGCAAATTCGCTCAACTTCGTGTTAAATATTTGGGACACTTTGTAGGACAAGGTCAAAGAACACCAGGTGATATTAAAGTGAAAGCCATTACCGATTTCGAACGTCCCTCAAGCAAAACCGAAGTACGAGCTTTCCTAGGTCTTGTTGGGTACTATCGCAAGTATATACCAGAATTTTCGGTAGTTGCTGCGCCTTTATCCGACCTGTTAAAAGGGAAGTCCAAGAAAGGAACTGTAATATGGAATAATAACTGCGAAAAGGCATTCATAGAATTAAAGAACACTTTAATAAAGAAGCCTGTACTTTACAGTCCAGACTTTCAAAAACAATTTATCATTCAATGTGATGCCTCAAACTTAGGAATAGGTGTAGTTTTATCTCAGAGAGATCAAAATGAAAATGAACACCCTATCCTATTTCTGAGTAAAAAATTTTCAAAATCTGAGAAAAATTATAGCACTATAGAAAAGGAATGTGCAGCAATAATTTTTGCTGTTACTAAATTAAAATATTATTTAGATGGTCAGTATAAATTTATTATCGAAACTGATCATAACCCTTTAGTTTGGTTAAAACATCATACAGGATCTAATCCCAGACTTTTAAGGTGGGCTTTGGTGCTTCAAAGCCTAAATTTTGATATTGTTCACAGAAAGGGCAAATTACATCAGAATGCCGATAGTCTCAGTAGAATGCTGAATAACCAAACTTAATTATTTTCTTTTTTCTCAGATATTCAATTAAAATGTTTTTTTTAATACAAATTTCAATTGTTGTTACATGTGTACATAATAAAAAAAATGTTTTTTATAGTAAAAATGTGTCTATTTGTAAGTTTAGTTAAGGTTGAAAATTCTGTTGTGTTAGATAATTATTTTGTGCTATTTTGATATAATTTTATTTTATATTTAATATTATATAATTCCATATAATTTTGTGTTTCAGCCAGAGTCCGATTGATCAGGGCTATCTGTAATACTAAATTTTGCTCTTTGTTGTTTGTGTGTGTTTTTTTCTTTTTTATTTGCAGGTTGATTTCCTTAGAATGAGAAAAAGAAAAAAAAAAACTCCGGGGAAGGAAGGAATAATTTAGTCTGTAATGTCTCACCATCGGCACTTTCGATTTTAAGATCCTATGTTTTTTTTTTTTTTTTTGTTTTGATTTTCAGAGAGACTCTCGTTGTACGCGAAGCAGGCGAGAGAGATTGTCGCGAACCCATACATGACTCCTTGTAAAATTTGTTCTTTTTTTAATTAAATGTGTATGTTTCAAAATTGGAGTCATTTATTTGTTTGTTTGTTTCATAACAATACGTATTTCCTATATACTATCTAGCATTCCAAATTATAATAATTTTTGAACTTAATTAATGAAACGAAATTTGAATAAAATGGTTAAATCTCCCGAAAGAATAACAAAATAATTTAAGAAGTCCGTCAAAAAAGTAATTAATTGTTGTCTGCTTGATTCTAAGTGAATCACTTCATTAGGAATTTTTTGCAAATTTATCTTTTCTTTCCTTTAACAAAATGTAACAGTATTTTAAAATTAAATCGATTCGGAAAAAGTTTCTTTCATAACAAAGAAACAAAAAATGCGATTTCTTTTTACTTATTTTTAGGGTAATTGCTTGTAGGGTAATTGTTGCTCTCTCAAATGATTTAGACAAATCAGATTTTCTCTTATAAAACTCTAATATTTTAATATATTTTTTAGGTATTTTAATAATTGATCTACATTTAAGAATCATTAAAAGAATATTTAAGCAAACTATTTAGATTTTAAAAATGTTTTTAAAAAAAAGGCACGCGATTCCTATAAATAAGTACTAGGAAAGAAAAAATCCAATGGAAAAGGTCTTTTGGCTATTTTAAGGAGCTCATAATATGATTACTTGAATAACAAAAGAGCAATGATTATTTTCTAAACTGTTAGGAAAATGCCCCATTGTGGAACAACAAAAGAAAATGATAGATCGTTAGAAGTCCCGTTTTCCTCTAATATGGCTAACGGACGCCTATTTTTCAGCTAAAATTTTATCCTTAACGGATAATTCCTAAAATTAATTATGTAAACATGCAAAATAAATTATAATAACTCTAAATGGTCGAAAAATTTTGAAATTTTTTTTAAAAACTATGTGTTACGACTCGAGCAATTAAGCCATACACTTTAATTATTAAAAAAGCGTTAAACGCTGCCAAGGTTCTATAAGCAAATCATCACATGCAGAAGTAATTGATGTCATCAATAATAATAAAGGAGGTATAAATAAAAGAGGACAGGAAAGCACTTTTTGAACTTAATATTAAATCGAAGTTAAAATAGTCATTACTGACCAACAAAATTTTATTATCAGAAATAAATAAAAATAGGAGAATGATATATATAGGTCAAATGTACTATAGTAGGAGGAACATTAAATGCTTTGGAAATTCATAGTAATTAAATCGCAAGAAATTTTCTTCGAAAAGTATCCACCCTTATCCACAATAACAGCATTTATGAACCAAAACTTAAATCGAATAATGTGATTAAATGATCTTATACACACAATAGTACATGCATCTTCTATTCTTTAAACCAATTCATCGAATGACAAGCAATGGCAGCCAAAATATGACATGGATCAAATGTACTATTTACTTGGGCAAATATTGAGGTGTTCTGTGACAAGGAAAGTCAAGATAATATCAAGGAGCATGTCGCCTTGTATTCATTCTCCTGCTGAATCACCAGACTGTTTTACTTTGGAAATAAGGTAGAACAAGGGGTCTAATACATCAAAAATGTAATAGTCATTGTTCAAAAAGAAAACTGATCAGATCAAGGCTTGTGTCCACTGCAATTTAATACTATGGCTTTAGGTGATAAAACATTAATATGTTTTATCATCTAAAGCGAATGAATGAGGGTAATTAGCTTTCTTTATGTAATATAATGCTAGCAAAATGCATAATCAATAAGAGTCACAGTGCCAAATATAGAATTTATGCTCATCATGAAAGAAGATGTAACGTCATATCTGCTTCCTAATTCATGACTGACGAGGTTGAGATTGCTTCTGTGTGACATCAGGGATAATCAAAAACCTGGTCGTCGTGCTGACAGTATATGCTGATGAATGCAAATATTTCACGTAGGCAATCCACGTCTGGTTAAGGAATTTATTTCTTATCTCAGAGTTTTTTAAGCCACCGTCTGGTATATCGATAAGATCATCATCGTAGCGACGAAGGGATGATAGAAGCATTTCGAATGACTAACATGAAACCTTTGACATCTTATTTCGCTGATAATCATGATATCTTGAGCAAAGTAACCAGCAATACTACAATAGGATTAACTGCCATTTCTAAACTCTATAGTTTAATCTCTACCGAAGTCAAATATATTCGGGTAGCCATTTCCTTTCTTATATAAGCCAATATTAAAGCTTCCTTGTCGTAAAACAATGTGTTAGTCTATGAATTCAAATGTTTGTATAGTAGTGTTAAAATGTGTATAAATAATGACGGGCCTAGTATAGTTTTTTTATTAATTTAATTTAATAACAATAACAATTAAAAATTAGTAAATAAGAGTACATAAGAAAGTATGAGCTGGCAGTCAGTCGAGCTCTGTTCTCCACAGTAATAAGAGGCGGAATGAATCGTTTACAAGGACGGCGCTGCTCTTCGAGTATCTCAGCTTCTGCGCCAACAAAACGCTCAACCTTTTTTTAAAAAAATTTGCTTTAAGATCTGTTTTTGTATAATAATTGAAGATTTTTATGCCTTCCATAACCTTTGCATAAATATATTATGAACTTATGATTAACGTTGTGTTGTGCTTGTCATGCATATCGGGCAATGTCATACAAATTCCACATCAAAATTTGTATGGCACATGATATTATGATGCAAACTTTAACTGCTTTGCTTCCACCTAAGTATGTATGGGCAGTTTTGTATAGAATATTATAAATAGCTATGCATAAAATAAGCAGATTTATTTCAGTTCAAAGCTTTTATACCAGCCGTTTTGACTCTACTTCTTCATTCAAAGCTACTCGGAAGTTGAAATGGAATTTACTAAAACGTTCAGTTACCAAAACAGAAAATTCATCATTAAAATCATCTTTTTAATTTTTTTTATCTCTTCAATTTCGATGATATGTGCTTTACTTATAGCTAAAGAAAATGAGAGTTTCGTTTTAGTTTTAGTAATTTTTATTGTTACATTTTTAAAAAAAGTTGCATATATATATATATAATATATATATATATATATATATATATATATATATATATAAATTGAAAGAGTTTTTGAATTGGCTTTTGATAATACACTTACAATAGTTTTAATATATGCGTTTATATCTATTGCTATATATATTCATTTGCTATTATATTCATTCATAAAGGCCACGGTGGCCTGGTTGATTAGGACATTCGTTCTCGTAAAATCGAATGCATCACCAAATAAGGTTCGTATTGTCCTCTAATGGCGACTGGAACTCTTCAAATAAATTATGGACGCAATATCTTTTATGTGAAATGATACCTCTATGGTGGTAAGCCATGTCTGAGGTATAGTACCTGCTTCTAAATTACATAGACACTCCAATTTTCAGGGTTACAAGCGCACCCGTTGAGTGCCCCACTGTGTAAAAGGTGCCATTACTTCCTCTCCTTGTAGGGCTGAACGGTGGAAAACCTAGTAGCCGAGCATCGTATAACTACAACAAAAACATATCCGTTTGCACAATATATTCTTTAATTTCTTTAATGAAAATATCTTATACATTCAGATTTAAAATTTTTAAGTTTTCTACATGTGAAGATTAATATTATATGAAGTGTCTGCTGTTATATAAAACACATTTTCAGTCACAGTTGTTAAAAATTAACCTTCTAATCATAAAGTCGTATATTTGCAGTGACTCCCCCTACGAGGATGTGTGACCATTGTTTGAAGGAAAGTCGCGGACACATCATTAGTCCAGACTACCCGGACAACTACCCAGCCGGACTCAAATGTACGTTCCACCTGCAACGGGCGAAGAGCTTCTGCGGCTTGGAAATATTCTTCCACGACTTCCAGCTGCAGGACACGTCAGGCTGCTCGGGAGACGCGCTGGTTGTCTCTGGAGACAGGTTTTGCGGAGACAGTCTGAAGGGAAAGATGAGTAAGATGTTTTATTTTTTTGTACTTCATACACCTAAAAAGATATTGAAACGTCTTCAAACAATTGTATTTTTGGTAGCAATTGTATTCTAATGGTTAAAATATTTCAATTTCGCTAGACGACTAGTCGACCTTTTGATTTTCATCCCAACCAGTCATGGGTTTATGTCCTACCTCGAACATGTATGCCTCTATAAAAGCTCATAATTCATTTGAACTGTGGGTACTGAATGAATTAGCCTTTGTAAGAGGCAGTTCACACATTATGAAATCAGGAATTGTGAAATGTTTATACACTGTGGTGGTTTGGAATCAGCTACAAATGCTATATAAAAACCATAAGGCTGATTCGAATTTCTCTTACTGCGCAGAAAGTAAACATAAATCAACGAAAAAATCAATCCATAATAAAAAAAGTAACAGAAATCATTATTAATATTTTAAAAGTAAGTGAGAAAATGTTTAAGAGACAATCAAAAACAATTGGAAATATTTTTAGTAAATGAAAATTTATAAAACATAAAATATTAAGTTTGTTATAGTTGTTATGTCACACCATATAATCATTACCGTCTATTCGCGGACTACATCTAGTAGAATATTCTTACGTTACCATAAAAAATAATATTTTCGAAATATCTGGTATTGTGTGAATCTTGAATCCAGAAACGAAATACCCGAATTTCAAAATAGTTTTCATGTTCGCAATATCTAATCTCGAACATGAAAATTATTTTGATTATTTCAGTTGGGTTTTGTGTATTACATTGTTCTTTTTGGCACATAAGAGCTATAATTCAGCTGAAACTTACTATTAATAGTGCATACAAAATTATTACAAATATACATGCCAAGGTGAGAATTGAACTGTTGAGCTGAATTTTTGAGCACTACAATTCAACTTCCAGATCGGCTTCGATGTGTTGGTAATTTATAAAAAAAATATTAATTATAGGATATAAATGTAAATTACAACTCACAAAATTATGAAAGATTATCGAAACCGAAAAAATTTTTTATTTGTAAAGCAAATATTTTTTTATTTATCTTTTGAGTAATATTTTCAATTATTTTGCTTCTGTTTTTCTCCCTCGTAAAAAACCTATTTCGAAGTATTGATGTCTATCGCATATCATTAAACAAGTTTTAATTTAATTGTAAATTATAAATATTTTACATAGTATTATTTTAATTAATAATTGGGAGCATAAAATTAGTTAGCTCAACTTAATTTATTTTCTCACTAAAGAGGAAGGAGAAATTTGGTTTTCACGGGCTTCAGATGACTCGTTAGAATTCGAATCCATTTCGAATTGGGGGAAAATACAAATCTTGTTTCAGTTCTGTAATTTATCCACAAAGAAAACGCTTAAAACTAATCAACTTACAAGGATTTTTCTTATTCAAGTAGATCTTAAAATGTAATTCTTCTTGCATCTTAAGAAATTTGGAATTCAGGGTATTCCTAACCTTATAGAGCGAACGTGCGGTGAACTCAATTCTATAAATGTCTTTCATCACTCCTTGCTTATATAGCAGCGGATACAAGCGCTCTGTCTAGACAAACGCTCCGAGGTCGTAACAATTAGGGCGCGCAGACTTCCAAATAACTGTCTGCTGCAATAATCTGCTATTTTGAATTACGATCTCTTGTTTAGGGGAATAAATTCAAAGAAAATTTAAATGAAGATATTTAGATGTGAGAAAGAATTCATATGCAGATTATTCTTTCCTTATTTTTTAATTTTTCTATAGAAATTTTTATTGCAACCTTTTAAAGTATATTTATAAAAATTTTAAAGTCACAAACTCCAAAATTATTATCGAAATCAGTTTCTCTCACATTTCCAAATTGTTTTTCATAGAAATGGAAAAAAACTATATTTTTTCTAAGCTATTGAATTGAAAATAAATTCACACCTCTGTTAACAGAAATTTCCTCTATTTAAAATAAAATATCTTTATCGAAGTTTGTATTCCTGTGATTCCCAGTGTCTAAAGAAGATGAATTGTTTTCTTTACAGTTGGAAAATATATATTATTTCCAGGCACTTAAAAATAAAATCACACCTGTTAAGTTATAAGCATAAAGTTTTCTAAATTGAGCGACAAGGTTTTTCTTATCAAAATTAGTTTTTGTCCGATGTTCAGCACCTAAAAATGATATACTGTTTTTCGTGTAATTTCAAAAAATTACTTTTTTTAAACAGTTGTATCAAAAACAAAGTCACATATCTATTTAACATATATAGCATAATAGAAATTTACTTATTTTAAACTATAAAACTTTTATCGGAAAAACTTATTGTTAAAATATGTATTGTTTTTAATAAATTAGATAGAATTATGGTTTTTCTAAAGAGTTGAATAAAAAACAAATTCTTTCATCTGCTAATTTATAAGCATAAATTTTTCCTAATCTGAACTATAAAATTTTTTATCGAAATTAGCAAATATTTTTATATTGTTTTTATTCATTTTCATGTAATTAGAAAAAATTACTTTCACTGAACAGTTGTATCAAAATCTAAGTCACATGCCTGTTTCATTACGTATAAAACATCATATAAATTTCCCTATTTTGAGCAACTAAAATTTTATTCAAGCTAATTTTTCTTTAATTGTTTTTAAAATCAAAGAAAAACTAGAAAGCTATAAATAATTTAGAGAATTTCATACAGTTAAAAAAAATTATACCTTTCAAACTGTTGGATCAAAAGCACACAAAGCCGAATTTTTTATATATATCTTCAAAGTATCAAAGAAATTTGATTCTTGTGTAAATTGAAAATTAACATTGAATATCTTATTTTCTCCGATTCCTAATAAATAAAATTAATTTATCATTTTTCACACAATTGTTTACTATTATATTGAAAAGTTGAATTTTAAACGAATTAAGACTTGCTTATATTTGTGAGACAAAATTATAGAAACGTACTTTCGAAACTACGCTGTTGGCAAACGTAAAAGTTACACCCAAGGAGGCATGGAAATAACATGTAATTTACAACATGCATTAGCGGAGGTGAGATATACAAATTATAAGAATTTCAGCGCAGACGCACATCACGGGCACCGGGGGCGCCATTTCAAAGCGCTATTTAAGGCTTGGCGATTTCAACGATTTCAAGTTCGACAATTTTTTTTTTCCAAAAAAAAAACGATTAATTACGTCTCGTAGAAAAGAGCGATCACTTTTTATACAGTTACCGAGTTTGACAAACGAAGGATAGTGGCTTACCGAAATTGTGGATTATCTTTCAATGAAATCGGTAGTCGTGTTGGACGAAAACAAACGACTGTAATGCGGATATGTGATTGTTGAATGCAGGAGAGTACGCACCGATGTGTGTCTTCGATCGCATCCACTTCGATCTTCAGTGCACTACTTCACATGATGACAGGCAAATTGTGCGCTTGGCAGTGGCATATTACTCAGCCACATCACGAACCATAGCACAGCACATTCAGTCTTTACGCATCATCCAGTGTCTGCGATTACCACTTTACAGCAGACGCCGTTTACAGCAGAGTGGTCTGTCCACAAGACGTCCATTGCTTCGTCTTCCCTTGACGTAGAACCACAGACGTCTCTGCCACCAATGGTGCGATGAAAGAAGGATGTGGACAACAGAATGGAATGAAATTGTCTTTACTGACGAGATACACTTCTGTCTGCAACATCACGAATGTAGCGTTCGAGTCTAGAAACACCGTGGAGTTGGGATGTTGAACAGATGCATTATGACCATAACACAAATTCTGCATCACGTATTGTTATGGAGTGGTATTGGATAACACTGTCGCACTCCTCTAGTACGCAAGGCTGTATTTTAAACAGCCAGAGCTACAGTCTTCAGGGTGTTGGAGTCACGCTTCTGTCTGCAACACCACGATGGTGATATTCGAAACTCGAGACACCGTAGAGAGAGTACGCTGAACAGCTGTGTTATACAGCGCCACACTGGTCCTGCATCGAGAATTATGGTATAAGGTGGTATAGGATATACGTATTGCCGGTACTTTAACAGCCAGTGCTAAATGTTCGAGATATTAGAGCCAGTTTCCTCCCTTTCCTTCTGGGCTTGCCAACAGTCATATTTTAATCGGATAATGTACGATCACATGAGGTGAGATGTACACAAATGATTAGAATTTAAGCGCAGACACAAACCACGAGCGCTTGTGGTGCCACTTTAAAGTGCTATTTAAGGCTTGGAGATGTAGACGATTCAAAAATCGGCAATTGTATTTCTCTTTTTTTGTATTTCTCTTTTATTGTAGTTTTTTTTAAAAAAAATGATCAATTATGCCTGTTAGAAAGCAGCGATGAATTTTTGATCAAGTTTCCGAGTTTGACAGAGTTTGATAGTTGCCTACCAAAATTGTGGCTTTTCTTTCAGGGAAATCAGTAATCGAGTCACACGGAACTAAACAACTGTAATGAGGATATGTGATCGTTGGATGAAGAAGAGTACGACGGACCGATGTGTTCGATCGCATCCACCACAGTGCACCATTTCACATGATGACAGACAAATTGTGTGCATGGCATTGACGGATCGCTCAGCCACATCACGAACGATAGCACAGCACATTCAGTGTCTGCGTGTACCATTCAGATGCCGTTTACAGCAGAGTGGTCTGTCCGCAAGACATCCATTGCTTCGTCTACTTTTGACGCAGAACCACAGACGTCTCCGCCGCCAATGGTGCGATGAAAGAAGGATGTGGACAACAGAATGGAATGAAATTGTCTTTACTTATGAGTTATGCTTCTGTTTGCAACACCATGATAGTCGCATTCGTGTCTAGAGACACTGTTGAAAGAGGATGGTGAACAGTTGTGTTATGCTCCGCCACACTGGTCCTCCACCGGGTATTATGTTATGTTGCGGTACTATATATCACTCTAGCACTCTTCTAGTCCGCATTTATGGTACTTTAAACAGTCAGCACTACACATCAATTGTGTTGAAACCAGTTGTCATTCTTATATTCAGGGTTTGCCCACAGTCATATTTCAACAGGATAATGCACACGTGGCACGCATTGTACAAGGGTTATTTATCAATCACCAGATTGAATTGCTTCCCTGGTTGGCTCGTTCTCCGAATCTTTCGCCAATAGAAAACATGTGGTCCGTGGTTGCTCAACGATTGACCAGATTGCATCTCCAGCTACCACAACAGGTCAACTTTGGCAATGTGTGGAAGCTGCTTAGTCTGCTGCACCCCAAGAGCACATCCAAAGTCTCTTTGAGTCAATGCCGAAGCGTGTGGCAGCGGTGATCTCCATCCATAGCTGGTACTCTGGCTATTGATTTTAGCAGGAACCACACTTGACAAAAGTCTATAAACTTAATCATTTGATACTTGGTCAACATGTTATCTACAAAATAAATTTTGTTATACCTCTTGTGTCTTTCTTGGTGTTGCAATTTGGGTGGCTAACAGTGTAATTTAACAGTAAAGTTATCTCGAAAAATTAAATTTCCTAGATTTTAAATAACAAAAATTGATTCTTTTTCTATTTAAACAATTGGAGAAAATTACATCTTTTTCTATATAACTGGATTAAGAACAAAATTAATTTCTTAAGAAATATGTGTGAATGCAAGATATTAAGGATTTTTCTTGTTGTAACTTAAAAATTATTTAGAAATTAATTTTTTCCTATTTTTCAGTAATAAAATGAATTTTTTTTCGTATAAGTGGAACTTTTTGAGCAGTTCGATTAAAAACAAATTTGAGTATGTTTACCAAATTATGTATATAATTTATATTGTATGTAATATATATGATTGCACCACTATAATTGTAAAAACTACATCTCATAATTTTTTCTCTGATCAACTAACAAGTATTTAAGAATTCTAAAAAATTTTTATACCTTATGCTGTTTTTATATAAAAAAAACTGAAAAAATTAAATTGTTGGAAAGTCTGCAAAAATTATATATAGATATATATATATATATATATATATATATATATATATATATATATATATATATATATATATATATATATATATATATATATATATTATATATATATATATATATATATATATATATATATATATATATGGTTAAGAATAAGCTTTTTTCTTGATTCTGAGAAGCAAAGTGTGATTTTTTTTATTGTTTTATTATACATATATTATTTACATACAATATATTGTTAAGAAAATAATTATACATTTGATTATAAAAATCTAAACCGAAAAATAGAAGTAAAGATTTGTGTCATCTGTTTTTCGTTATTATTTATTTTGATAGCAAAATGGCATTGAGCCCTGAGTCAAAACATTTTTTTTCTGACTCCCATCAACCAAAAGTATTGATTGTTTGTTTTTTTATATAATTACAAAAATTGTTTTTTTATGAAATATTATTATAGCAAAACTGTAATTGCCCAGATATCTTTTAAAAATTTATTAAAGAATGTTCGCATTTACAGATGGCAAAATTACACAAAAATTAGTTTATTCCTCCAACATATAACAGTTGAAAATGATATAATGTTTTGTACTTCTGGGAATAAAAGACATCTCATTTTGCTTCATATGATTGAAAACAAATTTATCTTGTTTAGTCATGTCCACAAAGTAATTTACCGGTGTCAAAGTGCCATAATTTACTCTTAAGGACTCAGCTTGGAACTTGATATTGGGTTCCAAGTATCTTGATTCGAACTTTTCTTATAGTTATGTCATTTACTTCCATAAATAAAATGATCATAAAACTTTACGACACATAGACACACCTGTGGTTTCACGATCAATGGGTGAAGAGATCCAAAAGTATCGATTTTATTGCACCACGACAACAGGACAATTAGTTTTTCTAGTTCAGTTCTTGATGAGGAATAAATTTTTATTATAAAGTCTATTCTAATATTTTTTAACATTTGATCAAAAATATTACAATAGAATCTCTAAATACCTTCTGATAATTTTTTTCTTAAATCAATTATTTTCGCGATATAATCGATTTTTTTTCATCACGAAGACGAAGTTATATTTATAAGTTACAAAAGAAAAACCGAAAAAATTCTATAACTGACATTGCTATAGAATCTCAACAGCAACTTTATTGTTTAATACTTTCTACAATCAAACATGGGACCTTTTAATCCAGAGTATGAACCTATCTCTAATCGACTGTAACTTCATGGTTACTTTTCTTTAAAAATACCTTCATTCTTCATTCATCAAACATTTCATTACACGTGGATACAGAGGAGTTACATTATTTGGCACAGCGCCATATAATCCTTTTGGTGTATTTTTAGAATTTTTGGCGATTAAGAAACATCGCCAAGTTGGCGAAATTGTTAGGTGCAAATTAAGATTGTCAGAATAGAATGCTGTTGAATATCGTTATTATTCTTTATCTTTCTGGCATAAGAACTCATCAGAAGAGCAGTACAATTCACCAAAAAAATTCACCAAATACAAAAAAAAAACCTACAATTTTTGACTATATATATTCTTAAACTTTAAATCTTTATCAAATATTTTGTTGCATACTAAGTGAGATACGGCTGTTTAAATTTATGTTGTTCACACAGTGATTTAGTGGATTTACCTCGTTATTCTGGCTGAAAAGTCTCGGGTTCGATCGCAGTGATTGCTAAACAACAGAAGATAAATGTTAATTTCTTGTTTCTATATTCATCTCTATCGGATGATTGTTTCAGAACTTTCGAGTTTTCTTTTTTCTTACGTAAGCATGACCCATTATTTAAAAATAAGTTCACCAAAAAGCAACTCTGCAATAGATGATCAAAAATTGAAATTTACAGCAGTTTATATCTTTCTGTTCATCCACTTTTCAAAGTCCCAATATTAATAGTTGTCCAACACAAAAGCATCTTTCATAAAACACACTTAAAGTATATGATATTGTTATCGCTTTTGATTAAATTTTTTTTTATAAAATACAAATATCAGCGAATGCAACTGAAGGGTTTATAATGACCAACTATTAGCTTAGCCTTCTTTAGAGCAAAAGCCCTGAGTTCGATCTCAGTCAATACTTGAACGATGTGTGGTGTTCAGCTACTTTCCTCATGTATTCGGTCGAAGAGGTGCAAATGAGATTCCTTGGTTTTCTTGTAAGTTGTGAATACAGCTAACAAACAATAAAAAGTCCTTCTTAGAGCAATTTAATTATTAAATATCAAAATATTTCAATATAAAGGCAACGTGATTAAAGATCCTCTTAATTAAATCTTCAATACATTATGTCGGCATCTCTTTGTTCTGTCTCTGCTTAAGGACTTCACATTTTACACAAATTTCTGTCTCATCAAAAGAATGTCATTGAAGTGACATGATCTGTGAAAGAAAAGATAAACATTTTTACATAATTATCTTTTCTTTCGTAGACGTATTGTGTTTCGTTTTAGCAATCGTTGCGCCATTTGTTTTATCTAATATCGAAATCTTGCAGATTTTCCTTCCAGGATCAAGATGAATATAATTTCGGTAATGAATGTAACATTAATTATGGTAATTTAATTGTGTAACAGTTACTTAAATCAGCGCTACAGACAAACATTTTACATACAATTACTAAAATATACTAATTGCCTATGCGCTAAAAATAGAAAAATAAAGAAAGAGAATAAAATAAAAAGAAATATATACTATTGTATCCACACAGAAAGTATTGAAACATTCAAACAAAATTAACACACTAGACTCTGCAACATTCCTATCCGATGTAGAAGAGTCGGATAGGAATGTTGTTATGATAAAATAGGACAGGAAAGTAAAGAGAGGAAAAAGTGAAACGTTCGCGTGGACTTTTCATGAAATTTATGGATATTGGCTAGTGATTAGAAGAAAACAGAGGCATGAGATCACACGATCAATATAATTTGAAATTCATTATTAATATTCGGTAATGATTGTCTTAGAAGCTATTCTTTTAAAAATTCCATAAAAGGGATGATATAATAAGCATTTAAAAGTGTATTTCTAAAGTATTACTTGAGTTATTACTAAGTTCTCTCGACAAAATAATACTAAAGTTCTCAGTACAAAAGTATACATATCAGATTTTGCTTAATTTTCTTATATTTTTATTCATTAATAAAGCTAATATTTTCTGACAAAATCTATTGTCATTCAAATCGATCTTGTCAATTACAAAAATGTATTTATTAATTTATAAAGCTTGTTACACAGCATATTTTATCGCTGAATCATTGCGCCATCTTAATATGAAACTTTAATTTTTTTATTCTGTTTAGATAATCACATGAATCTTTAATTATAATTTTAGAAAATTTATATGTGTGATGCATAAAATTCAAAATAAACAACTATTTCTTCGTCTGAATAATATACAAACCTAAACTGCAAATTGCTAATGCTGATTATCCACAAGGAAATGTTTGCAAAAAAATATAATTTATTACGATGATCGTCAAAATTATTGTGCTTTTTTCTCTAATCAATCATTTTCATGCATGAAGAACACGATACGTGCCGTATTTTTCTACAGTTAACCTTGAAAATTGTTGCACTGAATTAAAATTTATTTAAAGTGGTTTTAATTATAACGAATGATAATGGATTATTTTAAAAAGCGATATTTAACTTAAGCTCTTTAGTTTTTTAAGTAAATTTTTAATTAATGTGATTAATTGGGTTCATAAATTTTTCCCCCATTTTTCGTGGTTTCATTAATATTAAACTTCTTTATTAATCACTTGAGCCTAACTTTTAAAGTTCCCTGTAAAAATTTTCTAAGCAAAGAAATGAGATTTTTCTTATTTGAGACACTTTTCTTGATTATTTTGAAAATTCTACCTTTAGATTTTTTAAATTTGAATATTTGGTCAATTTTTAGCAATAGATATGAAACTTCATTTTATTCATGGAGCAATTAATCCAATTAGAATCGAGAACGAAAGTATTATTTTTTTGTGCTTTTTTTCACTTATTAAATAAAGCAAATATTTCTCATATAGCTAATCTTGTTAATTGTTATTTCGATTATTACATTTACTTGGCATTTCATTGCTGACAAATAATTATCGGAATTGAGTTTCCTTTAACTCTTTCTGAGCTGGAAGTTCATTAATATTTCCGACTAAAATAGAACTTTTTCTCTTTAACTTTAAAATAGAATACAGAATTAATTTTTGTGCAATAGAGAAGATCTTGTAAAAAAAATGAGTTTATCATAAATTACCTCGTTTAAAATTCAATTAAAACTTTTTGTATATTTATTTAGAGAATTTCCTGACATAAGTTTTATTCGTTATTTTAGTTTTTTAATAATGTCGTGTGGCATTTTTATTTGTTTTCCAATTATCTTTGAGCAAAAACTGTCATCAAACTCAATTATTTTTTGTCAAGCTCTATATTTATTAAGATCAGGTTTTTCTCAAATATAAGCATTACATTCTTACCAGGCAACTTATCAAATTATTGAATAAATATTGCATTCATATTATGGTATTATGGTATTCTTTAGTTATTTTATGAAAAAGTAATAGAAAATTTGTCAAATGTTCAGTAGAGATACAGAGTTTAGCTTTCTTTTCTATTCATAATTAAAATTGGATATTATTTGTTGGTTTACAGCAGTATTAAGATACAATATTTTTAAAAGAAATGAACTCTTTATGGAGATATAAAAGTAATTTTCATAAAGATAGAAAATAATTCTTAATAAATCTAAAGCACTCATACATGCTGTCCTATCATTGTGAGAGTAATATTTTCTTGGTTTCGATAGGACTCAATTTAAAACATATAAAACAGATAACCAGAATATTTAAAAATGATAAAATTTTATATCGATATGATATGATGACCGTTCTTATACTCTTATATATTTTCACATCTTCAACTTACATCGATTTCAATATTTTCTGCTAATATCAATAACGTATTTTAAAATTTCATTTCTATGAAAACGCTTAGATAAAACAAGAAAGGGTCTACATTTTATCTAGGAAAAGAATAGCAGAATATAATTTGATGATGAATCATCTTTCAAATATCCATTTGACAGACATATTTAGGACATTTATTTTTATGATTTTAGGAAACTTAGAAGAATAACAAAACAATTTCACTAAAAATGAATTTGCTGGCAACACTTATCTAATATGCCCTTTGGGACATCGACTGTGTGGGAGCATAAAAGAATCATCGGGTTTGATACCATTGAAATATAATTAGAATATACCTTAAAACCAATGACTAAAGCTGAATTACCAAGGACAAATCCCTAAACCATATAAATATTGAAACCATACATATACACATAAACACATATAAATAATACATATGTATGTATGTTTGTACATATATGTCGGGGCTACTTGCTTTCTTTGATTAATTTATTGAAACGTTTCACTTCATTGTGATTTTCCTGTTGAACAATGAAATAAATTCGAGATTCAGAGCATATAAAATATCTTTATTTGTTCCCTATTATTTATTTATACAATTTATTACACTCATTTATCGGCACACTTACAGCAGTTTTATTTCGAGTCACATTGCTATATTTGTGTTCAAGTAATATATAAATATTTCCCGTTAACATATATATATCTGTATGTATTGAAAATTTCGCCCACATGTTTCCATAAATTATAACACACATTTCATCAGTTCTGATGTGTATATTTATGAAAAATTAATTATTGCTTCCTAAAAGACAATTTGGTAAGTTTTCTTCATCTTCCATTTAAAAATAATAAGAATGCTTTTACTCTCATCTCAAGGTGAAAAAGTCTTGAATGACAAACATATCTTTTAATAATGCTGCAGTATCGAGCTCTTATTTTAATATCTTATAGAAATATAAAAATTGAACTAAGATTGATAAAGATTTTTTATGTGATATCAAAGTGAGGTTTGTACAAAATCTACTTATTTATGAACAAAATATTGCATGTAGACTAAAGTTAATTTCAAGCAAATATCTCATAACCAAATATCTTTTAACGATTTTTTTATTGCAGGAAAAATAGATTTCCCAATTGGTGAGCCCAACGAGATAGTTCTGCAATTCGAAACGGATGACGAAGGATCTGCGCAGGGTTTCCACGCCGAATATCGCCAAATAGCCTGCAGGGGTTACCCCTGGAGACAAGGTCGCTCGCAGTGGGTGCCATCAAATGCTTCTGATTGGACAAAGACCGAATGACGTACACTTGTCTCTGTAGATAAAAGGAACAACATTGAAAATTTGCGGAAACATGTTAATTTGATCATGGATGACGACGTCACGATGCCATCCTTCTGCCATTTCGTTGTTTTGCAGTGATTGTAAGCCAAGACCAAGAGACTTAAAAGTTATTGTGTTGATCGTCCGATAATATTATGATACAATCGGAGTTTTAGAAGGTCATTAAAATTTATTCTCAATTGATTAGTAACGGGTTCGAATAATCATAAAACAGGATTTATGCTTGGTTAAATTTAAGAACACGATATCATCACTAAGTGATAAAACAGGGAGACAAAATATTATATATATATAATTGAGAATGATAATTACGCTATTTATTACTTTCTGAATGAACAATTTTTGTTACAATTTTTATCTTAGTATTAGAAGTGTACTCTTGTGCTGTGATGCTCTTCAATTTAACCATGATATGGAGGAATAAATATTCTTTAAAGTACTGAGAAAATAATAAAGATACTGAAACTGCATTTGGAAAAATATCGCATCTGAAATCAAGACATAAGGTTGATAATTTATGATAGCAATTGTTAAAATAGAAGCAAATTTTTTAAATTTAATTTTACAAACTTAAATCTTGAGTCTTAACACAACTGCAAAAAAAATTTTTGACATACATTTAGGTTAACTTTCATACCATTTACATCAAGCTACATTTGTTGATGAGAAAGTTAATTTATTCCTTATATAATTATTGAAAATAATAGTAAAAAAATTCCGTGAATACATTTCAATTATTTTATGTGCTCATTATTTAAAATAAAATATTTTTATATTTCGTGAAATTTTTAATTTATAGTTTCATACTTGTATATAACTGTATTACATGTAAAAATAAATTTGATTAAAACGAAAATGATCTCTAATTCTGTGATTTTTCCTTGTCCTATAATTTCATTTCCACTATCACATTTACTATCTGAAATTCCTCCATTTCGTTAAGAATGGAAATAACTGAAATGTATTAGACTGAACATGAAAACTAGAGCTTCAGTAAGAATGAAATATTAAAAAGTAACAACATTGGTACAGATACGACTTGCGAAAATTTCATTTTAAGAATAATTTTGAAAAAAATTATTATTAAACTGACTCACAGTATTTAAGCATTCTATTGTTTGATATAATCGAAATTTATTTTAAGGAACCCCAATGGGTGATCTCATTTAATTTCTTTTTTAAAGCAGAGGCAAATTTATGCTCTCATTCTTCTAAAGAAGGGAACAAAACTCTCATTGTTCAAGAAAAACATGAGTGGATTTTCGTTCTTAATAAAAAAAGAACTTTACATATATAGCTGTACTGAAAAACACTTGGAAATAAAATAGAATAAATGAAATTGTACGAAACAATAAGACTTTTAATTGATTTTTCCTTTCTCATTCAAATATCCGCGGTTATTTTTGAACGAACTTGATCGCCTTCCAAGTGATGTCACTGCAGCTTACCTCAGAGGCTGACGGTGGGTCTTACCTTGAACTGAGTGAGATCGTCCCGTCTCCGAGAAATTGTTTAAACCCTCCAGACAGTTTGGTTTCGAAACACAAATAAACTCCCCAGCGTCTCAATCTAATTCGCAAAAAAGGAATTAAACCTAAGAAGCGGCTGCTGTTGTACTATTATTACGTAAAGTAGAACATCAAAAAATAATCATTGTTTTCTGTGCTTAAAAAATTCCCTTTCAAGTAACAGAAAAGTATTTTTAATCTTACTGAAGAAACTATATCTACTGATACATGGCTGCTGGAAAATTCCTTTTTAAATGATGAACATATGTATATATATATATATATATATATATATATATATATATATATATATATATATATATATATATATATATATATATATATATATATATATATACAGAGAGAGACAAACAGCCCCGTATTGTATACGTAGACTAGTTAACCAGTTCTTAAATATATGATTTGAAATAAAATTTTAAAATAAAAATAGTTATATTTAGTTATACTGGAAATAAATTAACAAATTAAATTGCTTGAAACGTCATCTTAAATCAGTTCATTTACTAACCAATAATTTAGTTACTTATTTATTAGCTTATTCAATGATATTTAAATAATCAATAACATTAATTATTTGAAAAGTACTACCTTTTTTTCTTACACAGTTATAATTATCTTCTCTTTATATAAATACATTAAAAATACGTTAAATTGCAAAGAAACAACCATCTAATATTATAATCGTAGCATTACATATAAAATGGTTAAGTACTGTTTTAAAATATTCAAATTTTATTTTAGCATAAAATGTTGTCATTTTAACATAAATGAATCTTTTATTAAAAATTTGGTCAACAAAGTTAAATTTTTTGATAAATAGAGTAATTTTTTGATAAAAATGAGTTCAATTATTTAGATGTTGAGTTATCGTAAAATAAATATAAAGGCGAATAATATCAAGTAATATTAGAAAATTGTGTTTTGCTTTCAATAAATATCAAGAGTGGAAAAAGTTTATTTCCACATCCGGATTTTAAATTTTTACTTTATTTCATGTGACAATAAGTAACTGGATCAATAAATTATATTTATAGTTTATACAAAATTTCTTTGAATTCATCACTATTTTCCTAAAAATTTGTAAAAATAATTTTGAAAAATGTCACTTTCGTAAAATGAAACGGTGATTTCAAACTAGTTGTTCATTTTATTAAAATAATTAAGAAATCTGAAAGCCTTTTCAGAAAATAAAAAATAACACACTTGTGTTTTTAATTTTAAAAAATTAAGACAACTCTAACATAAAGGTCAAATTTTAAATAGTTTTAGTAATACGTTTTTCCTGTTTCTCCATAAGGTAGCAAATATTCTTTGATACTTTGTTGTTTCACAAATGAGATACACATGTAATATTAGTAAAATTAGCAAATTATTATTTCTTAATAAACATTGAAACTTAATGATAACATTCACGTTAATTTGAACGTAAATTAGTGCAACATTAGTTTGATTAATTTGTTACTCTTCCGTCACTTTTTTTAAATAAGGGGACTGGTTCAACTGGAAACTTGTATTTTTAAGAGAATCTTGAAATTACTAACAATTTCCCTCGAGGTAAGAAGCTAATTCATAATTCGAGGGTTGAACTGAAACCAACTGCTTAGCTGCTGTCTAGGCAAGTTTGAATTTTGTTTCAGTAACTCACTTCTCAATATGCCAGTGTTTTTCACGGAATTTTTTAAGTGTTGTTGAATGTAATAATTATTGTTTTTATATCCTACGCCTGACCTTGGTTTTTCAACCATTAGTCTATGTCGAGCAGCCCAATACATTCTAGAATAAAACGAAAAGTCATCTTCCGCAAAATTTCTAACTGCGACGTCATTAAGTCCGGGATAAGAGTAGGGGTGGTCACTTGTCATTTCTCCAAGTCCAAACAAGGGACAAGTTGGAGAGTCAGCCAAACAGAAATGGTAGGGGTGTGCCTGAAGATAATCATGCCCTGTCCTAAGACGGGAATTATCAACGCCCACATTCCTATGGAGGTTGCACGGGACAGGCTTAAGTTAGTAAAGATGCCCAAGTCTTTCCCTTTGCTTTGCTACACATATTTTTACGAAAGGAAGCTATATTTGTCTTTACAAGCTTTTTAATAATATGGTACACAAAAGCTGGGCAAGGTTGTTGTAACTTCGAGTAAGCCTTGGTCAATTTGTCAGCGAAGTCATTTCCAATGATACCACAGTGGCTTGGTATCCTCTGCAGCACAATATGACGTCCCTGCCCTAGAAGGGAGATAATAGTCATCTGACAGAGGAAAACAGACTTGATATTTCTAGGCATAACTGATGTGAGAGATTTGAGTTCGGCCTGAGAGTCAATAAAAAATACAATGTTGCTCTGACTACCTTTACTAATTTCCTCAAGAGCCAAAGAAACAGTTTCAATTTCTCCATTGTAGCTGTTATAATATTCACCAATAGCTTGGCTAAGCTTGAAGCTTTTTCCCACCCCAGCTTTTTCTAATGGCATCCACAGGTGAGCCATCTGTGTATACATGAAACCAAGTTGGAGAGGGATAACGCTCATCAATAGTAGCCAGGGCAGCCATCCTTACTTTAGAATCAGTAGAAACATTTTTACCAACATGAATTACCAGGACAATACGCCCTTCGGATCCATTAACAACATTTCGGAAGCTGGGAGGTCAAAATAGAGGTTCTCTATCAACATTCGTAATCATAAATCACTCTGAAAATTCCTTGGTTAGACTCAGAAGCGTTCTCTATGATTTCAATCTAGGGTGAGCTGGTGTATAGTTTTTCCACAAAAACCCTCATTCCTAAAAAGCCTTTAAGAAAGTCTTAAGGCAGTTCTTTGTCGCCTATCTGTCAAACGTTTCAGCCTAGTTTGAATCTGCATAGCCTCAATAGGGGTAGAAAAGGCCCCACCGGAGATTAATCTAAGGATACTGTTATTTACAATCTCCAGCGTGGAACTGAGTTTTAGATGAAAACCATCTTTAATCATTTGTGAAAGTCTAGCTACTTGAACTGTGGTAACTGTATTCTGTATCACTGTTCAACTGCATTATTTCTACAGTTGAATAAACCTAGTTCTAATAAATCTCTGGCCACCAAACCTAATTATAATTATAATAATGTAATTGTTAAATGTAAATTTATAATTATTGTTAAATGTTAATACTAAAAATAACAATGTCGAATGTGGGTTGGACAGTTGAACTGAGACTAACTCTTCAGCTGCTAACTTAATTCTGTTGCAGTACTCACTTCTCAATATGCCAGCTACTCCGCCAATTTTTTTTATGAATTGTTGAATCATCATCATCATTCATGGAGCCCAGGATGGACCAAGGCCTTCTGAACAAGTTTCTTCCAGCCATCTCTACTGGCAGTCTTCTTCGACTGCATCCACCCATCTCAGCTTTGGTCTTCCTCTTCTTTTTACGTTGATGTATTTCGCAAAAAAAATTTCCCTTAGTGTTTTATTGTCCTTCATTCTAATAACATGTCCAACCCAATTAAGACGGCTTATTTTAATGTGAAATACAACGTCTGGCTCCTTGTACATTCGATAGATTTCTGTATTGGATCTTCTGCGACAGACACCGTTTTCCTTCGTACCTCCAAATGTACTTCTTAAAATCCTACTTTCAAATAGAGGCCCAACAGCCTCTCCTCTCTTACAGTCAAAGTCCAAGTTTCCGAGGCATAGGTCAAAACGGGACGGATAAGCGTTCAATAGATCTGTAACCAACAAAGATGGAAGGGATAATGGTTCACACTTCGAATCCTACACAGTGGCAAGGCATTCACCAACACTTTTTCACTGATGGCTCAAAAATAGAAGGCCAAGTGGGAGCAGCTTTCTGAATTTTCGAAAATCGACAGGAGAGTGGTTATTGGTAGGAACAATTAGGAGAAGCTAACAGTGTTTTCCAAACAGAATTGGTTGCGATTGATAAAGCATTAAAATATATAGCTGAAAATAATTTATACAAGTCAGTGATTTGGTCAGACAGCCAATCAGCTCTTTTGGGAATATATAATCCATATCACAGAAGCCCACTGATTCAGGACATTCAAAATCGACTCAGGACATTTAGCAATAAATCACTGGATCAAGGCTCATGCCGAACATACTGGTAATGAAAGAGCTGACACACTGACAAAGCAAGCTGCCGAAGCATGCTCAAACACACAAAAAATTGAATTATAATGGTCCAAAGCATACTTGATTTCTAAATTACGCAACCATTTACTAATGGCCTCGCAACAAGAATGGAATGAGGCAGAACAAGGCAGGTGGACATACAGCCTTAAACCCTCTGTCTCTCTTGATTTCCTAGTCAAAGACCACAACGAAGTCTTTGACTTAGTCTTTGCTTTCTGGACATACTCCAACACTTGAGTATCTCAATAAAAGGGGTATGGCTCCAAATAGTGCTTGTTCATGCGGTCAGGTTGAGACCATTGTTCATTACGTGTTTGAATGTGATTTCATAAAACAATGGCACCTAAAAGCGCCTAAAAACTCGGAGGAACCTACTCCATTTCTCCGCTATGCTATCAAAACTCCTTCTCTTCTGCCTAAGATAAAGAACATAATCTCATTTATCTATGAAAAAGGATCCGAACTCTGTAAGGATAATGCCATAACTGAGCAGCAGATTTCATCATAAGAACAATTTGGTAAAGGGTAAAAATCATTATAAGGTATTTCTCCACTTTTTGTGATAAAATATTATTAGGTATTGTATTTGTTTAGCAATTAGTTTTTATAATTTTGATAATAATAATTATTCAGATTAAGATGCTGAAAAATATTGGTTGACTTAGCACAATGTAATGTGCAATATTAAATATCCTAGCAAAGTTTATCAATTAGTAATTTTAATGTCTAATTTTGCATTATATTTTCTCTCTCTAAACATTGAAAGCTATTATAAACTTGTGAACAGACAATGCAGGTTTTTTATGAGATAAAATAATGCATTGCAATATAGCACAATTAGTATATGTTTTATTTATGTATATACTATCAATGTATTGTATATATTTGCGCTTTTTCTAATACAATCTTCATATGGTACGTCATGTGATATAACACTTTCTTCTATCTAACCACTATATATAAAACTGGGGGTTAATATTCAAGTTTGCTTTGAGTCTTCAGAAATACCCTATTTAGCAATTTTAGTGCAATATATTTTCATTATTATTTCCAGTAATGTTAAAGTGTCTGTAAAATATTTTGCTATACATTTTAATCATTTTTTAAATCTTTTTATTATTTATTGTATTGTAATTATATTTTGTTCAATATTTTTTTTAATGGTAACTACAGTGCGCAGACTGAGCTGCTGCAAAATATTAATTGAATCAGCAGATTGCAATCTGTAATACTTTAAATATTCTACTGTTTATTACCTACAGCAAATGTTAAATGTTCAATAGGATACCATTCATGCATGTGTAATCTTAACTATCTGCGTGTAGACAATGCAGTCCTTTGGTATTGCGAAAAATGCAATGTTACATTGAAGGACCCAGTAAAAGCATGAAAGAGTTACTAGTACTTATTGAAAATCTGTCCCAGTTATTTGCTCTTTTTTATACTCTTCTACTTAAACTAAATTATATTGCTTGCATATTTGTGTTATAAAGTACTTATATATTCTGCTATGACCATCATCAAGACAATTAATTTTTATTTTTTACCAAGGTTACTTGGATGTTAGGATAATCTATTTTCACAATTTTATTGTAATATTTAACTCATGTCATCTCCGATAGTGAAAATTTTGTAAATGTTTTGTTGTTGATGTTATATTTCTGTCAAATTATTAATTTTAAATATTAGAGACTTATTGAAATTCAATTTTGCTATCAAATTTCGTGGCAATTCTGTCACACCAGATGTATTACGTGAAGGAGCTATACCTGATAACCTAAGGTACGGACCAGGTGTTCCATTGCGTATGTCTATGTCTATAGATCTGTAACTTAGTTTTTCGTAATAAAAATCTAGTTTTTAATAAATGTCTTGGGCCAAAAAAGGCTTTGTTAGCTACAGTTAAACGTCTTCCTACTTCTGGGAGAATGTCATCATTTTTGTTAACCATTGAGCCAAGATCGATAAATTCATCAACTGTTTCAAATTTATAATCACGAATGAGAATTGCTGAATAGTAATTAATAATTATTGTTAAACATTTATTAACAAAATTTGAAATAAATGTAATAAAAATAAAAGTCTTTCAATTCTTCTTTGTATGTGGTTTTCAAAGAACATTTCAGTGTTTCTTAAATAATAGTTAAAAATATTTACAGACATTTAAATATTTTTATCCACTATTAACAAACATTTGTCAAAATATTATAGAAACTATATATATATATATATATATATATATATATACACACATATATATATATATACACATATATATATATATATATATATATATATATATATATATATATATATATATATATATATATATATATATATATATATATATATATATATATATATATATATATATATATATATGTATATATATATACACATATATATATATATATATATATATATATATGTATATATATATACATATATATATATATATATATATATATATATATATATATATATATATATATATATATATATATATATATATATATATATATATATATATCAGATTCCACGTGAACAATGTCTTTATCTTTTTAAACCTCATGTTATAAAACAAAAAAATTCTTGTTATTATTACAGATAGTTGTGCATCTAAAAAAACACTAAATTTATTGTTATTTTAATCTAAAACGTCAGCAATACTGTTTGCTCAAGTCTTCAATTATGTTGACAGCGAAATTTACAAAATCCTTAATATTTATGTGTGTTTACATTCAATGTATTGATGCGTGTTCAAAGTATTAAATCTACTTTTACAACTGAGACGTAAAAGTTTTTTCCGAGTATTGAATTTGTCTCCATTAAATATAATACCAATATGTGACATAACTATGATCATATCTATGAAATTTAATTTAAAAGTAAACACAAAACAAAATATTTTCAACATCATATAAGTGAATATAACAGCTGATAGGACAACTTAATATTAAATTTAAGAAAGTTTTTATATATTTTTCTATCACGTGTAACTTGAAAATATTTTTCGAAAATATATTTATAATAGTTTTGGAAAAACATTCATAGTCAATTACAGTTAACTATTTTAACATTTAATTACTGAATTCATGGTTATAAAATAAAGCAAAAAATTGAGTAAACATTAGTTATTTAAATTAATTTAGTGAAAGAAGCCCTCTATCCACAATTTAATGGATATTGTGTAGATCAATCTTCAAATTTACAATTTAAAAATAACACAAAAATATTTTCTTGTATATTGTATATAGTAACATATTTAAGAAGTGTATAATGATATTATATAATTTACATAATATATGGATAATAACTTACTAATCGTTAGTATGCAGAATATAAAGAGATCAGGACAAAGTTTCTGGGAACATTATAAGATGTTGAAAAATCATTTTGCATAAGAACGTATCAACAACAGCTTTTCTTTACTTTTGACCACCTTAATCTCCTTACTTCTCTCTCAATCCGAGTTATTTATTTTAGCTTTAGAATTATTGAGAAATCTTAAATTAGGTTATATATATATATATATATATATATATATATATATATATATATATATATATATATATATATATATATATATATATATATATATATATATATATATATATATATATATATATATATATATATATATATATATATATATATATATATATATACATATATATATATATATAATATTTTTCAAAGGTAAAAGTGTTAGAATCCAAAAACTTTATCTGCTCTAATAGCGTTTCAAATGATATCTTTAACATTTTGCGGAATACATTTTAATCAATCTTGACTTATTTATCATTAATACGCGATCTTAACTGGAATTGTAAGCTGGAGAAATACTCATCCATGTGGTAATTCATATTTGTGAAAATGTTGTTGATGTAAGATTTTGTAGATGAGATATTTTTCGACCATTTTCTATGTTTGAAATGCCTTAGTCAGAAAAAATCTATCCTTAAAATCGTTCAAAATGATTTTAAAACCAATTATGCTTTATAACCAATCCCATGATGCATTTCCATAGTAGAAAAATACAGCCTTTCGTGAGTACTTTAAATTTATGAACTGCAGAATAATGATTTTTAACCATCAAAAGGCGCAACTCTTTTAAGTAAAATTTTAGTTGCAGCAAATGATCTAGAACATCCATCCATGTTGGATAAAACTCATCAATATGAAGATATTATCAGTTTTTTGCAATAGCTTTTCAGGAACTTTTCCAAATCCTTAAGGAGATACGTTCTATATCACCTCTATATAACTAGTGTCCTTCAATCCTAAGTAATTGGAATTGAAATTCAACAGCCGAAAACACGTTTTACAATCATCTAGAATCTAAACCGTATGTTTTACGAGTTCAGCAGAGGTGTTACAGCCAATAATGCTCTGTTAATAAAGAACTACCTTCAGCTGTCGATTCCCCTCCACACCAAATTTAACAGCTTTGCTCAAATGGACTCCTCCATATCGTATTAACAATAATAGTTATTGGATACAATATTGCTCATCTCTTAACACTGATCAGTATCCATGACAGATGAATCCATGTCAACAGAATAAATAAATATTTGTTTATAGTTACTGACAGTTGTAGATTGACCTTCACTAACAAAGAACTAAGAGCTGTTATTGCTGTTTTCGGTCGTTAAATAGACATGATCTGCAACCATATTGTCCACAGTAGAAGTTAATACCCTAAGCAATATATTTCTGACAACTATTTGACATCGGAGAGCAAAGAATTTTTACTTCAAAATTACCACAAGTTCTGAAATTGAATGATCTATGCGTTTAATTTCTACTACCATTTTATATTTTAAGTCTGTTAATCCTACTTGTGCGGCCATAATTTCGTCAGATATATTCTCACACTAACTGCTTGGATGAAAATAAACGCTTTGACAAAGAGATATCTTCTTTTTGATTCACATCTTGTATATTTTTACGTGATGTTATGATCATCTAGATACTTTGCAAATTAAAAATCCCTTAAATGATAGCTCTTCAAAATTAGAAAGTTAATTCATCCTAATTTATAAATACCTAGATTTCTTAAAATGTAAAATTTATTTGTACATGCTATTTTGAAAAGAAAGTAGAATGGTAAAATTATATAGTTGAGTAAATAATGATTTTTTCGTCATAATTCTGCAGATACTCTACACACTATTTCTGTTTCCATTGATTTTTTTTTCTTACTATTCCGTTTTACTAATTCTATGGAACTATATGGTCTCGATTCCTTTATTTTTTTCCTGTTGAAGATAGATTATGAAAGTTCACCTCAAAGAAATATCAATCTGAAGTCATTTTAATCTTCTGATTTGGGTGACATCATAGCTCTTTTGCAGATTATCATCGTAGCATGGGAAAAGTGCCGATACTGTAAAAGTATGTTTTTGTTGATAAAATATGTTTTCCACTCATTAATAAGGACAGAATAAGTGCAACACAAAAAGAATGAATAAATGAACCATCAACCTCCCCTATGAGCAAGCTTTTAGAAGGTTCTGGATAATAGATCATTGATGGCAAAACATCGGCTTTGAATATCCACCATGATCCTGTCTAAAAAGCCATCTTACATTTCACGAAGATCTCACCTAAACAATCGAAGATCGCACCTAAAAAATTCACGAAGAATAAGCATTTAAACAATAAACTGACACCTTTTTATCCGAGAAGAATGCATTAGTTTATTACTCAATGGACAAGTAGTTTTAGTGATGATAAACTTTAGAGAGACGTAGTGCAACCATAACTAAAAAGAATAAATCGCAGAATGAAAACTAATTAATTTTTAACTAGCTTCCTTAACTATATATCAAATTCAGTACTTAATGATAATAATTTATTAAGTAAATTATCATTATAAAATTAATAAAAAGCATAGTAAAAATATCAATATTGTCATTGAATTGGATATTATAATTTTATATTAATAAATTAAATTTTTTTCCTGTTTAATGCGTTTTAATTATGATCCCTTATGTATATTTATCTCTATTTTACAAACAATATACAAACAAGCAACAAGAATACTAATTTTTAGAAAACTAAATTTTAAAAACATCAATCTGTTTTGGAAATTTCAAAGTTTGTTTTCCGCTAAGACTTTCAGAAAATAAAATCTTTTATCTTAAAAGTGATATAAGTTACAAAAATATGCGAAAAAATAAATAAGAAGCATAAAAAACAGCCGAAATATATAAATTGTTTTTCCGATGTGTAACAGAAATATATGTGGATATTATACACATTCCTTTAATATTTCTTTCCACGCGCATGCGTAAAAATTCTCACTTCCTCCAACAGACGGAAATTTCCGAGTCGTCATAACTCTATGCTAATATTTACACTGCTTTTTGTATCTTGCTGATTTATCGTATTCCTTGCGACAGAAGAATGATACTGACACTCTTTTTCCGAAAACCGCTTCAAACTGGTTTTTCTTATGACATACGCTCTTGCAGTGATGTAATCTGTATGGCGCACACTGGAAGCCACATTTCTCTTTTTATGCGTCACGTTTGGAGGCCAGGACAAGAGCACCTTAAGCATTATTTTCTGGTTTCTTTCGTCCTAATTGATATGTTTGTTTATTATCTTTTTAACGACAGGTTTTTCTGAGAGAAGTGATAATGTAGTGCCATTGTCATCATTTATTTGTTTGCAACTAGAAATATAAATTTGACTGAATATCTTTTATTATTTACAAAATTATTAAATGTTAACTTAATTTTATTTACAAAATCTTTAAAAATATTAAATATAAATGGCGTGATCGACATATATATCCATTAAAGTTTTTAAGATTTAATAGTCAGACGTCGTAATTTAAATATATCTTTAATAAAATAAAACAAATAACCTATTTATTAAAAACAATCTAATCAATTCTTCTAATATTGTAAAGCGATTAATGTTATGACTTGTCAACAATTTAAAGTTATGTCACATTTATTTGTAAGTATATTTTAACAGCTACATTTCCTGTAGCCGATTGCTGTCAATTAAAACAATTAAATCATTTAAAAACCCTGGTAACGAGGTCGACAACTGATAAGAAATCTTACTTTTGATAGAGTCAGGAACAAAGCCTACGAGTTTTCGTCTAACTCGTAAGCACCTTTTATTACCAGGTTACTTTAACCATACATTTCAATGAAAAATTTTAAATTGGTTTTCTAATATTTCCCAAAACGTTTCTGTTAATTTCTCTGGTTAACTTAAGATTTAATTCTTGCTATAGGTTCGTATCTCCAACTCCTATAGGAAATTAACGCTGATCTGATCTTAAAGTTAGATGATTGTAGTCGTTCGGAATCCATTTAAAATCAAATACTTTGAAACTACTTGAAACCAATTGAATGATGAAAAGATACTACATATTTACAATTTAAAAATAAACTATAGAAATGCTTCAATTATATAAATAAATTATAGTAATGTTTTAAGAAAAGTTATTTAAAAATGAAATTGTCATATTAATATTTATAAATTAAGTCTCTAAGAGAAATAATTGAAAAAGCAGTTTTCTGTTTAATTTAATTAGTGCAAACGTATCAACAAATAACTTGAAAATTATGAAAGTATTATAGAAATATATATATATATATATATATATATATATATATATATATATATATATATATATATATATATATATATATATATATATATATATATATATATATATATATTGTGTGTGTGATGTGTGTGTGTGTGTGTGTAGGTATAAGAATTATAGGAAACTATAATATGTTGTTGTTGTTACTTATGACACTTGAACAAGCCAAGCTCTCATGCCGTTGGCCATGCGAATTTAAGTCAGTCGGGTGCATTTTTCGTTTTCAGCCAGAGCACCACGAAGGTGAAAGCACCACTTTGCTCTAAACTCCTCCAATAGATGGCACCATCAGAGGATCCAGTCCCTCAATTTTGATATTGATCTGAAGGGGGAAATTTTTTTCCAGAACATTAAAACCCTTGGTAACTGTGGAAACTATAATATACATAAGTATGAATAAATTTTATGAATGTTGAAAAAGAAATTATTATATCAAAAATTAAAAAAAATATTATCTAAATAAAATGAATTTTTTGTTCAGATTAATTGCATACATGCATATTAGTATTTGAGCTATGGTCTATAGAAACATAACGGTGTTGGTAAAGTAAAGTAAACACCAGCAGAGGTTCCTGTACCTAACCCTGAAAGGGTTTTACCAGATTTGATGGACCCGCTGGAGAGAAAAGAAAACGGAATACAGTACATACAAGACAATACAATTATGCTTGCAATCATATGGAGACACTGGAAATTATTACTTTTACACAGTAAAAAGGGTTTGTAAAGTATACTATTTAACATAAATTGGGTTGCAATTGAGAGTTAACACGTGGACACGTAAGAAGCATTCAAAATAGGTATCAGACAAAATGCATGTCAGGATGTGGGTAAGACAGGCATATAAAATACAAATCAAATTGCATGCATATAAGAAATAAAGAAAATAAATGGAAAATCAAAAGGAAATTAAAAATGATAAAACAGAATTGAATACATATACCTGCACTTACAGCAAATTAATGAGGTAATAATGATTAATGAATAATTAATGCATTTAGTATGGATTTGATAGTTGGTCGTATCGGCTCAAAGTAAGTTAGGTCATATGAAATTCTAAGCTATATATACAAAAAGTTTAGATAGGTTATACATAATGCATTAAAAAAGGTCAATACAACATGATGACAATAATTGTGATTAAGTAATTAAGTAAGAGCGCTGGAATGATGGTGAGAAAATAGCAAACAAATAATAATGAACTATATACAAGGAGACGAAAAACAGGCGAAATGTTACAGGTAGAGAAGGCAATGTCTAAATGTAGAAGATGAGAGAGAGATGGAGTATGCGGATTTTACGGCTCCTCTTCTTCCAGGTGAAGTCTATCACGGTCACAGGCATCATTATCCTCCGATTCCTCTGGAATTATTAAGTTCCAGAGGAGAAAGGAGAAATTTTATAAGGTTAAATTTTATAAGGTTACTATTAAGGAGAAAGTTTATAAGGTTAATATTTTTTAGCTTTGCAGCCTTGTTGATGGTGATGTTTTTGAGCCAGACACTTTTCAGATTGTCACTGGGCTTAGTAAAGTGCCAAGAACTCGTGACGGGGCATGTTGTAGCGTAATGAACTGGAGTACCTTCTTCTCCACATGCACAGCTCTCAGTGGGCTGTATTCCTATTCTCTGCAGATAATTTGGAAATGGGCCATGTCCCGTTACAAAAATCGTTATTTGTCTTGGCCAGCACTGTTGGTTCAAATTCACTTTTGGCAGGATGGAGTATACTAGGCGTCCGGTGGTATTCTGATCCCACAGAGTTTGCCAATCCTGAATTAATGCAATTTTCCTGATCCTTTTGAAGTGAGACCGAGGAAGAGGGAGATAGATTTCCGATTCATCTGAAGAAGCAGCAGTTTTTGCTTGGTGGTCTGCCATTTCGTTCCCATCAAATCCTACATGAGCCTTTATCCAACAGAGGGAGATGTTTTGTTGGTTGTTAAGTTCCTCTGGAATTTGCCTGGCTAAAGGACTGATGGCTTTCGGATTGCAAAGCGCATAAAGACTTGCTTTACTGTCTGACCAGACGAGGCAATTCTGTTCTTGGTTTCTGGCCCATTTTATAGCCTGCTTAATTGCGAAGAACTCAGCCGGGAAGACTGAGCTATCGGCATTCAGTTTGTAACTTTCATTGTGGATTATGATGTCTTTCAGTGTTGTGACAAACGCGGCTCCTACACCTCCATCCATCTTGGAGCCGTCAGTGAAAATATGGCAGACCTGTTTATTATTTATTCAGGGTAGGGTCGTACTCCCTAAATAAGCAGGTTAAGGTTGACAATCGTATCAACTCTGAATATTCCTGGATGTATTGAAAGTGTAGGTACTCTTGCCTCCATAATGTTACTGCTTGTGGTCCTAATTTCTTGTTTTATTTCTGCCTCAATATTGATGGTGAGATGAAGGGGGGTATGCCAGTAATGACTTGGAAAGCTGCCATCGATGTTGTTTTGTAGGCCCCAGTTATATTAAGCAGAAACTTTCTCTATATTTTGTCTAGTAGTAGCTGATTTTTGACCCAAAGATTGGCTCCCCAGAGTGTTGCACCATGGGCTAGAATTCTTTCTGCCACTGTTTTGTACAGTACAATGCGCTGTTTGTGGGATAATCCCCAGGTTGAGCCAGCTATTCTAAGTAATTTCTGGTGAATGCGAAAGGCTTTGACACCTTGCTGTTTGATATTTGCTGACCAGTTCAACTTTTCATCTAGGAGTACACTCAGAAGTTTAATACTCTTGCTTCTCCTTATTTATAAGTTATTTAAAATATTTGTGGTACACATTGCAGTCTCGTGAATAGGAGGAAATTTGATTTTTCAATTGAAATTCCATGGTTATGCTTATGAGTCTGGTTGCTAAAAATCTTAAGGGCTTCTTTAGCGACACGTCCAAGCTGCCTTTCACTATCAGCTGACACTATGAAGGTGAAGTCGTCAACAAAGGCTTGGAGAGCAACTGTTGCTTTAGGATCAATATCTTTACCAACTGTGGCCCAGTCAAATTGTAGCGGCTCATTAGCAAGCAGATTCCATAGGATGGATCCACTGCAGGAGCCTTGTGAACATCCAATGGCTTGCGTTTTCTTCACAATGGCCATATTAGTATTGAGGGCAACCTCTAGATCTTCCAGGTTGCTGATGAGAATGCTTTTGATGGTTTCTGGGAATCCTTTACTTTCGAGTACTTGTTTGATAGCTGGATGTGGTGCAGAGTCGAAAGCTCCTTTAATATCCAGAGAAATCATTGCATGCATGTTTTGCTAAGGCTTTTGCAATCTCGATTTGTCTTTTCATGTGTAGGAGAGCATCGTCCACTGACCTTCCTTGACGAAAACCAAAATGATTTTGGTAAAGAAGACCATGGCTCTCTAAGAAGGAAGTCAATCTTGTAGTCACAATTTTCTCCAGTAATTTTCCCATCGTTGGTAAGAGGGTGATTGGCCTGTATGATTTAACTTGCAATTTGTCTTTTCCTTCCTTATGGAAGAGAATGAATAAGCCAATTTTGAAGCACTTTGGAAGTAGCACAGATTCCATCATTTTTTATTAGGGTTCTGAGAAGTTCTGGATAGTGACGGTCCACTGTTTTAAGTATAATGTTGTCAATTCCATCAAGTCCTGGTGCTTTTCCATTGGGGAGTGAGGCGATAGCTCTATCTATCTCTCCCTTGCTGGGTTCTGGATCATAACTGTCATTGGTGTGAGATCGCTGAAACAGAGTGGTAGGTTGTGTAGGAAACAGCTCTTCTAAGATTCTGCTGGCGATATTAATAGCGTTACCTTCTTGTAAATTCGTGCAAAATAGAGCTGATGGTGGAGAGGATTTCCTAAAGGTGGCTTTATAAACTTTCCCATAAGAATTTGTTGCTGAAGTGCACAGTTCTCGCCAGCATGTGCGCTTTGCTCTTCGTATATCTTTAATATATGCCGCCTTCAGCTTTTTGTAATCAATTCTGAGTTTAGCTTTGTCTGGATTACTTAGAGTTTGCATTTTTCGCCTTTTGGCATTTAATTCTTTTTTCCTGAGATCAAAAGACTGCATCCACCAGTTTGGCATTAAATTATTGCGCGGCTTCGTTTTCTTATAGGAAATTCGACAACACTCAATCAGTTGTCTTTGCATTATTGCGGCTGCATTGTCAAGTTGATCAGTAGTTTTTGACTATCCTCTAACAGTTGTAGTATATTGCTTACGTGTGGATATAGATTTTTGATGAACTTATAATGATTTCCATATTTAGTCTTGAATCTGGTAATTTGTGTCGTATCTGGTGGTGCTGTCAGTGTGATCTGGATATATTTATGGTGACTGAGTGTTTCAGTGTCTAGGACCTCCCATGTACTTTCTATTGCAATGTTAACATTAGGAGTTAAAGTTACATCCGGCCATCCTTCATTTGTTGAGGAATTAAAAGTTGGAGGACCCATTGTGTTTAGAAGATGTAAATTATTACCTATCAGGTAATCCAAGAGTGCTTCACCTCGACCTTGGTCGTTGTCTATATATCCCCACATGATGTGATGGGCATTAAAGTCTGCACTGATAATGATCTTTTCGTTTCTTAAATTTTGTAGAAAGCTATCAATATCCTGCAGTGCTTCACTGATTTTCGCTTGGCCAGACTCACTCATAGTATGCCTGTGATTTGGTGGGGCGCTATATGCAGAGATTATTGTCAGTGGGCCAGCATTAATTTCAATTTTAACTGCTACCGCGTTTTCTTTGAGTCCAACTAGGATTGGGCTTATATCAACTGTGGTGATTACTCCAGCCTTTCCATTACCCGAAAGCCAGTATTTCCAGATGCTTGGAATTCCCAGTATCTGATTATCTTTGTTTATATGTGGTTCTTGTACCACAAAGACTTGCACATTCAGACTGTAGGCAATCATTTGCAATAAGTCATTTGGGGCACTTGACCTCATAAGGTTTATTTGGATAATCTTTTTTGTGTGCATGTTGCTGCTCACTTGTGGTTGAAGATTATTTGTTTGTGGGGCATTGTTGCAGGTTGGGTAAATGTTGCTTGGCATATTTAGTTGTTGTTCGAATTAAGTAGAGACCTGTAGATGGGACAAATTGCAGAATAAGCTTCATGGTTTGAGGGGAAATTCGCTCCTTTTTTGTTGGCAATGTGACAGTTAATGCAATTTTGATATTGATCCTGACAATCATTTTCTGAATGCCACATCCACAAATACCACAAACTTTTTGAGATTTACAGTCCCTGCTAAAGTGTCCAAAATCTTGGCAATTGTAACATCGGATTATGGTTTTATGGTTGCATATGTATGTAATCTGAAAACCAATGTGTATCTGCCTCCGTGCAGAGAGTATCTTAGCTGTTATGCTGTTTGCTTCTATTACTATATGTTGTAGGTTTGCATTGTACCTATGTGACTTAATTTCTGTTTTAATATGCGTGTCTGTCCATTTCTGGAAAGTTATTCAAAATTATTTGGGTTATATTGTCATCATTAACTGTAGCTGGCATATTTAGAAATATTACTTTTCTAACTAATTGGGAGGGCTCTAGAATGTTAAAGCGTTTCTCTTCCAGTTGTTTTTTCAGCTTTTCTTTTGTTGCAGTTGAACAGCACTTTACCTTAGCTACGTCTTTCCCCCATGTAACTTTTTGGTGTAAACATCACTATTTAGTTTTAGGATATTTGATTTTAGGGTGTTAGGTTTTCGTTTTCAGCAGGTTTGATGATGATTGATGTCTCTATGTCAGCCTCTGTTCTTCCCTTTAATATGTCATTATAGGTGGATTTAGGTGGAAAAATTTGTTGCTTGGATGCAGTTAGAAGTGATTTGGTTTCTTCTTGAAGTACTTTGATTTTCTGAATGTTGTTGTTGAGTTGATCCATTTGCTGTTTTAGAGATGACCCATCGTCATGTTTGGAAGCGGTGGATGATGGAGGGAGTAGTGTTTTCAGTTTATCAAGCAGTTCCATCGCATGGTTTTTTTGGTCCCAGGTAGATGGTACTTCCTTCTGATCTTTAACAGAATAATTCCTTGGATACCTTCAATTAGATGTAGTGGAGAAGGTTCTGTATTTCTAGAATCTTTTGAGTGTTGATTCAATGGGGTAATCTTGCTTGCTTCCACTGTAGTTGAGCTATTGGTTAATTTTTCGTGTTGTTTGTCATCTTCTTCTTCCATTGTTCCGGAGTTTAGATGATTTGCAGGTAGACTTTGTGATACTATAATGTTCTTAAGATTGACAAGAGAGATTGATTTCTTGAGTTGTTTTTTATCCATTGTTTGGGAGTTTTGGTGTCCAAAAGAGTAATGGAATGGTTTGTTAGATGGGAGTGAAATACAAAATTGCAGAAACGCTACTGCTGGAGACAATAGGGGGAAATGAAGTCAGAAGTAGATTCAGAAATTTACTTATTATGATTTGGAATTTAATTCATAAGTGAATAGAAGTGACCCAGATGCCATCGCCATCCCGCCCCACGCAACAATCCCGGCATTCACTGCATAGATCGGGGCAGATTCTTAAATAAATAGAAATACACACATATACATTCATATAAAGAGACATGGCCCAAGTAGCTAGTTGTATTGAGAAACTGGAGAATTTAGTAGATTATTATTTATTTAATGTAATATGGTCCTTTGGTCATACATCCTCCCCATGCCCATTTTAACCGCAATATTATACTTTGCATGGGAACAAGATTAATTAAAATGTAATTGGAGTTATACATTAAAGTAAAATGTTAGATTATGTATTGAAATAAAATTTAAAGGGATAATTTAATTATATTATTGTCAATATAGTTTAGAATTTGTCTTTAGAAGACTTTAAAGGCTTAGTTAAGAACGCTGTAAATTTAAAATTGAGCAGGAGAAATAAATAAAAGAAATAAATTTAAAATTAAGAGTTATTAGAATAAAATATAGAACAACTGGGACAATTTTTTTTATTAAAGTCCCCAAATTTAAGTTTAGCTATTATAGCCAAAGGGTTAAAGTCCGAGAGAGAATGATAGAAAAGGTTTAAGTCTTGGATTTAATCTTAGCTAGCTTAGAATTTTTTTTTATTAAGAATATATACTTTCTAAGCCTGCTCATTGGAAGCACATTTAATAAAAGGAATTTAGAAAGTAGTCACAGGTCTCTGCGATAATTAGGAGCCGAGAAAAACGCTGATTAATATTCAAATAATTTAGTTAATTAGGCGCGGAATATTGATAAAATTGCTAGATGGTTGGCAGTACCCTGTGACTTCAGTCTGTTGAAGTAAATGACAGCATCGACAAGCTAAGTAGACAGTAACACCGAAAAGAATATAATATCAATTACAAAGGGACCTTTTTATATTACTAAAAGTTGTTGAATATTTAATGGCCCAAAAACTTGTCGTAACTTTTAGGTCAATGCGTTATTTCACTTGAAAGAAAACTTAATTATGAAATGCTAAGTAGCCATTCCAACCTTTGGAATTGCTTTAAAAGGCCAAAAATGTTAATCAATGTCTGAATTTTTGTTGACTTGCAACATTTTAGGTCATAATTCAGTGCGAATATTTGTAATGAAAATTTTCTAAATAAATCAGATGGTACATTCTATTTATTATGTGGAAAAAGCATTTTTAAATTAAAAACTGAAATTTCCTTAAGAAGCCAGAAAATGAGTGTAACAAATAATCAAATCCAAACATCTTCTAACAAGAACAAAGCATAATTATACCACTTGCACAAACTATAGAATAATACAATATATAAATACTTTTATATGAAGTTTTTAAGAAATATATTTACAGAAACATTATCTTAATAAATTATTTGAAATTGGTTAAAATTAAAATGCTCCTGAAAATCCTGATGATTTATTCTAGAAACTATAAGTTTAAAAGGAGGAGCCACACTATCTAATGAAAACAAAACATGACAGAGCGGAATTTCTAGAGGGCATGAAATATGAACCAGAACACGAGTTCCTTCGACCATCTTTTGTTGTGACACGCATTGCGCACAAAAACATTTATTGATGACATCATCCAATTACATGTTATTAGGAGATGATGGGAGATGATGTCTGGTTAAAACAGGGATTTCACCAAAATAACAGTAAACAAAACACAACCTCAGAAATTCTTTGAGAAATTCTTCAGCACTTCCAGTTCTTGATTCTGATGATGATATGATAATGAATTTGCGGTTTTGGGAATCTTGAAGAAATTGAAAGTAAAATCAAAGGCGAAAAGCTGTTTTTTACTTAGTTGACCTTTCTTAACGGTTAATGGGATGACGTCAAACCTATTGCACACGTTCTAGTTATGAAATGTAACATACGTTTCGAAGAAATAATTCGTTTTTATTCCAGCTATTAATGCCTTTATTTGATAAATTATTTGATGAATTTGTTTTGATTACGTATTAATTAGGGTTATCTTTTGTTCGTTTAGTTTCTCTTCAATGATTATTTGCTCAATAAAATTAATTCGAATAATTTTAGTTTTAAAGCAGATTTCAAACTAATAGAAACATCTGTGCATAAAATGGCCCAATAAACTGTAAAACTGAAACTGAGAATCTTGAGTATTCACTTGCTTTATCCTGATGAGATATAAATTATTTTCATTCCTAAACATGCTCATTCTTTACTCTTTAAATATCGAACAGAATTTTTAGTATAGTGTTTTTTCCAGTAAGAAAGACGTGTATTTCTGGCTAAATAACTTTGCAGTAAGTTCAAAAGTGTTAATTGGGGTTTCAATTAATAAAACAGCAGTGGTAATCAAAATTGTAACACAAAACATAGTCTATGTCTTAAATGCGTCCGAGATCTGAATCTTGATAAACAATCCACTCTATACCAAAAAGTCATGCTCAAACCAACGCCGGATAAAAAAATTAGCCCATGAACAGAATATAGACTTCATTGATAAAAATTATTAAATATTTTTTACTCTTTTAATGATGTGAATGTCTTTTAAATAATTCCAGTAAGCTTTTAATCTAAAATGATAAAAAAAAAACGTTTTATTGTCTATTGAAAATTTATCATCCTGTAGTTCACAAACAAGTTATTAAATAATGTAATTTGTTATAAGTTATGTCATGTCTATCGTTATATTATAAAGATAACTTTTTACCAACAAAAGAAGTATTTTTAACTTATAAAGCTTAAAATTTGATCTTAAAAGATAGATCTTATCTAATGCCGCTGACATATATAAAAATTTGGAGAAAACATTCCAGTTAAGCAGTTGAAATCTTATTACTCTACTGCTGTAATCTGGTAGGAAAGGCATCTTTTTTAAAAAAAACGTACTGAATTCGATACTTGATGCAGCCGTAGATCATCGTTTGGGAAAGCCTATGCAGGCTAAAAGTTCTATCGGGTTCAATGCTCCACCTCTAGAGTGGCGTGGAATAATGTGCAGCATAAATGGCGACTTCATACACACAAGCATTAAATAACACTATTCAGAATAATGAAGGAATTAATTGTGTTTAGATGCTTCAATTTGCAAAAATGGGCAGCGTCAGCCGAACTTATTTCAAAAACTTAACCTAAGAGAAGATTGCAGTTACAAGCGAGAGGTTGGTTGCGTTTAAAGACTGCGGTTCTCAGAACTATAAAAACGAAAGCGAACAGAAGAACAACCGAGTGCATAACTGATTACAGACTTATATGTCCTGCAATGGGTCGCATCAATGTATTTTTAACTATGTTTCATTGCTCGAAATATTTTTCTGATAAAATTATTTATATACATTTATATTTTATCATAGCATCAGGGTGATACAAAACACTCTATAATTAGATTAATGATTTCCATCTGCTTACTTCAAATGAAACTGGCTTAAAGCATTTTAAATAACAAGAAAAGAAATGTTTCATATTAAATTGAGGACTTCAAAATTGTAATGCCCAACAGGACAAATGGTTTTTAAAACCGAATTTTGTCAACACACGTATCATTTTGTACCACGAAGGATACTGAGTGTAGATTCTGAAAATTGAAGTTCATCCATTTTGAGCCACCATAAGGGTAACATGACTCAAAACAGACAGTCATAAAAACAATACTCGTCATGGTATGGTTGCGCATGCTTCAAAATCCATCCCCAGGGTAATGCGCACAATATGCTAGTTTTTATAAGGTAGAGGAAGCGACTAGAACTGATGTCGCTAGACAGTCTTTATAGTTCCCTAGCTAATGATTCCAAAGTACTCCTCATGAATGTTTCATGGTTTGTTTAAAAACATTTAGTTTCTTGGGAATTTAACCCACAGTCACTGTTGGCAACAATTCTTCTTTCAGGATCATGTTCGGGTGACTCTCGTTTTTTTTATTCCACGGGGTTTATTAAATGAGCATGCACCGAAGCTTGCACTAGAAAACAATTCAAGCTTCTGAAGAGAGCAATCTTTCCTAGCGTTACATGAAATGGTGCTGCAGACTCTCATGATGCGCAGCTGCGCCAAAATTGTAATCTTTAGCAGATTTTTTTGCTATGCACAATGATGCATATATATATACATATATGTATACATATATATATATATATATATATATATATATATATATATATATATATATATATATATATATATATATATATATATATATATATATATATATATATATATATATATATATATATATCATTGATGTAAATTTTACAGCGATTTAACTATAATATTCTTGACGTTGCGTTTTCAATGGATAACATTGTAAAACTTTCATGCATCAAAAATGCCTACGTTTAAGATCCTGTCCTTGAATCTGAGTAATTGATTTGCTGTAACCTATGCTAAGCCTGTGTATGCCATTACTGAACTAGTTGGTCAAGTTTTTTCTATAAAAGTATTAAAATCTTAATTCTCTTATATTGGCTTGACACCGCGTTGTAAACAGCCTAACTCTGCCAAAAACCACATTTTAATATCCACCTATAATAAATTGACTTCCAGAGGGAATTTTTACAGATTTAGCCGTATTTACACATCGCAAAGGACGCAAAAACAAGAAGATTCCCAAGCATTCGCTCGGACAAATATGTAAGCAGAAGAAAGAAGTACATCATGTATCTCTTGTTATTTAACAGTGGCTTTTATAGCTAACCAAGACCTTACATTCCAAAAAAAAAAAGAAGAAGGCTATCCTCCATTAGGTCACAGATATAACTTTTTTATATTTCGATTGGATATAATCCATCCTATTTTCCTCGTGTTCACTTGAATGACTATGAATATGTCATTCAAGTGTATATACTTCAAGATTTTATGTATGCAGATGCAAAATGTTATTTACATCAGCAATTTAATTTTTATTACACATGTTCTTCATTGCTCATTTCTAACAACAAAAACAATTGAAAACAGCCGATATCTCGCAAATTTCAACAACACTCAAGTTACAAAATCAGTACCTGATTTAATTCTTTTTTTCATACAATATCAATGAAAGGACATTGGATTTTCAGAAAATTTTAAATAAAAAGGAACTTTTATCTCAGTAGTCTTCAGTGGCAGCTGGTATCAATCTCACTGCTTTCCGAGGAAAAGGACACAGCATATCCTTGTCGAACTGGCAACCGAACGGTTAGAGTTCTGGCCTTCAGTTCAAGAGTTCATGGGTTAGAATCATACCTTGGGTTTGGATGCTGTTAGTGATTTGGAATCCACTTAAAACTGTAAGTCCCGTTCAAATTAGCCCTCTTGTTCAAAAAATGGACATTGAGTAATAAACAAACCAGCTGCCTATCCATATTAATGTTAAGAAGCTCTCATTAAAAACTTCGTTTCATGTTGATTTAAATTTGAATATAAATATGTATATTAAATGCATAGCTAATTAGTTCACAATTTTAATTTAAATATAAATTAAAACAAATGAGTGAATAGATTCTAGAAAGGGAATATTTTCCTTGTTAAATCAAAAATATATACTTGGCTAAAAAAACAGAATTTTCTTTCCACATTTGATATCGAAAAAAAATTTCCACACGCATTTTACATAAATGATAATGGTAATCAACATATTCGTTTCGTGTTCTGATAATATATATAAATGTACATGCAGAGTGCATGCAAATAGAAAGTGTCAAAATTTTAGAAATATTCATAAAAATAATTTTATATCTGATTCAAGCTTTCTTACGTAATACATGTTGCATAATAAATTCCATAGTGTTTCACCTCGTTGCATGAGACTGCTAAATTTAATTTAACTTGAGAGATATAAAAAAAAACACAAGACGTGAACGTTTTCCAAATTATTATTTTACTTTGTCTAAATACAAGCTATTTGTTATAAAACCACAATGCTGGCAACTGCAATCTTGACTTTAATTTACATATTTTAAGGCATTCACTTGAGCTTTTCAATCAAGAATATAAATTTATCCCTGCCCAAAAAAGAATCAGCAACGGTGGATAATTGGACGAGCTTCAAGTATTACGAGGAAGCCTCTCGGATGAGAAGCGGATGCCAGAGATTCAGCTGGGCGGCCACACAAACTGTGTGATGCAATCTACAACTGGGTATAAAAATACTCTTGGCTGGCGAGGTAAAAGAAAAAGGTTACATCCCCAATTGAACGCTGGCGAGCGTTGAACCTAGGAACCCAAAGAGGAAATCGAATGATAATTGAAGGGATGCTTCAGTGGAGATGAAAATGAATTTTAAATCAGTGTCTGCGCCAAGTTTCATAAAAGGATTTATTTTGGAAAAATTGTAAAGATGGAGCTTGTTTATAAATAAACTCAGGCCTCTCTGGATTTAAACAAGAATTAGACTAAAATTTCTTAATTTTATCAATTAAACATGCTTTTTGTCGTACAGATTAATTGGTTTTATTACCAACTAAAAGTAGTCATACATTGAAAATTTACCACCAGAAAATTTCGAATTTAGAAAATGAAGTATAAATAAAAGAATTTTCTAATCTTTCATTTTCAGTTTATAATTACAAGTTAATTATCAGGATACATTATTAAGACAAATCACAAAAATGATTTTTTTATAACTTAATTCAAAAATTTCCTTTAGAAACTGTTTCTATGCCTCATTTTTTGTCGTCGATGGAGTTCAAATTCGAATCAAAAACAATGATGATGATATCCTTTATGTTTTTAATTTTTCTTTATGCCGTTAGAAATTTAGCATTTCCTTTTAACTGTTTTATATTTTATAGAACTTTAATCTTATTTATTTTGGCATTTAAAAAGCTATATTTTTCTTTTTTTAATCTAATTTTAAGTTAATAACAGGGCCTCACAATAGAAACTTCAAAGAAAAGTAATATCGTTTGCTATCAAAACATTGAAAGACCAACGATTTTTATTAAATACTATTTAAAATGTCATTTTGATGATATATTTTTTTTGGTTTGTAAAATAAAATTTAAAAATATTTATGCGGTGAGTTTAAAATATTCTTTCTTTATAGACTCATTTCAAGTGTTAATTTTATTCATGGAATTCTGGAGTAATCATTCAGCGCTACGTGATAAAACTTTCACTCGTGTTGCAACAGAGTATTTCGAACAAATTCTTGACGTGCTTTCCTTTAGCATTTAATCATCGAATTAAGTGGCATTTATTTGAATATGTGTAATATTTATTCTTATCAAAACTGCTTCAAGTAAGTCTCATCAAAAATATAAAATTTAACTTTTTCTTGAGTTATATAACTAAAATGAATTTTCTTTCAGATTTCTAAAAAACTTCTAAAATAATCTTTCCTGTTTCTGAAACTTTTTAAAATATTATTTGTGAGTTATGGCATTCATATCAAAGCAAAGAAATACAATTTTATAGGCGAAATAACCATCAAAATTAATTTCTTCACCTGTCAACGAGCATTATTTTGTGTGTTTTCGGCCATTTCTCTCTCTCTCCCTATCTAAGTCCTTCAAATTTGAAATAAAACTGATCATAAAATTCGATTGACGTGTTTTCACACATTCTTCAGTTGGAATTCTAAATTATCATTTTTTTTATTCTTTCATATATTGTGATTGTGAAGAAATAAATTGTAAAATATAGCAATAAAGTATCCAATATTTGTGTTTTTAAAGTTAAATGAATATTTTTTAATATTATATTCTTAAAAATGAACTCTTTAAATTCAATAAATTTATCATACAAACATTTTAATAGAATTTCTTTACTATGAAATAATTTCTTTCGATTCGTAAGCTATTGCATAGGAATTCCAAAAACATTTTTACTATTTTTAATTTAGTGTTTAGGTTTACGACATTTATTTACTCTATACTTGATTAACCTAATAATAGCAGCTGCATAAATTTTTGAGAAAGAGACTCGTTACTACCAACTTATCTAAGAATGTATTATATACGAAATTATAATAAATTTTTTAATTCAATGAGAAATTTCATATTTAAATTGCAATGTGATACAATTTAATAATCGAAATCCGTTTTAGATAATAATCAAAATATCACTCAAACTAATTCTCTTAATTCTTCATTTAATTGATCGCACTTCATTTAATTAAAAAGTATAGAAACCATTTTTATAGAGAAGTTCTATAAGTTCAGATGGAAAATCAAGGAGTAAAAAAATCAATTTCTTAACAATATTATTAAAATATTTATCAATATAATTTATTATGTCCTATTTTTTGGGTATAGTCCACGATCTATCATATAATTAAAAGTGGATTTTGAACTTTTGTAAGCATTCATGTTTAAATGAAATTCGAACCTACAAAAGAAACTTAAAATTGTGAATAAATGTAAGCCTTATAGTCAAGGTAAGAAAACTTGTCATTTTTACCCGGCCAGCTGAGAATTAAGTCTAATTTTAATCTTCTAACGAAGTCAAATTTGTTAGTTTTGATGACAATGGAAATAGTTAAAGATTTAAATGAAATTCTTACTTCGTTGAAAATTTAATGAATAAAAACATTATTTTTTTTCTATTTCTTCAAAAGTTATGTACGTGAATAGCCACAGTGATATCAAGTATCACAAAAAGAATTTTGAATTATAAAATCCCTGAAAAAAATACATATTGCACATATTCGAATTATGAATCTTGGTAATTAAAAAGCATCTACATAATGCACCGTAATTAAGTTGACTCTCCTATGGTGACTACATTTGGCGATCTTTACCTTTGGTAAATTTTTTAATTGACGATAAAAATCAAGTTTTACCACGCTTGACTATAATTTTTTCTAGGCGAGCTGTGGCAGTAAATTGTGATATATAGATACTTTTTATTGTTTATAACAACAATATAGTCGATGAGAGAGAGAGGAGTTTTTTTTATTACTAAATTGAATGTTATGCTCTGAAAACATTTATTTAACGCAGAATTTATTTTTGAAAAGTACAAAAATAATAAGAACATAGCATCATTATTTTCCAATTATTCTCAATTGCATCGTTATTCTTTCTGAAATCAAAAAGGGAAGTAAAAACAATTTTCACAAAATAAAAGATACCCATAATAAATAAAAACTTCAATATATTAATAACTTTGGAACTATTTCAAACTTTGGAATTTTGATCAAAAATATCATAAAACTTCTATTTGATTGGCTTAACCATTTTTGTTATTGGTTCTATTTTGAATCTATTTAATATTACTTTTATAGGTAAAAAAAATTATAATCATAAAATTTCGTAAAAAATGTCTCATTTTGTCTTGAGTACTTTCAGCATCCTTAAGATGCTTAAAGTCATAAAATAGATACTATAAAAAATAATAATTTGAATCACACACACAAACTGCAAAACAATTCGCGTGAATATTGACTGCTGATAACCAAATGATAATCTTTGTAAAAACATTACGATCCAAGTTAATGAAGAACTGATAATGTCAACAAATGACGAATGCGTCGCTAATCTTGTTAGACTTTAACTTCAGTTGAAGGTAGAAGATAAATCGAAGTGAAGTGATAACTGCCGATAAATAGAGAGTAAAACAAACTTACAATTTTTTTAATCTATCTAAAATTATTTTCATTGTAGTTTTTACCATTCAGTAAAATTCTCCTTATCTTATGATGATAACAAATCATGATAATCATTTCACTAGTTTGAGATAAAAATATTTTAGTAATTTGTATTAATTAGTTTTCTGATGTGTAATAATAACTATAATTCTTTTTAACAGTGTAATTTTAATTAGTTTATGCAAAAATTTTAATTAAAATCATCCGTAATTATAATCATGCGCCAACAACATTTATTTTTGCTCCTATAAAAAAACATTTTTAACGTTACTAAAACTTCTTTTAAACATTAACGTCCTTTGTATACTAGTGAAATAACTATGTGATTTTTTTTCAGGCTGTTCTTTTTCACTTGTTTTTTGGTAATTTTTCATGCTTTTAATTGTATTTATAAACTAATATGTAAAAGTTACTTATGATAATTCAACTTACGATTTTCTATTGAAAATCGAATCGAATTAAGTGTAGAATTCATTCTACACTTGATACACGGATTAAATAAAAATAATTCGAAAGACACGCTTTTATTTTTTGGTATTCATATATCATCTTCCATCTAAGTAACGTAATGTTGTTTTAAAATTTTTATCTTCAAAATTGTTCCAAATAGCGGTCTGAACAAATATACATCCAATTCAATTTTAATCAAATACTCCGTTTCTATGAGAATTTTCTTTTTTTAACTAATTTGTTACAATTGAAAACCACCTGAATAATCAAATTGAATGCATTTGTTACAGCCATTGTTGATAGAGTGGTACAAAAATCACGACTTGACATCAAAATCTCTATCTAGCAAAAGCGATTTAAAGAATCGTAACTGATGATGAGTCAAAAATAATAGACTCTAAACTTTCAATTGTTTCACCATTAACGTCATCATGAAAAAAAAAATTTGCTTTTCGTGGAAGTTTTGCGAAAATCTTTTATTACATTTATAAAAAAAATAATTAGAAAATGTTTTTATATTTACTGTTATTATATTTTCAGGAATAAATTATAATACATATAAATTCGAGTGATTTAAAAGTATTTTAATAAATTTATATCAAAAGCGTTTTATACTGTTATTTTAATGCTATCAAAAAATCGTATCAAAAATAAATTCCAACACTTAGATTTTATTTTAAAGTTTACATTTACAAATATTTCACAGTTAAAGATATGGTTATATGATATCCGATCATATATTTGATTATTTACGTATAATATTAGCAATATAGTAAACAAATTTCTTACAAAAAAATTAAAATTTTAATACATTTGTTTTCGAAAAATTTCCAAGTACAAAAATATCAATAACTGTCCAACATAAACATTCTAATCACTTCCTATTGCCACCTTAAAAATATTTGTATTTCAATTTAACATATAAGTATAATTAATCCAAACGATTTTAAGAAGAGAATATTAAATATCTTACAATGTTCTTATGCTGTTATACTGTCCACAGTGTTTGGTGTCAAAACAACATTCTTTACCATAAGGATTCGGGTTTGATCCCAGCTACTTTTGAAGAATGGGAGATAGAACCTGTGCTTCTGCTTTCTACATGCGTTTCAATCAGGGAGGATGCTTGAAGTTTTCTGGAGTTCCTCCCTCGCTACATTTCAATGTGGTCCCATACTTGTAAAGAGTCCTCCTTGGATACAGTTTTAGGTCGTCAAGTGTCCACTGAGGGCTATTGAAATTACTTTAAAGGGATTTTTACGACAATTGAACTTCCATATCCTATTACACATGAGATATATTACATTCCTTTCCCCAGAGATATTTCATAGAGGGCGATGCAGTCATGTTTAGTAATATAGAAAACAGGAAAATTTTAGCATCCATTCTGATGAATATATTTTCAAGAAACAAAAATGTCCTCACCGTTTCCTAGTAGTAGGATTACTCTGTTCTAAGAGGATTTGGTACCAATCTCTGTTGAACGACGTGAAATAGAATGGGGTGATAGTTGACCCCAGCAAACTTTCTTGTATTTAACTTTGAGGAGCTGTGTGCCCAGATTGAAGTCAGTACTCCAAGCACTATGTAAACAAAGTTCAGAATGTACTAGTATTTCGGGTCCAACTTTTTCTTCCATTTTTGAGCCATCTGTGAATACTGTCAAGTTGTTTTTAGTATTATATGGTATATTGTCTTGCTTTTGAATTGTTAATCTTTTTCAATATTGAAGTTACTAGGATGAATTGTTTGTTTTTTATAGCGTTCTCACTCATATTTGATGCAAGAAGAACACAATCTACCTCAAAAGGAATTTGCATTTTTGCATACATTATATATTTTGTCTCGGCTGCTAGTTTTAGGTACAGAGGTTATAACTGGCAAAGTTTTGAGGCTGAGATTTATAACTAGCACAGTTATAACTTGAAGAGATGCTGTAGGTGTCTTTCTAAATGAATCAATAATATTTAACAAGCATTTTCTCTGTTTTGACGTTAATATAATTGTTGTTATTCTACTGTTATTCCCCAAATTGCTGGCATTCTCTTTGTTACGGTTCGATAAAGTAAGATTCGGTGCGTTTGGGAAACTTGCAAACTGTTTTCTGCTATCCTTAAGAGCGTTTCTCTATAATGCCATAGATCTATTGACTTGTGTTTTTAAATTTGTTATGAAGTTTAGCTTTTTGTTTCCATTGTTATTCTAAGAAGTTTTTCCTTTCTTATCCCTCTAAGTGTTGTACTTCTAGTTTCCGCATACATGTCTACCGCAGTCAGTGTCTGGGAGTTCTACCTAACAATGCAGAAATATGGGTCTATTATTTATGATAAAGTCTTCCATAAAGGCGAAAACATTACAAATGTTAAATGCATTAATATAACAATAAAATATCTATTATGCAATATTAGATAAGGGACCGCAATTCATAAATGGGTGGGATCCAACCGGGTTCGTTTACTCTGAATAGAGTGGTCGTGCATTATTGTCTTATTTCAATTGAGTGGTCTTATCAATTTAACAGAATTTCACTGTGTGTAAAAAGAAATTTATTATGATAATTCATTATTGTATTTTTAGTGCAAAGAGTAATCGTTATATGAACATAGTTAATTACTAATTAAAGCACATGAATATAAGTTATTTAAATTTGATAGTAGAATTATCATATTTTAAAAGCTAAGATAGACAACGCAATTGAGTTTGAGTTACATTTCTTTTTTAATTCTATTCTAAAACTGTTTAACAATGAGGAAAAAAAATATATGAAAAAAATAAATACATTGCATACATATAAAGTATAACTTTGAAAAACAATAACAAAAGTCATGTACTTATTCTTGAAACTATTCCTTTTTCAAATAGAGAAACGTAACATACGGAATATTTCTAAATCTATTTAAGAGCTTTCAGAGAATTAAGTAAATTTTATGTATAGTTACTAAATATAGAGATATAGTAAATATTAAAATAAAGCTAAACTTAAGTAGGATATTTATATAAGCACTCAATAAATAGTAATTTCTAAAATAGTTCTAAAATGAATTAAGAAAGTCAGATTAAAATAGAGTACTCATGATAAATTTGATTGATATTGTTTAAGTCAGAGAGATAAGTTGGAAAGTGTGCTTGTTAAACAGGCATATTTTTTTTATCTATTTGTGAAAATGAATCGTCATTTCGTTTAATTTTTTTCGATTAGGGACAATTTATGAGTTTCTAATTGATAGGTTTGTCCCTCTATAACGATCGTTATTAGACAATGATATTTTATTTTGCCAGGACTTAACAGCTTAAAGTGAAAACCGAATCAAGAGCGAATATCCATCCTCGAAGTGGGAAATGAACCCATAAACTAGAGAACTGAGGACCAAAATGTTTCCCATTCTGTTACCAACTCATCAAATATTCCTTTTGACATATCACTGGGTTTAATTATACGAATTAAAAAAATTGTGTTTAATTTCTTCGAATCTAAATGAGCTGGTTTATTTCAATGAATCGAAACTAGATTTACTTGTATGAACCCATACCTATGTATTTATTTAGGGGAATCTAAATATGTGAATTTATTTCTAATAATCCAAACATATGATTTTACTTTCATAAATCTAAAGATAAAAGCAGCATGTCCAACTTTGGACCTTGCGCCATAAAACCCAACCCAACCCAACCCTAAAGATAAAGATATAATTTTATGGATTTAAACAAGTGGGCATAATTTTATGAATCCCAACATGTAGATTTAATACCTTGAATTCAATTCCCTTAATTTGATTATACATGTTAAACAGTGTCATGAAACTACGCATGCGTGCAAAATAAAGTGAAAATGTTGGAATAATGAAACGAAGTTAAATAAATCGTGAGCAGTCGAATGTTTTAAAAACTCTTGGATAACAGTTTTTAGTTAATAATAATGATTTTTAAAAATTGTATTTTATTAATTTGCTAAAAATAAAAATAAATATAATCAATGTACATTTTTTGTCGATAATACATTTAAATATTTATCATGGGTTCGATTCCCATATGGATGTGAATCTTTGTAATCATTCAGAATTCACTTTAAACCGCAGATTCCGATCTGACTGTATCTTGTGTGTGAAAAAAGACCTTTGAGTAACAAACTCTAACCACTTAAATGTTCTTCCTTTCTCACATCCACATTACTTTTGAAGAAAAATAATCTAACGCCGTCCAGTATCATTCAAGTCATAAAGTAAAAAAAGAGACAGCTTTTTATGTCGCTCTTTCACTTTATGACTTGAATGATACTGGAACCAGATATTACCAAATCTTTCGTTTAACTTTGGATCACTTTATAATGAATTATTTCACTTTAGATTTTTTCTGTTCTGTTTGAAATTTACGAAGTGATAGCAAAGGTTATATCAATATGAAAGCCATCTATATATGCATGCATTACTTCATTCAGTTTCCTCTATGAATCAATCAATTACCCTTTCGAAGAATTTCTCCAAACTCTTTCTTCCGTTTTGATTTTCCTTATAAATTTCAATGTAATTTTATTCACTCATGTAAACCTCTTCTTAGAAATCAAAATGTTAATAAAAGAAATAAAAGTATATATGACAAAAAATCGTAAGCAGAGCTTTTAATACATATTATCTTAAATATTATTTTTTGTCTTTTATTGATGTGTATTTATTGTATTTATTTAAAAGCATAAAATTTCCAATATTATTACACAAATCAATAATACATTTTCAGAAACAACTTCGCACCTATTTCGGAAATGTTTATAGTTTTGTTTCTCAGAAGTTTATCATTCTTGGTTCAAAATTATGGTGATTCATCATTTACTTCAGAGTGCCGTCAAAGAAAATCATATCAAACGCAAATGGAACCATAAAACTGTTTTGTTTGCTTTATCTCTGACGTCAAATCTTTTATTTTCTTCAGAATCTTGGACAAATACAAAAATTTAAGATTGTTTTGTATTGTTTAATGTTGAACAGAAACTGCAGATATTATGTATTATACAGGAGTCCTATAGTTTTTCCAGACAATTTAATTCTAGGACGGACCCACAACAAAGCGAGACTTTAGAATAGACTTAGAATGCATTTATAGATTAAAGGGAATGAATCTAGAATGTTTTTTCTGTTCAAAAGAATAAACACGTCAAAACTTTTTCACTGTTCTCAGTAGTTGGAATTTCCACACAGTAGGCAGTATTAAATCTATTTCAAATATTTATAATGTATTAAATCGAAATATTGCAAAATCATTTTTGTTATTACCTTCCTCATATAACATGTAAAAAGTGAAAATTATTACATATTACTATATCAGTTAAGATAAATTATTATCGTTACATTAAAAACTTTCTCTAACACAGATTATTATTAATATTTTAAAATTAATAGCACAATGATAAGGATAATGAGTTTAAATTAGAAATAATAATTTTCTCACAAGTGTCAAGAGATCAATAATGCATTTATATGCATTTGTTTCAAACATAGAATTTACACGCACTGGCCAATGAATTAGAAATTTTATAGATTTTCCTGTGAGTGCTCACTAAGGATGAAGTAGGCAAATTTTTTGTGACGTGGATTTCACGTCGTTTGAGTGTAAGTAAAGTGTAAGAGCACATTTCACAATGAATAAAGTAACATGGGGAAAACGATAGATCTTTCACCATTTGAAACTGGGTTTATTGTTGTATTGAAATAAGGCTTACTGTCTTATTATTTGAAATAGATCTTATTGTTGCTTATTGGCCATTTCGCAGAATCCTCGATACCGAAGTCATTAATTCTCAAAAATGCCCATAACAAAGATGTTCAAAAGTTGGAATCATAACCCAGTTTTTTTCCTAGAAGGCGTGAGTGCGGTTCTAGTACTCCAAAATCGTGATCAGTGTCTTCTTAGTCAAACTATATGGTAGAATAGACTCTTCTGTGCTTCAAATATCAAGAATCCTCAACTAACGCTCTTCCCAACAGATTTTAATTCGAACCATGTGCAGAGAATTGCAAATGATAAGAATGCATATTCCGGTGCCTTTGAGAAAAGTACTCATTTTTGAAAGAAATGAAAAACTTCGTTTTCAGTGGTATGGGAAAAAAAGAAACTGGACAACTGAGGGCTGGAATGGGTAATATGGTCGAGTGAATACGATACACCTTATTCTGAACACATGAAAGGCATCGAATTTGGGGAAAAGTCCATTGAAACCTTTTGCTGTACTCGCACCCTGTAAGGTTCTGTTACTTGTAACGAGTAGGTTCTAGAGTGACATGGTATAGAGCATGTTCTGTTGGAATGCAAGTGGTAGCCGGATGTTCTTCAAGGGAAATCAAACAGCCATGATATAACGGCTGATAAAATGCACTCTACAGTTAAATTTTTTCTCTAATGGCGAGGGATACTTCACAGACCATAATGCAAATATACATGGAGTAGAAGTGTTCAAAATAAATTTGCTGCGTATCTATCTCACTTCCAACACCTTCTCTGGCCACTGGATCTTAACCCCATAAAAATGTGTGCAATATGGTTGAAAGGTCCATCTGTACCCCCTCATATACCCTCTTGTCAACAAAATCTGAAAAGTTTCACAGATAGCTATTGCATGGCATTCTTTTGACATAAATGTACCCCAGCAGCGTATAAACTCTATTCCCAAATGAATAACAGCTGTTATACACACAAAAGGTGCCTCAATAAAACATTAATCTTGAGCTTCTAATTCATTAGCATGTGCATGCATATCTACAAACTTAAGATAATAAATTTGTAGTTCATGTAAAAATAAAAGGTTTCGATATTTTCATGGAAGTCATTTTAGAAAATGTTCGAGTCGAAATATTCTGAAGGCAATAGGCATATTTCTCATAACTACATATTATAACATGAAATTCCAGTATGATATTTGCTCGCGAACTTATCGTGACCTAGTGAGGGGATTACGTTCTTCAGGGTAAAAAGTACATCATTCAACGATAACCACTACTAAATAATGGAAGATAACTGTTACTTCTCTCTTGTTAACTGCTATTTCTCGCTTCAATCTCTTGCTATTCGACTATAGTTAAGATTCAATCTGAGGGGTCTCACTCTAAAAAGCTTTATCCTATCACTAGGCCACGATGGGCCAAGAATTCATGGCAAATTCCTTACCACTGATTACTCGGTGTAATTGTGCCATGAGAAAGATAATCAATTGTTTGTAGGATGACACCCCTGAGAAAGAGAAAGAGATTAGAATCAGTAATGTTCTTAATTTTGAATGTTAGTTAATTAAATGGATGTTCTTCTTCTTCTTCGAGTTGGGTTTGTATGTCATTGAGCACCTCTGCTTTTATCAGCATTTTGTACTGTTAACTCAAAACCCAATGTTTCTTAGTTCCATTTGCTCGGATCACCCACTTTATTAATAAAGTCTGATAACCCTTTAATGGAATCTAGGTGTAACTCTCTAGTATGAATGATGCCTAAAGAGGTTAATCTAGGGAGGGCAAGAGCCTCGCCTTCATAAATGATATGCTTGGCCGTTTCCTCTTGCATATGACATTTCCTGCAGATAGGATCTTGCTGAAACAGTTCCATTTTATGGAGATGTTTTCTGAAATAGTAGTGCCCAGTTATGAAGCCTACGATTAAACGTATCCTCTGCCTAGAGCATCTTAGAATTTCATAGGAAATCCTCGCTGATGATCTACAGATCATACCTTTAGCGTGGGTTTGGCCAGGAGATTTGAGCCAAGCTTCATACATCTTCCATTTTTCCCATCTGAGAGCATTGGTTTTTGCGGTCTTCAAATTGATCCCACAAAAAAGTTCTGGACCAATGGGAACAAAAGACGATCCTTGTTTAGCAAGCTCATCAGCCCTTTCATTGCCTTCGATACCTTTATGCCCTGGCACCCATACAAGGATCACCCTGTTTCTAGTTGCCAGTTCTGTAAGAAGGTTTCTACACTCCAGAATCATTTTAGATTTGATTTCGAAGGAATTAAGCGCTTTTAAAGCGGCTTGACTGTCACTGAAAATGAGAATCCGCTTATCGTAGTAGCCCTTTTTCATATTCAGTTGCAGACAGTGGATAATGGCCAAAACTTCTGCCTGAAAGACCGAAGCGTATCGCCCAAGGCTTACAGACAAGCTGATTCTTGGTGACACGCCACAAACTCCCAGACCTGAGAGGCTGTTCTTCAGTGATCCATCTGTGTACCAGATTAGATCTCCTGTTTTAGTTTCAAACATGTTGTTATCCCATTCCTCTCTAGTTGGAAAAACTACATCAAATGTCTTGTCAAACATGTATGTTTTTTCCATGATGTCAGATGGCATCAGAAAAGTAGGGTCTTGAAATTTCCTAGTGATGCCCTTGTGCCCTTTGGCAACAGGCTGGTCATACCAGTGGTTTTGCAGCTTCATTCTGTATGCATTCAATCTTGCAAAGCTGCATATGAAGATGTCCAAGGGAGTCAGATCCAACACAACCTCCAATGCTCTGGTTGGCGTGGTGGAGATTGCTCCTGTGATGCAGAGACAGGCTAGTCTTTGTAGACTCCTCAATCTGTCAATCACAGTCTTCTGTTCCACCTTATGCCAGCAGATCACACAGGCATATGTGAAAATGGGCCTGACAAAAGCTGTGTACATCCATAGCATCAGTTTTGGATGTAAACCCCAGTTCTTACCAAGCATTCGCCTGCAAATCACAATGCTTTTCTTTGCTCGGTTGATCCTATCATCAATGTGCTTATTCCAGGTGAGTTTCTGGTCTAAATAGATGCCCAGATACTTCACCTCTGAAGCCACATTGATTTCAACATCAAAAAGTCTTGGTATGAAAAAACCTTTCCGTTTCTTTTTGCGTGTAAAAGGTACAAGGTAGGTTTTCTGAGAATTAACCATCAGGTCCCTATCCATGCACCATTGACCTACATAACTTAGAGCATCCTGCATGAGATGACAAGTTATGTCAAAATCTTTACCAAGGATAAGGATGACAATGTCATCAGCATATCCCTGCGTATAATAGCCCTTATCTTTTAGATGTTTTATAAGGCTATTTACAACTAGGTTCCAAAGTAATGGTGACAGAACACCTCCTTGAGGACAACCTCTAGTAGTCTTTTTTTCAAATGATTCACCGAAGATGTTCATTTGTATATATCTATCCGAAATTAAGGCCTCAATCCAAGTACACAGGGTCTGATTAATCCCTGCCCCTCTAAGTGCATTGAGGATGGATGGATGGGAAGTATTATCAAAAGCACCCTGGATGTCGAGGAAAGTTGCCAAGGCAATATCCTTTTGATCCAGAGTGGCTTCAATCTTGGAAACTAGCTGATGTAGAGCAGTCTCTGTAGATTTGCTGGGTTGATAGGCAAATTGAAGAGCATGCAAGGGACTATTTCTACCCAAGTAATCTCTAATATGCCGATCAATGATTTTCTCCATAATTTTAAGAAAGAATGAAGAAAGACTGATTGGTCTGTATGACTTGGCCTGGTCATAAGTGTCCTTGCCAGGTTTTGGAATGAAGACAATCCTAGTCTTTTGCCATGTCTTTGGTATATATCCCAGGGCCAAACTTGTTCTATAAATTCTAGTTAGCATTGGTATGACAACCTTCTCTGCCTTCTGGATCATGATTGGCATAACTCCATCAGGCCCAGGGCATTTTAGAGGTTTAAAGGCAAAAATTGCCCATTTAACAATGTTGTAGTTTATGATATTTTTAGCGATGGTCCATTTATTGCTAATTGACTCTTTGCAAAGAGCCAATACAATGTTCCCCTTCGTTGCTATAAATATCTCTAGCTCCCGGGAAGTGGGTCCTGGTCATAATTTCCATAACCCCTTTTCCGGAAGCAGCAAAATTACCCTCCTCGTCTTTTAGGGTACCAACCAAAATAAGTTCATCCCTTTTAAGGAATTTCTGGAGCTCCTTCAGAAATAGAATCTATCTCTTCACAGAACTTCCTCCAGGAGTTAATTTTGCTTTTTCTAACAAGTTTGTTATAAATAGTGAGGGCCCTTTTATAGTTCTCCCATTCACCATTTTTCTTAGCTTTGTTAAAAAGTTTTCTAACATTTGCTCTTTCAGCAGCTAGAGTGTCATTCCACCAAGGGCATTGGAGTTTAGCTCTTCTAGTGCGAATGGGGCAATTGTTACGATAAGAATCTAGAATACTTCTCTGTAGGAGATCTGCTGTAACTTCTAGATCGTAGTTGTCTCTAATAGGTCTGTTCCCGAGCTCAATCAACCCAGTCAGTTCTTCTTGGAATTTCTTCCAGTCCGTCCTAACTGGGTCTCTGAATATGCGATCCAGACACACATTAGAGTGAATTTCAAAATGGATGTTTTGATGATCTGAACCAGAAGGTCTGTCATCTACTTTCCAGTAGAGGGGAAGAACCTCAATGTTTTTATGTAAGAGTGTACAAGTTCTAGCGTTACCATTAGTACAGTAGATAAGCTTACCTTTAGTTCCTTTGAGACCACAGATTCTTCCCCTAACCAACCAGGGTTCTTGAATCAGGGCCAGGTGTATATCCCCAGCAAGAAACTTCTTACTGAGGTTAGTAGTACCACTTCTACTGTGGTGGAGGTTGGCTTGAACTACCTTCACCCCCATCAGCAGGAGCAGGTTTATCAAGTACTTTAGCCTGCACATGGTGAAGTCCAATATGAAACCTATATCCCCTTACACGAAGTGTGGCAGCATCTAATTCTGGCATACTAAGAACGATGGTCCACCCAGATGGGTCGTTCTTAATGTTAAGAACGTTCCACTCCAATGGAGTGACCCCACCGTTCTGAGCCTCGATTTTTCTCAGGAGCTCTTTAGGTTCCAGTTCATTACAGATTTTTGGCAGTTTTGCAATTACCTTGGTGGTTCTGACAAGTTTCCTTGCCTCACCCACCAAGAGTTTATGTTCTTGCCAAGGGCTTATATCATTGACATTCTGTTCCAGCCACTTTGAGCTCTCCAGATCTGCACAATTGATAATAAGAGCCCCGTTTTCAAGTTTACAGGATAGGAAGTTTGGGGCAAAGCCCTCCTCATTCCTTCCTATTTTCCTGGTTAACAAGAGTTCCAGGTCATAGGCCTGTTTCTCTGTTAACCGTTTTTTCGGATGACCTTCTAAGAGCACGGCCATCTTGATCGCCGTGAGAGCTGCCCTGAAAGTAAATCCCTCAGGTCCTTCTCTCTTGGCAGCCTTTCCGACCTTGCCCTGGTTCCTCCGGTTGGCAGGACGCTTCTCGCCTTTGGTTGCCTTGGGTTTTTCAACCCAAGTCCCCTCAGCGATTTTGCGCTCCTTCACCAGCTTCTTTTTCTGTGCACCAGATATTCTCTTATTAAGCTTGATTCTGGTCAGAGAGTCAGTCATGCTAGAGATAGCTTCCTGACTCTCACCAGAAGAAGATGGTTTGGAGGTCATTTCTACCTCCTGTGAAGGTTTCATTGCTACCCCTTCATTAGATTGTCTCTGAGTTCTTTTGTCTTTTTCAGAAAGGTCTGCTTCAGAAGTTTCTCCTGCAAAAGCAGAAATGTTTGTTATTTTCAATGTCTTTTCAGCCATATAATAACAGTTAATAAGCTCAGGTAATATGACAGTCCACCCAGCATTGCCTGAGTTACTGGGCAAGGCAATTTACTCTAGAAGTTCGCCAGGCAACTAGAGGCTCCGTTAAGACACCAATACCGCGGTGCCAATTAGCCCTAGGCACGGAACGCATAACAACAGGGTTTACGGGAGCTGGTTCGCGGCCTCTTATTCAATATTCAAGGCTATCCTGTCATTCCTACAGGACGTTCAGTTATCTACCAACTACTGACGCGCCTGGTGGCTAGCTCAAGCCCCAGAGGGGTACGCATACCCCCTGGTTCCAGGAAATGGATGTTAATCTTTTCTTTTCCCATTTGATTTTTGGTCATATCAATAATACGTTCTTGAATAATACTTCAGAATGCACTTTCAGAAATATTTATATAAATATGGTTAATAATAAAGCATTATCTAATATTTAATGTATAATCACACTAACTTTTCTATTATATTATTTTCCGCGACATGAGAAATAATCAGAAAAAATAAACTCACAGTGCTCTGAAGAGATACATTTAATGAAATTAATTTCATCGCTTTAATGATCTTTTATTTGATGATTTACATTTATTTTTGTTACCTTATTGAAACCCAAATACTGTGAGTATATTATCAGTTTTAATAACATATTTACTACAGAGTTTATATTGCATTAAATTGTTAATTCAACAATTAATTACACCCAGATAAAAATTTTATAAGCTTTTTGAGCTGTCAATACCTATTTTTTAATGTTTTGTTCAATATGGTAAAATATTTCTGTTGGTTTTTATGGTTAAGAGATGTGTAGATTATATAATAATAAATCACTCATAAGACGGACCAGTGTCGTTTTAAATTATTCATTACAGACACAGACAAACATAACAAAAGATATGGGGATTAATTCCCGCTCGAGAAACATAATCGTTCTCCTCAATTTCCAAACTACATTTTCTTTGTTCCAAACAATATCATGTAACGTGCGTGCATGCGCGAACAATTTCATTAAAAGTGTTTTTTTTAATTTTGTGAAAAATTTATGTTTGTGAACAATTTTTAGGGCATTTATGTTTAAATAAACATGTACTCACTGGATGCTTAAATGTGAAGAATAACATAGAGAAGAATAACAGATTTAATATCACTGTTGTTATTCTTTTACATAGAATTTGCTCCAGGCAAGATAATAAATATAAAAGTGCATTATAAGAGGCATAATTTTCTGTTATTTTGCTTTGTTAATGTCATTATGATTCATTCTTCCTTGGCTTTGTTAGTTTCATGAAAGATGATGTGTTTTAGCTTTATTTAATAATTTTATTATGCATTGTGAGAATGACTGCAGAGTCCATAAACAATTACATTAAACTATATCACTTCTGTGAGAAACTCTGACAAAACATTGTTTCAATTATCATTCATTAAAGTTAATAAAAGTGTTATTGGAGCGATAGGGTTCGTATATAAATCCTCAACTTAACATTTCATCTTGTTTCCAGTTTCTGAGATATTGTCTCCAATCGCCAAAAACATATAGTTCAAGACGTATTCCAATACGTATAAACACATGTAAAACTACTTTGTAATAACTTTATTTTTAAATCATATATGCAGTATCCTTACCGCTTAAAATAAATAAGTAACTCAATAATTTAAATTCATTGCTAATGGTTTTTTTTCAGAATATATACCAGTTTTCACATTCACAAATGATCATAATTCAAAACTATGAATCATTATCTTTAGAATCTAATGCCAATATAGTTCATTACCCAGGGATAAAATATATAAACACAATAACAATACTGCTAGTAGTTGTTGTCTTGCGCCAGCTAGGCTGGCATTATAGGATGCGCTGATCCACTTTTCCAACTGAACCATATTTTGGTGTGGAGTCCTACTTCCTCAGTACACACATGCCATAGGAAGCCGTTTATAGGGTAGGCAGCCATTCACAACTCATTCATACAAGGAAAAGACAACGACAAGATAGAGAGAGAAAGAACACCCATGATCAAACTGGTATTCGCACCCAGGATCTCCCTATACACAGTCAGGTACGCTGACCACTAGACAAGTTGGTCGGCTAATGTTTGTTTAAAATACATAAATAAGAGCTTCAATGAAATTCTAAAAGGATTCATGGTATTCTGCATTACATGTTTGGCAGAGGCCAACCACCTGGCCTAAGTCTTAGGGTGGGCGGTATTAGGTGCATGTCAGCCCGGGTTAACTTGTTACAAATACTCATCTATAACCAAGTGCTTCGTCATTTTGAACCACGGGCAGGTCACGGGTGAGGCCAAAGCTGACACCCTTCCCTGTACATCAATGCCACACTAACGGAAGAACTTTGGACGTCACAGATTAACGAGGACACATCCCCAACCCTAGCAGCAATCCAAATGTGATCATTCTCCCGACCAGTATCCGCTGCAAGCCATGTTTCATTTGCTCACGGAACAATTGAGTTTCTGAGGTTCCCTACCAGTAACGTCAAACCAATAAATTATAATCTAAAGAAACTTGGCTACTAGTGAAACAAATTTTGCTCCGATTGCCAGTCAAATTATATTAGACCATTTGCTAATAGTTCTTAGATTTAGTAAAAAAAAAGGGGAGGAGGCTCATGTGTCCATTTTGACATTTTATTTGGTCCTAAAACAATGAGTTTTTGTCTATAGATGCAACGCCAAATGTTTAACATATAAGTTTGTTCACATACAGAATTATTTTCGATAAGCTCAAATTTGTAAAATATATGAATAATGTAACCAAATCATTCATTTAATCATATTTTAAGTATTCCTCAATTTAAATGATATTCATTGCTATCTATTCTATAGAGATGTACACAGGTGTTCATTTTTATTTCTATTCATGGGTTAAATTTATGAAATGTTGTTTTCAGATTCAATAGATAGAATTCTTTTCTCAATTTCAACACAAAACTATAATGTTATCCGTAAAATGTGTCCGAAAAAATGAGTAACTTTTTAATCAAACTTAGATTCAAATGTGTCATTCAATTTAAATTAACTTCACTGGTAAAATTAATATTGGATATCATAATTATATCCCAATGTTCGAAAGTTAATATTCGAATAATTAGAATTCCAGAAAAATATGTGACCAAAATTAAACTGTACTGTAAGACACAAATTATTTTCCTTTGGAAATATAAATTTTGAATTTTTTCTGTAACACATCCACGATCGAATCTAGTTTCATTTTATGGTTAAAGTATATTGGTAATTGTAATTATAAGTAGTCAAAATAGTAATTGAATGATTCATGATAAGGTTTTCAGTTTAATCACTGATAACATACTGTCCAAAAAAAATTTCGTAAGTGAGGAACCATGTTCAGATATCACAACGAGGAAAACCTGGTGTACAAAACACCAGATATCACACAAAAATATCTATGATTTAAAGAAGGACTGCAATGTCAACCTCTCGTTTCTTATGAAATCTATGCTCTAATTATGCGCTTACGATTGAACCATTAAGCAACAATAATATTTTAAAGAGAAAATATATATATATATATATATATATATATATATATATATATTATATATATATATATATATATATATATATATATATATATATATATATATATATATATATATATATATATATATATATATATATATATATATTAAAATTTTGTAAATTGTTGATTTATTTAAAACAGTTCTTGAAATTTAACCAAAAAAATATATTTATTAAAAAAAGTAATGCTGACGTCACGTTATTAGTTTATCAAAACGTGGTAGGTAATTTCCATATACGCTTGAGGCCACTGTTATCAGTTCAATGATAAAAGTTAATCTGAAATACAGTTTCGTGTGATGCAAATGCCTCTATCTTTCAAGATTCAAAGGAAGTGACCTTGGGACCCACTAACTCTTTAACATACATGAGTTTATCAATTTTCAATGAAGAATGGCCGATCCGGCCTCAACCGAATCCTTCCTTACCAGTGACAAAACACCTGAAAATTGCAGCATGACATAAGCTGGAAAAGACAGCTGATAAGTTTAGAAATAATATAGGTGTATTCAAACGGAACATTACTCCAATATGCTTTGCAATTAAATAAAATTAATATTTAATGCGACCTCTGAAATAATGCATAATATATATATATATATATATATATATATATATATATATATATATATATATATATATATATATATATATATATATATATATATACATATACATATATTTCTATAAACAGAACTAAAACAGGCTAAATTCTATATATTTTATTGTGCTGTATTTTGAGACATCTTAATGTGTAATCAGTATATATTATAAAAAAAGTGTACAATCTGCGCGCAGCTAAAACTTAGAAATGAATCCCAGTACGAACAAGGGAGTTTATTCCAACTACAACACAATCTCACATTAACTCCCTGAACGAAGCCGGATAACCCAGCTACTAATATATAAAATATTTTCAAAAATTAGTCTCAGATAAAAATTTAAATTACCAGTTAACATATAAATGTTTATCGGATAATTATTTCCATAAAAAGATTTTAATGCCTCAGTACGATTGAATACCTAAATATTGAATCGGATTCAGACTGAATACGCATATTACATAAAATAAATCGTATGTAATCATATATTTCCTTTGGTATCTAATTAATCAAAATAAAAGATTTAAGGAGCTTTCTTAAATAGGTGTAAAGAAAATCATGCTTTCATAATGAGTTTAAGTTTATTGTGACATATGTAAGAACATTTTTATGTAATTAATATTATCTCTCTATTTATTTTTGTTTTCAGAAAAAAGTGTAAAAAATATTGAGAAGCTGATAATAGAATATATATATCGATATATTTAATTTGCAACAAATATTTTTAAAAATAAATTGTTGTACATTTCATTTATATTTAGGGTTATTTATATATTACTCTAATATATATAAATCACAATATACTTTAGTTTTTTTTTAAATCAATAAGTAAAATCTTTACTTATCCTTTACTGACTAATTATTTGCTTTTATAAGTACCTGTTATTGTGATAATTTTTGAGTTTCAATTAATTTATGTACACTGAATTTTTATTTTTTATTTTCTTAAGCAATAATTAAAAAGACAAGTATGTTTCTATCTCAACTATTTTTATTCTTCGAAATAGTTTTCTTCATATGCTATATAAAAATGATAATTTATGATTAATCATAATTGCTAATCTATTATCAATATATCACCTATAAGAAAACACTATTACACTCTTTTAATAAGATGAAATATGCGGTTGAGCTTTTCAGAATATGAGAAATTAACAATTAATCCTCTAAAAATGTGGCGCTTACAACAAAAATTAAAGTAAATCAAAGAGAAATTTAGAAAAGAAAGATCATAACAACATTAATTTGTAAAATAAATTATGTCTAAATGTGCTCTGAATAATATTGCAGAATATCTAATATAAAGTTTAGAGTAGAAAAAATTGTTATCCTAGTTAAGAGAAGTTATCTCTAGAAAGTAGAAATAATTATTGAGCAAAAGTATCTTACACAAGATACAGTTGTGACACATCAAATCTAATTTTCTTTTAATTTATTTTTTTACAGATTTATATTCCCAGGAATTCAATTCTAAAAGATGCTCAGAAAATATGTTCCTCGAACAATCTGAAATTGAGCAAGACTACATTACAAAATGCAACAGTAACGTAAAATCGAAATTTTCTCTTACCGTACTTAAATTTTTTTTTCACACACTGATGTTCCACATATGGTTGTAGCCTTTCAAGTAAACTATACACGCGTGGGCCGAATCATAAATAAACAACATGCGTCTGAGCGACATGCGTATTATATCTTAAGAATAAAAAGCCTTAAAAATAAAATCCTTGGATATCCTATAGGCAGGAATATCAATTAATATCACTCCTTTTGTATTGTATAATTAGCGACTTTTTAAAAATTATTAAGTGGTACCTTCCACAGGACTCTTTTGTACATTACAGTTTCTTATCATTTATCCCAATGAAAGTAATTCGGAAAACTCCCAAGCGCTCACATTAAGAATCAAACTTCCAGAAAACGGGAATGCATCTTCGTCATTTCTTGTGATTATTACACTTACATTTAGCTAGAATAGAATCTACAACCTTCTAACTCATAGAAAACTTTCCTACTCTTGGGTTGCGATGTTGAAGGGTAACAAAGGTAGCGCATGATGTCTCAATTACTTCAATTTATGTGAAAATAATCACTGCTATCTCTATCAATAAGCCCTCTGTCCTTAGTCTCTGTATAAGATACAACCTTTCCCATGAGCATAAAGTTTAACTTCTAGACTTACGATTACATCCAGATAAGCGACAAATTCTAAATGTTCATATCTCCTGAAAATTCCTCGAAAGGAATTCATTTATGATGTATCATTAGTATTGAACAGTAAGAATCATTTATAATAGTCGGTCGATTCATTATCTAAAGAAGCAAATTATTTTGTTATCACTTTAATAAAATTCGAAAAATAATAAAAGATTTAGTAATTCATTTGAATAAAAAAAGATGTATATATCATTAAATAAAACATCTTTTTAGTGTATTTAGTTTTTTTCATTTTTAATTAATTATTTTACTACTTTTATGAGAGCCTACAAAGTTCTAAAATTGCCATTGATTAAAAATTAATTTTTAAAATAAGAAGCTTCAATTTAAAACTCTTTACTATGCATTTAAAAAAGAATTGCAGTTTTTCCTGTAGAAAGCATTGTAAATATACGTAAACATATATATACCTAAATTATATATATATATATATATATATATATATATATATATATATATATATATATATATATATATATATATATATATATATATATATATACTTAAAGTTTTTAAAACATAAAAGTAGTAGTTATTGAATACTTTACCGATTAATAATTTTTGTACCAAAATTAATGCAATATTTACATATATATTTGTATTTGTTATAAATATTTTAATTTTGGATATTTGAATTAATTATAATTTGAAAAATTAACTATTAAAAGAAATTACTATATCACATTAATTTAAACATCTTTCAATTAACTTAAATGACTTTCAATTCATTTTCTTTCATTTTATTTTAGTAAAGAAATTTTTTAAGATAGCATTTTTGAACTTGAATGAATGTAAGCAGAATTGTTCTTTTGGCAAATATTTGGTTACAACAAGTTGAAATTAATAATGCTGTATTTCATGTTACTTCCCGCATATTTCAATTTTTATTTGCATTTGCAGTTAATTATTTAAAACTGTGAGAAAAATAGAACATTAAATTGAGCAAAACTTTGCATAAGGAATGTTTCAAGAAAAAAGAAGAATTTGACATTTTGTATATAAAGTGATTAGACGATAACGTAAAACGACAAATAGACTGACCAATATTTTCTAGAAAAGTTCCTTGTGGTAATAACACACTATCAAAAGCCTGAGGAATTATATTTGATGTTAACAGTGATCAGCAGAAAGCTTTATTTTTCAAGTTATAAAAAGCCAATTAACACACCAAGATACCTTAAGAAGCCTACAATCACAAGAAAATATCAAATATAGGGGGCCAAAAAGTTAATAATAGAGTTCCTAACTAATAGAGTGTCATTTTACTATTTAAAGGGTGAAAAATTATTTTATGTATAGAAGTTTATTTTCTATTTTTTTCCTTTATTGCCGTAAATTTATTGAACGTGCATAATGAATTTAATTGATATATATTTAATACTTTATTAAATTATTAAATATGTTATAAAGAAAAAATTAATGGAAAAATAACAGGTGATTTTCTTAAAAAAGAAGGAAAAAGATAGTAATGTCTGAACAAGATTGAAAAAAAAATAGAAAATCTCATAATTGATCTTATTTAATAAATACAGACTTCCACAAAAGCCTAGGTCAATATTTAGTTTTGAGGATAAGTAGTTATAATAATAAAAGTTTGATGAAATATTTTTAATATATATGTACATATTATCACAAAGCTAAAAAGATGCATCATTTGATTCTATCAAAAATTCAATCATTCGAAAATCCAAAATTTGTATTTTCCAGATAAGTCATTTATAAAAATAATCTGTACTAATTTAAACTTGCCGTGAAAAATTCTGCTTACAGCCTTTATCTTCTAAACTACATCTAAGCCACCAATTAAAATTAAGTAATAATCAAACAATTTGTATTGGGGCAAAAATACATCTGTGAGAAATGGGCCTAAATGATCGATATTCTCAAAGATGATTCTTTATAAAACATAAAAATGGTCAAGAAATTCTTCTATAGACAAAAAAAAATATCTTGAAAAGAATGACTTAAAAAAATTTCGAGGGAAGCGTTGCGTCCGGAAAGATGCTGGTTCGATACCTTGTCCATGGTGATGAGAAACTTATACCCTATAAATATATGAAAAGTACAGTGGTTTCTTGTCGGTATACTATGGAACTTTAAAGAGGGAGTTACCATCTAGTGTATCGATCTTCTTATCTGCCTGGAGTTCAAAATGACTAACCAATCGGACAGTTAAGTACTATCAGTTGGGAGAAACACGTAGCCGAAAATGCAATACGATACAAAATATCTACATGAAGCGATATAATTAACCACAGCACAAAAAACAAATGCAAAAATACAAATACTTTATTAGGTATGAAGTTATAGTCTGAAACTCTTACATTAATCTTGTAGGAAACGCAACCATACAAAGTGTCCTAGTTAGCATCTAAAAAATAAGCTCTCTGATCTTCAGATTGCATTTTTTTATTTATTTATTGTTTTTTTATTGGTTTAACTATCATCTCGTATGAAGATGCTAGAAGTTGTTTGGAATTCCTTTAAAAGTTTTTGTACGTGTGTAATTAATCTCTATGTAAAAAATGACCTTGGCTTTAGATCTGGTTCTGCAAAAGTATAAATTGAAAGTATCTGAAAGTATGTCAGCATACAACACATGAATAAATTTGATTTCAAATAATTTTTCTTTTTATTAAATAACAAATCTTATAAAATTTTATCAATTCTGTATATTAACAGACCATTTATTTCTTAGAATATTTAACAATCACTTAGAGAAACTTAAGTGGTTTGTTTTTCATAGTTGTAACAAGGGTATTGGTTTTTATTCAAGGATATTTTTAGGTTCAAATTATTTATACAATATGTAAGCGATCTGAAGATTTCTTTTCAAAATGCGCTCTAGAACTATCATCTTCAATATTTTATCATTACACTATCTGTCTACAAACTCATTTTTAAGCACTAAGAGCAAAGACTTGCTATTGCAGCTAAATTTAGATTGGTTTGAAAGATAGATAGTAAGATTCGTAGATTTTATCGAATCAATATCAAATCAAATTCTTAAAAAGTACACGGATCCAATGAATCGTCTAACTTTTTGAAAGAATTAAAGTAAAAATGATAAAAGACATGGTATTTATTTAAACGTTAAATTAAAACTTCTTAAATAAAGCAATTTCTTGAAAAAATCCTACAAGAATCTATAGTTAATATTGGTGACATTTTTAAAAAAATCTTCGCATCTTTGCCCGACTTTTAAGTACGTGACAGATTTCAGAAGGCAAAATTCACAGTCTTAACGAATTTATTTAAAGAAAAAATGGGTTTGTAAAGTTTGTCCACCCCTTCCCTCTTCTTTAACTTCTTAAGAAATCGTATTTCGTTCACTTCTTGTGCTCCCTAAGTTTATCCTTACTACTACATAAGGATAAATCCTTAATTAACATTCAATTGCATGTTCGGTAACTTGAACCTAGGACAATGTATGCTTCAGCAAATCCAGAAATCCGAGCTAAATAAATACTATTTTGATGTATTCCTCTATATCACACCATTTCCTGATTGACTAGAGCGTCATTATCATTGTCGAAAAGTAGTGAGATCGAATCCCAACTCAAACGAAAATCTGTCATGTTCACTGGCTGGGGGTACGTTGAATAAGTCATGATCGCGATGTCTTCCACATGAAATGGTACCTCTAGCGGTGGGATATCAAGTATTCGGGGCTCTTCTGCTTAGTCCTTTCTTGTAAATAACAAAGAATCCTATGAAGAAGCTTCCACCTAACTGGTAGAATCCAGCTCAGGGTTATGTGGAGGGAAGTATGCTGATGTGATCGCTCACTATCACACAAGATATATACAAGTACAAGATATACCTTATCCCGGAAGTACTTATTTACTGGTAGTAAGTCAGATGAAGCGATTTAAATTGTTCTGGTCTATCTATTGCTATTCTGCCATGTACACATATTAAAATTAATTTGCGATTCAAAAATAATGCATGTAATATTGATATAACAAATCCTTATTTGAGTCAAGGATTCGGCTTGCTGCCCTCGGTACTGCCAAAGGGATACGGATGATGACCACTTCAGGCAGTGCTTCATTGTGTTAAAGTTTCCACGTACGCTAGTTATGATTCTTTTTATGACTCATCATCACTTTATTAGGATGCTCGTCAATTAATGGAAGAGATGCCGAAGACAGGCTTACGATAAAAAAAATAATATATTTAAAAAAATATAAACAGTTGGATATAAAACTTTTTTAAAGAAAACTTAAATTTGTCTTACGTTTAATGCGTCCAATTCGTTTTTAATCAATTTTTGCGAATAATTAATATTAATGAAGCATTACATTGATATAAATAGAATCAATATTTGGAAGAAAAAAACAAACAAAAGTTTATTTTAAAAATCGGAAAACTGACATTCTTATTTGGAATAATAACATGTATGAAATTTTTTAATCAACACACTCAAGTTTATAATAAAAAAAGAAGGTTAAAATATGAATTCTTGATTGTTGGATTTTTTTCATTATTGTAAACAAAGATTTAAAAAATGTTTTAAAAATTTCACTTTATCCTCAACGAACCTGTAACATTGTTGGGATATCCTATAATTAATTTAAAACAATGCCTTTATTCATGAACAGCTATAAGGAAAATCGCTCAAAATAATGAAAAAAAATTATCCTCCATTGTAGATTTCCTATTATATCGATATCCTCTCTGCTTAATTTACAGATCATTCTCGCCTTAGGTCCAAACTCCACACATTTCAATAATCTGCAGACTATCTTGATAAAGGAAAAACTGTGTACAGGGGAATTTAAATAAATTTCCACTCGAATTCGAGAAACGTCATCTTTGTCTACGTCTCGCTCTCCGAAGTAGAGATGTGAGTCAGCATCCGATTTCCGATGTACCTTTATAATGAAATCTTTTAATCTATTACGTAACTGCATTATGCAATGTATTTTTCTCGTTATGTAAATTTAAACATTCTTATATATATATATATATATATATATATATATATATATATATATATATATATATATATATATATATATATATATATATATATATATATATTTATATATATAGAAGGATAGACACCAAATAATATATGTGTGTACATTTTTAATATTTATCTTTTAAAATTGATAAATTTTATATTAGTTAAAAAATATTAGGATATTTATCACGCAGTGTGAAATACATTGTATACCTATTTATTAATGTGTTATCGTTATCAGAATATTACTAACAGTTTATGGTTATCATAAATTACTCTATCATAATTATGGCTATCATTTCACATTCACCACGTATTTACATTTCAAAGAAACTTTTCCTTGAAGATAACTCTAAAATCAGTGGCATGACTGCCTACATAGGGGCCAAGGATTACAGTGCCCATATCTGTTTTCCTGACCCCTGGAGTGCGAAGCATATATCCCGGTTAGGTAGTCAATCTAACACTAAACCCCCCAGTGTTCAGTTTCCTAGCATGTTTGGTACTCAGTTTACCTGAACCCTCTGAAGGGATGAAAGCTTGCCCAACCCGAGGACCAAACCTCATACCTGTGGCTTGGGTGCGTGTATCGCTACTACTATGACACCGGACTTCTCTCTTGGATGTAAAAGACCACATTTAACACACTTCAGTTCCCTATTAATAAGTTAGCGTTCCGAAAGCTGTGTAAGCAGAAAATAAATTTGAACATTTTTTCTTTTATCAACAATAGCTGGGATCCAACTCGAAATTTTACACTTCCTATACCACGTTATTATCCCTCGGCCTCCGTGATACTTTAAATTTTGCCATTTTATTGGTGAAATTCTGTCTACCAGACTTGCCGTTGTCCTACACTCAATCTGGATCTTCTATTCCAAATATCGTCGTTCTAACATGGTCATCTAATTCTAAAATGGTCAAGAAATTTAATGAAAAATAAAAATAATAACTGCTTCAAAATTAAATAAATGTTTCTATTGATTTATTTTTGCACAGTAAGGTGTTTTAATAACGAAAAAGAATATATGATTAGTTTATATACATAAAATCACTCAGAAATGTACTTCCTGCAAAAGCTTTTACTTATTTCAAGTACAATCTTTATATTATGTATTGTGATAGTAAAAATTCTCAAAACTGCTTATAGCTTTGAATTTAAATTATAATTTTATTATTTCATGAAATAGAATATTACCTTCCCAACAATGCATTAGGTTAATTATTCTAAATATATAAAGCTTTAAAGATGTTTTCTCTTGTATGTGATCAGAAAAACATAAACTAACTTTTCATATTCTCAGCTTGGCAAAGTTGTTTGTATTTGTTTATCAAAATTTTAGCTTTTTCTATTTAAATATCAAATAATAAATATTTATTGAATGAGTATAATTTTAAGTGCATTTCAGGAATCAGCCGCAATGTTTCTTAGTAATCAGGAATCAGTGACAATGTTTTTTAGTTTTTACTGACTTTAGTTGCGTTCTAGTGCATTTGTAAAGAATTTTATGAAATCTATTGAATCCACATAGAAATAAGAGAATAAGAATTTCCCCAAAATTTCGTAAGAGCGCATTGTGTGAAATGGAATAATGTGTGGATTGAATCAAACCGTATTTAAACAAATAAAGATAGATATTTGACATTGCATTTTAGAAAACAATTTAAAATTGTTTTAAGACTTGTAACAACTTTTGCTTAACCAGGATTCAATAGTTAGCCATGTTCTTATATTAAAAGGGAGAAAACCTGGAAAACTCCAAAATATTTAAAAGATTTGCATATCAAAAGCAAAACCACAACCTTCATCCCTTTGACCTTCAGCTCCGAAAAGCACAGTAAAGCCACTAAACCATGCTACGCTTTGGAGATAAATACATTATCTTTTCTGCTTACATATTTACTTAATTACTTGTTTTCAATGTTTTCTCCTTTGGGACATGAGAATACAATCAATTATTTTATGAAAATTTCCCACAGAAGGCAAAATATTCTGTGATAAATGTTTTTCAGTCGTTATTAGACTATCCACACTATGCAATGTCAATACACACACACAAATAACTCTAAAGGAAATATTTTAGATTTCAAATATGTGTTAAGATACATGTTTATTACAAAATAAATACCTTTGAATTTCAGTCATAAGTATTGAGTTTATACACAATGATTTTAACATTTTTATGAAAAAAATCAACTATATTTTTAAATAAAAAATTATACTGATTTTGAAATAAGAAATAAATATATTTATTAACATGTATATTCTTTAATGAAAATATTATATTAATGTATTTCAAAAAATTTTTTCATACTGAAAACTTAGACATCTTATGCACTCAGGAAAACTATACATACTAATTCTATTATTTTAATTAAATGAAGCATTTCCGGTGCAATTAATCAAATATTTTTATCATTCTTCACACACACACATTATAATAAAATAAATTTAGAGAAAAATTTCGAACTTCTATTTGTTAATTTTAACAGTTTCATTATAAACGAACATATTTCTTCAATAAAAAAATCCTCTTTGTATATTATTTTGCAAATCTTGTACTTTCCTTTTCTATATTTTTTAGACTCACCGAATCCCAATAGTGGCATTGTCATTAGTGGGTGGCAAATTCAAAATGCCCGATATGCTTAAAAGTGACTGAGATATGAGCTATTTCTGAAAATCTCAATCTGAAAATGCCAATGTTAAGAATTATTATATATAAATCAATTTTCATAATAAGTAGATTAAAAGTTATTTCATTTGTATCTTTATCATATATTTGATTTGTACAACAAAGTTTTGATAATAATCTCTTAGAATTATCCATATTCAGTATCGTATTGTTTTTAACTGACAGGAATGTCATCTGAAATCACACATTCATGCACGAACTTTCCTCGGGTCCAAGAAAGTAGCTAAAGTCGAAACTAATTAACATGCAAATATCCTTTAACTAAATGAATTTCAACCAACTTGTTGATAACTTTGAATATACTATCTACACAAAAAAGGTAGAACAAAATTCAATATTTTTAGTTCTTAAGAAGAAATTATCTACAGTTGGTAAACCGCAGTTTTAAGTAGACTAAAGCAAAAATCAGACGCCAAAAATTTTTAAAATTTAATATTGTTTAATTACTTTTAAAAATCAGAATATGAAAGGCCGACGAAATTGCATGAAATAATCATTTTTTACTCAATCATAATACTCCCTTTATTTACGTGAAAAATTTAAACATTTAATGCAATTACTATTATGCTCTAAACAACGTTCAGGGTATCTGAAAGAATTAAGTTAATTCTTTTCCTACAACATTTCATCCTGCCTCTGTTAGTAAAACCTTAATACTAGGACAATCACGAGACTGAAAGACACTGTTTTCTGTTTCCTTTCATGTATTCTAATACTGCTTTGAAGTCTATCGATATTTCATGATTGCAATTCTGCAGCTGAAATATTCTAGTAGAAAAGAAGTGGAGTTCTTAAAATAAAAACAATTATTATTTTTTAAACTTTTCTCCTATTTTATTCAATATAAAGAAGGGTTACATTGTTGCACATTTAGAAAGCAAATATTACAATCATCTTCTTTTTAAATAATTCCATGATACGAATTTATTGAAAAAAATTGACCTAAGAAAAAATGAAGATCCAAAACACCAAAGCATTTCTATGGCATTTATTAGTTTCGAATTTGTTCCAACATTCATATTTCCTAAAGTTATATATTAATATAAACATATAAATGTAAAAATTAATAAATACTTAAAATTAATTAATAAAAATAAATAAATCAATTTGATATACTGAAAACAATAATTCGATTTTTATCTTTTTCAAATTTATACCTGGCTGGCTTCACAACGCAAATTATCAGGTGCTGCTATGACAAATATTTTAGTAATAAAAATAATTTTAAAAAGAAAAATAATTTATTTTAGTATTTCATGAATTATAGCCATAAAATTTATTTATTTATCAAAAACCATCAAGCGTTCAATAAGTTATAAAAATCTGCAATCTAATAAATTGTAAATAAAAATTATCGTTGCATTTAAAAACATTTCGCTTGTTGGCAGCTCAGCTGGAATCATGGACACACCTTTTTTTCTATCACTGTTTCAAAAATACCCTTGTAAATGTCATTTACTTTATCATAAAATTCGAAACATCTGTAGTATTTTTTCAACAACTATTATCGCAAAAGCAAGTTGTTGATCTCAACAATATTACGGAAAACGTATTACGCAAGTATCCACGAACGCAGTGCGATTTGCTGGAATACGTATAAACCAATGAGAAAGCTCGTTTTCATCAGATAGAAAATCTGCTCTTCAAGAGCAGAAGTTCAGAAGACTTTGCTGGCAACAGAAATATTTCGCGGATTTAGATTATATACGGCAATCGTTTTCGTTCTTGTTTCTACTATTTCAGCTGTCATCTTACATAGGTGCTTCATGGGATCGGAAAGTTAATAAAACTTTTAAACTTTATCATAACTTTGAAAAGTGACTTTCCTGTAATTATTTAGCAAGTGCAATCGAAACTTTTAGATTTTTCAAATATGCGTACTCTAAATGGTGAATTCAGTTTGCAAGAAATAATCGTTCAGGTCAGAGCGGATACAAAACCTGGCGAGACCGTTTTTATTTCTGGGAACTCACCTCAGCTGGGAGAATGGAAAGTGTCAGATGCTGTAATGTTAGTGAAAGTTTCTACCGATTCGTAAGTATAAATATTTCAAGTTATTGTTTTATATTATTATTAAATATATCGAGTTTATTTTGAAGTGTGAAACAATGAAATGTTTATGTTTTACTTTTCGAAATTTATGAGTGGATAAATTATCAGCTGTTGATAGTAAGATGTCTATCGAAAAATATTTTATTAAAAATATAAAATTAAAAGATGAATAAGATTTAGTTATTGTCTTAAGTTTGTTTTTAACTATTTGTAAAAAAATAATAATAAATTGTCACCTGTATTTCTGCGACATATATTAATCACAGTTTACATAAAATAATACGTTTATAGGACAAGGTTACTCTATTGCGGAAAGTAGAACTTTAGAAATTATAATTTTTTAATATTTATCTGCCATTTGAATTGTGATTCTATCTGTCATGTATATTTATTTCTCCATATTTTAACGTTTTCTTTTTAATAAATATTTTCTCTTTTTAATAATTTTGATCAATGATCTTTTAAAATTATCATTTAGTTATATAAATTTATTATCAATAGGGGAAATTTTAAAATAAACTAAATGTTTAAATTATATTGTATGTGCACATACATATATTAATGCATATAATTAATATTTTTATTTATATATGAAAAAAAATTTCAAACTTTGTTTAATAATTTTGATTAATACATAAAATAAGTTTTTAGCAGATTATAAAGCCATTTAAAATTTAATTCTTAAAATTTAAAAATATAATCTTAAATGAAAATGTAAATTCTTATGGGTTGTCAGAAAATTATTGGATTATATTTAACACTTATTGTACAAAATTGAACAGGAATACAAAAATATTTCAAGATATTTGTTTTGAAATTTTCTTCATAAATTACTTTTTTTTTACAAAATTATTCCTAATTGACGTTTTGTTTATTAGGTTGTATGAAGAAAGTGTAATAAATATACTTAATTTCAATAAAAACTGCTTTTGGACTTTGATATTTCAGAAGGATATATTTAAGGATCTTATCTTACAATGTTAGCATTCATAATAAATTATTAATTCCATATTTTAGAAAACAAAAGCTGATTTATTTATTTTGTTATTCATTTATTCAGGAAATACTAGAATTAGTATTTTAATACTGTTTGTCATAAGTTCTCTAAGTTTATTTCAACTTTTATCCCTCAAGTTTATTTTGCTAGAAAATATAAATATGTATTTATGAATATTTAAATCTTGATAAAATATGTCTGCAGGACCTACCTGCTAATATGTAATTTTTAAATTCAAATTTAGCAATTGCAAATGTAATTTCAATAAAAAATTACATTGATAGTAAATTCAGTAAAAAGTATTATAATGTAAAAAAAATTCTAATAAAAATTACTTAATCTAATTAAGATTAAATAATCTATTCCTTCTAATATAATTAAAGCATTTCAATAAATGCTTTACTTATATTGTGGGTAAATATTTTATGTAATTTTAGAATGTTCTATTCTTTTCTTCAGAAATATATGGCAAGGAATTATCACAGCACCAATTAATCAAAATGTACAGTACCGATACCTTATTTGTACTGTTGTTGAACATAATGGGAAGCAAGAAAATATTGTACGGCAATGGGAAAGTCACTTAAGACCTCGTGTTCTCCGTCCATTTGATAATATTGAAGGGAAATGTGATTTAGATCTATTTGGTTATCAAGGTATGTATAATCATATTTCTTTTTTTTTATAATCAAAAACTTATTTATTTCAAAATGTTCCAGTTTTTTGCCATTAATTAAAAATTTTATGCTACTTTTGATGTTTAAGTAAACATTTCTCTGAATATGAATATTTTTAAAAATTATACTTTACTTAGCTGTAATTCAAATTAAACTAGTTTTAACTAATTTCCTGAAAAAAAAAGAAAATGCTTTTTCATTTTTTAAAGTGCCATTAAAACTTAAAATTATGCCAAATTTTCTCTAAAACAATTATAGTGGATAACTTGTATTAAACATATGGGCTGTATTTAAAATTGTTGCTGAATTTTTATTTACTGTCACCAAAAGTATTTAAAAATTTATTTTTAGATTTAAAATGAAACTATTAACCACCCAAAATCTATCATTATGCATTTTTTTTTTCCTTTGCTTAAAAAAGAATGTTAATGAATATGTTCTTGTTTATCTTTAAATATTACAAGAATAGTATATTAGAGTGAATAAGTATAATTAGTACAAAAATTTTTAAAACTTATATCTTATTTTATAAACAAGAGCTTTTTAAATCTGAATTTTTAATATAACACATTGTGAAAAAAAATCTTTGAGAGGCTATATTATTAGGATATTGATTCCTTTTTTTTATTTGGAATAATATTTCATCTTATACTACACACTCATTGAAACAATGTATTTGAAAATCTTTTTTTATTTTGAAAGCTCTCGGTATTTTTCAGATATTTTGCCTTGACATGTCATTAATAGTCCTTGTCCTTTATTAAAGTTTTGCCAACTTCTGACTGTTATGAAAATTGGTTGCCTGACTTTACAGTAGAAATATTATATTTTAAATAATTGGTCATTCTATCTTTTTGTGTTATGAGAAAATTTTATATAAGACTCTGGATTAGAACCAGAAGGGTGGGTTTAAGATAAAATTTAATAATAAAGACATCAAAAGTATTGATTTAATAATTTCCTAGAAATATCTGAACTACTCAAAAAGAAATATAAATTACAAGCATGGAATGTATATTTATAAATATAATAATTTCTGTTATGTATACATAATGATATGTAATCTCAGTGTGCTTAAACTTTGATATGTTAATTTACTTTTTAATATTTTAAAATTTATTTCTAAAAGACTACCATGATATTAAAATTTAAAAATTTCGGAATTTTACTAATTTTTATGAAACGCATTCAGCTTAAAGTTGTATTGAAAATTTCTTTAACATTTCATCCTATTTGTGATACTCTAGTTTTTTTTTATTTTTTTTATTTTTTTACTGATTATTGAGTTTTATATTCTTTAAGTTAGAAATTTCACAAATATTATAAATTTTTTCAACATATTGGAGAAAATGCTTTTGTTTGATGAAGGAAGATTGCATACATAAAAAGAATAACATTTAGAAAATATGTTTAAAACTTATGAAATTGTGACATTGCCTTCCAACAAAAGGAATAACTACACACAAAAATACTTCAAATTATTTATGGAGTAATTTTTAAAATGTATATTTGTATCTTAGAAAAAATAACTTTATCTTGTTATAAAATGAATTAACTGTGAATTGTGATAAAAAGAAGTTTGAATATTAATTGTATGATGCTAATATACTGAGTGATTGTGCATTATTCAAAGAATGTTGAAAACAAATGAACACAGTACTTAAAGATGAATATTGTGAGACTAATATATAGTGTCTGTGTTAAAAGGCAACACCATTAGAATTCATATTTTACATGGGAAAAAAAATGTGCCAAAAAGTCTCTCAGGAAAGGACTGTACAAAAATAAATTTTACTTTATTATTTCTAAAATATTAAAATCATTTCTAGTATACTTAGTATTTGGTCACTGTTTCAGCTAAATTTATTTCAATCTATGCATTCACTTTCTATATAATGTGCTTAAATGTACTTTCTAGATGATGTTGAAAGCATAGCTGCTGGTTGGCTAACAGCTGAAACTATTGTACAGTTAAAAATGTTTAATAATCCTGTTACTATATGGAAACGCCGTTACAAAGATAAGAAAATTTCTATCCATGTTACTACTATTGACTTAAACAGGAAAGGAACAGAGAGTGAGGTAATGTTTTAGTAAATTCAATAGTATTTCATTACCTTATCAAATGGGACTCTAATATGTAATTTATTTTGTGAACCATATTTTATAATTTCTCACAATTTGAATTTCACTCAGAGAAAAGCAAATTTATGTTAGATGTCTAGGCTTGAAACTCACTTTTTCTTTTAAAATTAATTCAACCTGACAGTTATTTGTGTTAACACAAATAATTGTTAAAAAATATATTATGAAATTTTCTGTTTAATAAAACAGTTAACATGCAAAATATTTAAACAGAATTTATTCGATTATTTTCAAAAGGTTTGCTTTGTAGAAGATTATAATGAAAAATTTTAATTTAATAAACTTATTAATAGTTACATAAAATTAAATATAAAATTTTAATTAATACAAGAGTTACTCTGAAATTTTTGAGATATGCGCAGACGCGAATTTTCAAAATAAAAATAACGGTTTAATTTTAAAGTACAAAGTATTTTAACACAGAAGACTATTTTTTACTGGCTTACTTCAACTTGTTTAGCGTGGAATAAATTTTAAACAGAAGAGAAAATGGAGTTGACGCGAGAACATTTTCGCGCTATGATTTTCTACGATTTCAAAGCATGATAAAATCAAGAAGAATGCGTTCAACAGTTACAATTAGCATTCGGTGATGAATCTCCAGCTCGTGCTACTGTATTCAGATGGTTTACAGAATTTAGAAGAGGTCGCAATTTTCTTCAAGATGAAGAACACATAGGAAGGCTGCCGTCAGCAGTAATCCCAGATAATGTGTCTGCCATACAAAAAATGTTAATGGATGATAATCACTGTACCTATCAAATGATACAGAAGGAACTTAACATTGGATCCGCAGCCATACACAAAATCATTCATGAAGAATTACATATGAAAAAAGTAGTTTGCCGTTGGGTTCCCCATAATCTAACTGAGCATCAAAAAGAGGAGTGTGTCAGAATCAGTAAAGAAACTCTTAATATGCTGAATGATGGTGGCCACCGCGTTATTTCTAAAATTGTAACAGGTGATGAAACTTGCATACCGTTTTTTGACGTTCCAACACGTCAAGAAAGCAAAGTATGGGTCTTTGAAGATGATCCCACGCTGACAATCGTGAAAAAACAATGCGCACTGAAAAAAGTGATGTATGCCGTTTTCTTCAGAATTACGGGGTTGGTCAAAGCCATCAAGTTGGAAGGACAGAAGACAGTAACAGCAAACTGGTATACCATTAAATGTCTTCCTGAAATTCTACAAGAACTGAATGTTAAGGGACTAATGCTTCACCATGACAATGCATCTTCACATACAGCCGGATTAACAGTTGAGTTTCTTAAACAAAAACAAATTAAAGTGATCGAACATCCGCTGTATTCACCTGATCTAGCTATGTGCGACTTTTGGTTATTCTTTAATCTAGAAAAGAACTTACGTGGACGTCGTTTTCATTCAGAAGAAGAGATTGATGTGGCTATAAATGCATTTTTTTCATCTATTCGAAGAAATGAATGGCTTGAGGCATTTAATCTGTGGAAAATTCTTCTACAAAAGTGCATTGATGGAGGAGACTACTTTGAACATACCTAAAATTTTGTAAGTATAACTTTAAAAACCTAGTTGTATCTCAAAAATTTCAGAGTGGCCCTTGTAACAAATAACATTATTATAAAGAATTTATGACAAATAACTTGTACATTTTATAATTTCATTAATATATAGTATATAACTAGGTTTATACAAATGGTAACTAAATAAATATGTTTTAAGTAATATTTCATGCTTTATTTTTGTCATTTATTATTTTTTCAATTACTTAAATTTTTATTTGTATTTAGTTACCATTTTTGTGAACAAACTTGCGTAATGTGTATTTTTAAAACTATAAATTGATAAATTTCATTTGTTTTCTTTAGAAATTTTGATCTAAGAAACACAAGGTGTTTAGAATTAAGTTTATTATTTTAAGATATTTGTAATTGGAAACATACCAATGACTATTAAGGAAATTCATTGTCCTGTTTATTAATTCCAGATATCTTATAAAATTTTGTCATGCTTTATTTTAAATGTTCTTAATTAAGCATACTCTTAATTACAATTCTGAGAACAACTTTTAGAAGTGAGTGTTTATTATATTTAATACAAGTCAGCAACTGTTTTCTTTTATTTACAGATATTGGGCATGGAAGAGGATAGTACTCTAACAGAAACTGCTACTCGAAGTTGGCCTATTGTTGAAGTTGCTGTAAGTATTTAAGGAAATTGCTATTGAAAATAACAATGTTATGCATATACCTTTAGACATTCTGAAAATTTATTGTAATATTTCTTATAGCAAATGAATGATACTGGATGGCAATTTAGTCCTCAAAGTCAATTTGGCATTATTTATGATCCTTCAGAATATGTTATATTTCAAATACAGATGTTGAACCTTGAAACTACTGTAAGTTGCACATTCTGTAATTATTTTTATCTGTATTTGTTATATATGTACTTTAAAATGAATGTTAACAGTTATCTCTCTTATTCTGAGATTCTGTAGGCAACTAAGATTTGCAGTGTCTGCCTTAGTTGTGGTGCAACTTTATTTTTAGGATGTCACTTGGGATAGTTTTATTATATGCCTCGTGTTTTGCCATGGTGTGGTAACTGAATTAACATTCATAAAATTGTGTAGTGTTATGTTAATGATAAAAGCAGCTTCTCTATATTAAAGTGGCTTTTCTTCCCCAAATAGGCTTCTGTCTTTAGATTTGTTCATTTAATATTTTCGAATTTATTTGTCATTCACAGGCCAAGTTTAACCACAAGGGGTATGCTGGGACATAAGTTGTCCAGGTGTACCCTCAAGAATGAAGACAATTTCAATAGCAGCACACATCTTACAATCGCCCTCATCCCAACTAACCTGTCTTCTTCCTTCAGCGAAGCTTCTCTTCAATAAGTTTTAGATTTGCATCCTTGGAGAGGATCTTCACGTTCCCCAGTACAAGAAATGGTGTCAACTTTTTTTGATTTAAGGTTTCCAGTATTTCAAAGAAGATAAAAGACTGAACTTGAGTATAAAATCTAGTCTTGACTAGCTATTTTGTTGTTGGAGAACTATTTATACAGATGTGAAAGGTTTTAAAACCATAATTTTTTATTTTAATTTCCTGATAAAATGCTGGTTAAAAAAACCACTGTAAGTAATTTGCTGAATTTTAACCTCTTAATGTATGTGTTTGTGCTCAATGATTTTCCTATAAATATTTTATATTTACTTATTTTAATTATTTTAACAATATTCTTTACTATTCATTGTTTAAAAATGTAAATAATGCAAAAATGCTTTCTTCCTGAAATAAAATATTATCATGCATTTAATATTTGAAAATAGTTTAACTTAAAAATGTGAATTTAAATACTTATTTTGAAAAATAAAATTTTATGTGACACTAAAGTCTGGACACAATTTTCCCTTGTTTTATTATATTTCAATACCATTTTATATTGCTGTTTTAAATTTTTAATTTTATCATTCTTCAGAATTGAAATAAAAGTAATTTTTTTGTTACTTTCTTATTTTTATTTCATCATTTTAATTGAATTTTGTTTTTAATGCTGGTACCTAATATAAACTTTTTTTGAGTAATTAAGATGCTATTTTAATCAAATATTTTCTAAAGGTAAACGTTTTTGATAGATTTCTAAATTTTATTTGCCATCTAAATAATCAAAACACATTTTGTAATTGCTATCAAATGTGTCATACAATGAAACACTCACTCTCTTTTTGCTTGTTTATGGTATATTGCATTTATGGCAAGCATTTTCCTTTTAATGTGATTCAGTTTAAAATTCAAGCGCAAATCTTTCATTTTACAGAAGAAACTCTTATATGTTAAATTGAGGAAAAAAGAAATCCATTATTTTTTTCCTGAACTTCTCAAGACTTACTATGTTTCAAATTTGCTTTATGCAAACAATTTAAAATTGTTTCAGGATTGATCCTTAGTTCCTGGGTGATGCTATAGCTGCTGACATGCTAATCCACTGTGATCATTTGTCTCTGATCTTATTGACATACTCTATGAAGGACTTATCTGTGTGAGGTCCATTTTTAAAACTCTAAATATTTTAACAGAATCAATGAAACTAAAATTGCACATAATTGTGTGTTTCAGTATTGAGACCATATACACTATCTACAATTTAATCTGCTTGTCTTGTTCTGATTTTATAGAAGAAAAACTGCAAAATATATTGGATTTTTCTTGTTTTTCATTTTGAACACCCTAAAACTCACAACTGAATGGACCAAACAAAAAACCACAAAAAATTATTCCAAGTGTGAAATGTCACCTTTCTAATGAGCATAAATCTGGTGTTACTTGATCTGTATTTTAAGAGATATATATCACTACAGCCATCTTCCAAAAAATAATGGATTTCTTTTTCTTCCATCCTAACACATCATATAGTATAAGGTATATGTTTATTTTATTTCTCTATCCAAAGTTTTGTTTTTATTAGAAACTTGCCACCAAATTTTCAACTTGTGATTACTGTAATAATTTTTTTAAAGTATTTGTTTTTAACATTATTCCAAGATAATACTCTATAAATATATTGTTTCATTTGCTGGTGATTTGAAAAATAGATTAGTTTTTATCTCTTCTCCAAACCTGAAATTAATCTTGACATTTAATTTTATTAGCAAATATGGAGAATCTTGTGTATTTGAAAAATTTATCTATATATGTAATAATTTGATCAAACTATCTATGTTTTGACTAATTTGAAACAACATCAAAACAATCTAAACTGAGTTTTTGAAACTTTTAAAAGTTGCATACAAGAAAATTAACATTTATGCAAAATTACAGTTAACATTCATATGACAGTTAAAAGATTACCACTCTAGCTTTCAACAAATTATGAATTTGATTCCCACCTTGTATGTAAATATTTATAACATTAATTATCTTTGACTATATGTTTAAATTTACCCTAATGTGTATTGAAGTGACAATATGCTAACAAATAAACCAAATAATTATTTGAATATTGAAAATGTTTAGGAAAAAAAGTGCAATACATATTCCAAAAATGTTCAGCTTTGTAATAAACTCTTAGCTTCAGTCAGTTTAGATAAATTCATCCTGTAAGCAATGAAGATGTGAACAGTTCTATTTAAATGAATGACATGTTATCAATTTTATGCTTAAAATAAAATAACTTGAAAGCATGTAAGATTTAGCTGAAGTTAGTCTTTTTAAATTTCAAGATTTCTTATTCTTTTGGAAGCAAAAATAAGCTTATGTGCTAGGAGTATTTAATTTTCTGATTAATCAAATATTTCCTATAAAAATATGTGATAATATACATGTATCAAATAACTATAAGTTAAATTACACTTAATTATTTTTAAATGTATGTATATAAATTTATTAAAAAATTCCCTGAAAAATTATGATTATATTTCAATTGGGTCATAATTTTGTATTTTCCCAATTTTTTTTTAAACAAAAAGTAAAATCAGTTTGAGTTGGCTCATCCTGGATACTGAATATTTGTTGCATGTAACATTCGCTAACTTTGGTAAATCATATGAATTTTTAAATTTTTATAAACCTCAATTGTGTCCACGCTTGTGTTCATAAAATTTAAACGTGCCATTTTTATTTTCTGAATTATTTAAATTTTTTAAAACAAATTTTACATCTAAGAGGTTGATATCCAGTATTAATGATAACTTTTAAAATGTTTGAAGATTCTGTACGTTTTTCTTGTATTTTGAAGATATACTGTTAAATATATGCCGTTCATTTTTAATATTCTTATTCAATGCTATAAACAAATATAAAATACAAATTTCCTTAATTTCAGAAGAAATTGAAAACTGTTTAACACTTCTGATTTTTTGTTGTATATTTATCAAATACATAAAATTATTGTCTTAATTGGATCCATTTTTAAATTTCTTACAATAGTTATTTCAATATTTTAAATTCTATCAATTTATAACAAATAATAATTTGAAAGTTAATTTTCAAGAAATCAATTGAAATATGAAATTTTTGAGGATAATTTCTAAAATAATATTGTAACTTTAATATACATATGTTTTTGGAGTTATCATTCAGTTAATTTTATTTTACTTATTACGATTTCATATATTACAAAATATCCTCTAAATTTATTTGTATATGCATAAAAATTTTATTTTATGAGTAACAATAGTTTTCATGGACATTGTATAATGAAGAAAAAATTTAACTTTTTTTTTCATAAAGTCATTCAACTTTTCTATTATTTTAAATAAAGCTACTTTAATTAACTGTTGGCTATCCATTATTTTAAATAACTAATATGCATTTATAATTGACATGATTGATTTGTGATATTATTAACAAAAATGAATGTTCATATTAAGTATATGTTAATATAAATATTCATTCTTTTTAATTAGATCACAAAATTAACAGGTTAAGATTCAAGCAAAGATTATTTGATTTTGTACAGTAGTGCCTACTTTATTTCTTCATAGTTAAAATTTTAAGTTTACCTTAAATTATTTTCACTACATTGGTTTTTAAAGTGATAATGTTAAATGTTTTGCGACTTACGAATTTTTAACAATCATGTGGCATTTGATTTTCTGTATTATTAAATTTTTCTTTCTACATTATTAATGTGATTAGAAATTAACAAAAATCTTGCAGCTTCATGGTTTGGTGTCTTACACTATCACTTTCTTATGCTTATTTACTTGATAATTAACTTTTCAGGCTAACAACATTTTAATGAACTAATTGGTTTGGTATTTTCTGAATCAATAATCTTGCAAAACTCCATAATTATGTTACAAAGTTGCACCAATTTTTTTCTATTGAAGTTGCTGGAACACTATTTCTGCTGTGTTATTATAATTTATATTTGTTTTCAGTTACAATTAGTTTGTTATTTTCTTATTGGTGAAATCTGCTCTTATCCTTATGTTTAACATTTTTTTAAAATTCACTAAACCTCATTTTGCATTATATCTATTGCATGAACATGTGGTAATAATTTTCTTTACATTTTTATACATCCTTTTATCTTAAAAAATGTCTAAATATTAAATCATTAATTGTAGTATATGAAATTGTTTGCATCACATCAATGTGTCTTGAAATTTTCAAGTGACTTTTGTTCTCTTGCTACTACTTTAACATTTTTCGTACTTTTTACCAGGCTTACATGGTGGATTTTTATGTCCATGATTCTGACATTCCAGAACACATAGGCTTCTGTTACATTTTGCCCAGTAACATGAGGGACACGTCTGGTACGTGCAACATGCCCATTTCTGGCAAAAGGCAACAGCCTATAGGACAATTATCAGGTGAGAAATAGTCTTTATGGCCAATTGCCTTCTTTCTTTTGTAAGTTTACTTAATGTACATAATATCTTCAAATGCTGCCATGTTATTTTAGTGGACTATCTGATAGTTCGCCCTATGAAAGACTTTGTGTGTGATCTCAGTGTAACCTATGCTAAACATTGGAAAACCATTGATAAAAGAGCATTAGATGTTGGCCATAGAGGAGCGGGAAATGCAAGAAGGAATGATAAGTGAGTAAAGATATCTTTGAAAATATTCATTCTGATGTACTCTCGTTTTAAAATTTTAGGATGGATCTTCAGTGAATTAGAAAAGGAATTATTACTGTAGCTCACTTTTGGCATTTAAAGCTGATAATTCTTAAAATCTTAATTTTTGATAATATTTTTTCATACTTAAAACTGCTCTTAACATTTAAAACTTCCTATGAAAAAGTTTAAAGCATCAAAATTAAATTAATATGTGTATCATAATAAAATCAAATGTGTTTTATAGCATAAAATTTCAAAAAGTATCATTATTAATACAAAGTTTTCCTTTTAAGTGTTAATTATTTTTACTGATTAAAATGATGAAATTGAAAGAATATTGTTTAGCTAAAATAATTTTAAATTTATCTTCAAATTAAAGTATTTAAATAAAATATATCTAGAGTATTTACATTATGTCAAGTATTACATTTAAAGCTTTTTCATAGACATTAATAATATGATTATAATTAATTTAAATTTTTAATGAACTGATATAAGAATGGTTTTTTTAAATGATCCCAACAGTTGAAATTGTAATGATCTTTATATGAATTATATTATATTTAATTTAATTCTGTAAATGATTTCTTTATTGTGAAATAATCATTTATATATTTGTTTATATTAAAATAGTTGGTCTTATATTTTAGAACTGAAAATTATATTTTATTTTAAAATGTATATTAATTACTGCTCCTTATATATTTGATTTATTTTAGGGTAGAAAATGTTCTAGAGAATACTGTTGCATCATTTAATTATGCTGCAAAACATGTAGGTTAAAATAATTTTCTTATAAAAAATTGTAATATAGGAATTCTTTTTTTATATTTTAAATTTTTTTAAGAATTTAATATTTTTAACTTTTTTATATAGGGTGCTGACATGGTGGAGTTAGATGTACAGTTATCCAAAGATTTAGTCCCTGTTATATATCATGATTATTATATTTGCATTTCTATGAAAAAGGTAACACAGTGATATTGTTATCACTTTTAAAGGCTACGAAGATTTGCATTTATTATTTAATTTTTCTATGTATTCTTGCAGAGGAGAAAATCCAATGAAGATGAATTACTTAAGCTTGCTGTTAAGGATCTTACTGCTCAACAACTTCGTATGTTAAAGGTAAATCATTTGAAACTTAATTTTATTTATTATAAGAACAAAGAATACAATACATGAAACTTAGAATCAAATGATAAATTCCAAATTCATTCAGTTCTTCATGTACAACTTCATAGAAATTCAATGTACAATTTGAATTTTAATGTGTTATAGGTTAGTGCAAAACTTCTATGAAATTGAAGACTTTTATGTAAATTTTTAAAATAATTAAGGAAAACCTTTTCAACAATTTTCAATTGAAAAGAAATTCTCTATTTCATTCAGTTCACCAAGAAAAATCTTTCAGTGAGACTCACTTTTGACCAAATACAATTTTAGATTGTTAATTGATATTATACTATTATCTGATGGAAATAAATTATATAAATGATATATCATACCAAATAGTATTTTTATAGATACTGATTTAAAACAAAATTACAGATTTCTCAAATAAGTAAAAAAAAAAAAACTTTTTAAGCAAAATACTAAATATTTTAAGTTATTTTATCTATGTAAAAGTTAAATTATTAAACTCATTATTTATCTTTATATTTTCAGCTCAGCCCAGCGGAATCAGGTACGTTTTTTTGCTATCGGCGTCTGGTGTCTTAATTTTTTGTGTTTTCTAATGATGGAATCAAAACTAAAATTTTTAAATCAATTTCTAATGTAGATGAAAAATACTGTTTTCATGATGATGATTCGGAAGATAATCAACCTTTTCCTAGTCTTAAACATGTTCTAGAAGCAGTTGATCCTAAGGTTGGCTTTAACATTGAAATAAAGTGTCCAATGCAACAATTGGTAGGTTTTTTTCTTTGAAATGTTAAACGTTATAGTATTTAAAATTTTCTGATACATTTTGTTTGATCTTATCTTTTGTAAAATTATGATTTGCTGTTATATATATTAATTTCTTGTTTTCTAAGTATATTCCCTAAAAATATTTTAGGTTAGTATTTTTAATAAAATACACTAATTATTATGTACATAAATAAAAAGCTAGAAATTGGTTTTATACTTCTATTAAAAATATTTTCTATTTTTCTTAAATATTCAAGGTGTTTTGAAAAAGGAAAAAAAATCCAACATAATTGTAATTTTATTTCAGTCATTAAATTACTGAGTCTTGGAAAATGTTTAAGCTTTTGAAGTTAATAAGTCTAAGTCATTTTTCTTTATATTTACTATTAATGACTTAAAAAATTTTAATGTTTCAATATATTTATTTTTTTACTAAAAACATTCTAAAATGAATATTTTTTCTGATTTAAGCCTAAAATAAATAAAAATTTCTTAAACACAATTTTTTTCTGAACATTCTGTTTAATTTTGGTATAAGCATTGAATATTCAATAATCTGCTGTAAAATGACATCTTTTTAATTACTGTCATGACTTAACAACCAACAATTATCTTTATATTTTTGAACTAAATTAATTTTTTTTTTTTTAATATTTTGATTTTTTTGTTTTTATTATTTAATTGATATGAATATTTTAATAGCTTTTAAGTATAAATTACATTGCCTTCCTATGCAGGTTTGTAAATTTTTTCATGTATATTTTTCAAACATTTCATATGTGATAAAAATTGCAGTTTAAACATTTCTATTAATATCAAATATTCCGAATGAAATATTTAATTTGCTCTTTATATAATTAAATTTAATAATCTATTTATTTAAAAACTGATTTTTGTAAAAAGTAAACTTTAAAATTTTTAAATTATTGACAAATTTGATTACATAAACACTTTTAAATTTAAATAAATATGATGTAAATTCCAAGCCTCGGTTATTATTGGTGTTCTGGGATGTAAGTTGTCACATTCAATGGTGATAATAATTACAGGATGGAACTTGGGAATTAGATCTTAGATTTGAAATGAACAAGTATATTGACGTTATTCTGAGGGAGATTTTAGAAAACGCTGGGAATCGATATATTCTGCTCTCCTGTTTCCACCCAGATATTTGTTCCATGTAAGTTAATGGTCAATAGTTATTTTTATATATTTAAACTTTTTAGTGTTGCCAGAACACTTCTGTTATATCAAGGACACTAATTATTATACCTTCTATCAAGGTAACTAATTCTGCTATTGATTCTCATAAATATTGTTTTCTGTAGTTATTGAAATTTAAAATATTTAGAAAAAATATTATTAAAAATATAAACTTTTTATGAAATTTATTTTTTATCCATGGTTATCAATTTAAATTTTTCTAAAAATAGTCTGATTCATACTTACAATTATTGTAAATATCATCTTATTATAACAAAAATTAATTCATTTGACACAAATATTGCATTTCACTATCATAAATTGAGAACATTAAACAAAACTTTACCTTTACATAATGTTCTGAAATATAATTTTCTAAACATGATTTTGAATACAGCTGATAATCAGTCTACTTGTAAATTGGATTTAGTTATAAGCATGATGTATAAATTAAAATCTTTAAGCCACTGGAAAGCAACTGCACATTTTTTAGAAAAAATTTTTAAATAGTGGTTCTCTCATAAGAAACAACTCATAAGACACTGTATAAGAAACTCCCAACTATCCTTCAACAAATTTATATAGATGCAGAATTACAACAAAACCCATTGAACAGTAATTGTAGTAAAATCCATAATCGTCCATAATAAAGACTGATATTACCTTTTTATCATTCCAGCTTATTCCAGTTTGCCAAAAAGTATTGATTCACAAAGATATTTAATTGAATTCTTCCTGCTAATATATTATAAGGTATATGTAGGAAATATGATGTATTGAGTTATTTTGTCATACTGCATTCAAACAATTTCATATTTTTAATATATGCCAAAATATTTATATTGAACTGGCACTGAATGGTTAGCACTCTGACTTTTAATTACAACTTGTTGGTTTGCTTCTCACCTCATGTGTTGATGTTAGTAGTGGTTCAAAGTTAATAAGCTAAGCCTGTGTCTAAATAACTATTTTTTTCAAAGAAGGATGATTGGGGGTCAACCAAGTCAAACCAAAGTATTTATGCTAAAATAAAGTCTCAAGATTTCAAATGTTGAATTTTGAATTAAAAAAATTTTTGCTCTGTATTTGGTGTAAAGAAATTTCTATATTAATTGCTAGTTGTTAATGTATTTATGAGTTGGAAATTTTATTTTGAAATTGACAAATTTGCTTTAATAGTTTCCATGTGTATATGTGAAAAATTTATGACATTTCTTGTGTGGATGCTTATTGGCTAAATTTGGTATAATTATGCAGAGTAACTCTAATATTATGAAAACAAGAATCAAATTTTTTTTTCAATATTTTTAATAATTTCTTAATTTAACAAAGAAAAACCAAAAAAATTAATGAAAATCAATTTGTTATTCATTAACTCTTTCTATGGAAGCATTTCTAGTTTGGTTAAAAATCAACAGATAAAATGCATTTCTTACCTTGCCTATTAACACTTCCAGCAATTGAAGATTGGGGAATAATGAAAACAGTTTATGTACATGTTTTATCTCTTAGTGCAGAAATAAATGTGTTGGAACAGCTGAGGGTATGTATTGATCATCAGTGCCTAGTGAAGTGGTTTACAATTGCACCTTTCTAAGAAAACTAAATTGAATCTGTAGTGTATATTTTGTGTTTGAATGTAATATATATAGGTGAACTTTTATATAAAAAAAACTTGAAGGAGAATTTAAACAATGTTAACAGGATATTTAGAGGATGATTGGTATTTAGATATTTGTTAAATAGTCTTATAAATAATGATTTTGAAGATGCAATCTATAGTGATAAACAATGCTATTGAGTTCTATTCTTAAGTTATAAATTTATATTAGATATAAAGTAAACATTTTCTAACTATAGTGTCTGAGGTATCTTGAAGCAACAGCTCTTAATAAATAAGTACTAGGCTTCATCTACATGTTTTTTAATGTTTTGTAGACTCTCTCTCTCTTCCTATTTTATGGTGAACAAATCTTTGCTTATGATTCTTATTGAAGTTGTCCTTAAAGCAGCTGAAAACTATGCATTTACATCTAGAATAGTAACTTATTTCTTATGAATATTTATTATTAGCTAAACTTAATGTGATTTCAACTATTTATGAGATAGTTTACTCCACATTTGATTATATCTATTAATTGTAAATAAATAAAACACTGAGTCCTTTAATTTTATTTTTACATGTTTATTAGTTGTGTTTTATTTTTTTATAGTGATGATCTCAATCTTAGTTTTATAGAGTTTATAGTCTCTGATCTCATTAAATTTTGAAATTAGAATTTGATATTTTATTCCTAATATTAAATTAACTGAACACAGCAGATAACATTTTGCTTAATCATAAAATTTGTACTTAATATATTTGAAGAAAATTATAATCATTTTTAATATATATATCACCCTATTCTTAAATATATTCAATGTTTTTTCTTCAACTGGCAACACTGAATGTTGATTGTATATTATAGTTAGTAGAAATAGATGTAGTAGAGGACATTTTGCACTTTTATATTTTTGAAAATATCACTTTTTTTCTCTAAAAAATTTGTGGTAAAATATTTTGATGCAAAATCATCAAATGTGAATGAAACAAATCTTCAATAATTAAGATTCTTAATGTCTAACAATGTGTTACATATGGAATGGCAATAATATCAGCTTTAAAAAATTTGGAAACACCCTTAGTTAATTATTTTTGCCAAGAGTCACACTTACCAAGGAGTAACATGTCAATAATTCTTTATTAAATCTACAAGCTTAAGCTGTAAGCAAAAAAGTCCCTTTGGCACTTGTGTAACATCTCATAACAGCATTTAGAAAACTAATAGAATTGCTTGCAATTCTATTCTGAAATTTTTCAATTAAAGAAATAACATGTACCTTGTTCATATATATGATTTTATGCATACAGCCATTTTAATAAGTTGTTTTTTTAAACAACTCAGTTTATTCAGATTTACAAAATTGGCATAAAGCTAATGTAGAAGCTAATTGAATTGCTGAAAGGAATGTTAGCAAAAAAGATTAGAAGAGCAAAACAGATTTGTCTGAATAAAATTAAAAGAATTACAAAATAAAATTGCCATGAATATCCTTTACTACATCTGTTAATATATTTTTTATGTATTTGAAGTAAATTTTAAATAGATAAAAATTTTACTATTTGAATATTTTAAGTTATTGTAATTTTTAATCTTGGTTAACATAAATGTTACTCTTATCAAAATTGATTCTTTTTTTTTAATAAAATCAAAATTCAAACAAATTACTTTGCATTTAACAAGATGGAAATTTGTAATTTTTAATAACATTGCTTGTTAATCCATATATGGTTGTAAAAGATTATTTTGTCTTTATTCCTTTTCCAAATGTAAATAAACTTAAAGTAAATTTTGAAAGAAAAAGTATTTTTATAAAATGGTATTATGATTATATGAATGGTATTAGGATATATTAATAAGGTAAATAACTGTTTTTCTTTTTAACAGTTATAATTACTTTATCAGGGTTCAACCTAGTTATTTAATCATTTACTCTTTTATTTAAAAACTTTATCATTTTAAACAAGTTAATATGTTTAAGTTAAATATAAATAAGAATATCTTGCCTCACAAATATAAAGTTTAGGTAAGTTTTACTTAAATCAAAAGTTATTTATTGCAATATGCTTCATCATACACATATTTTTTCATAATTATAATTAGTGGTATTATAATTTATGTTTATATTGAACTGAAATTTTAACACAGGACTTATCAGTTAAAATATTGCAATAATTAAAATTTATCTTTATAAAAATAAATATGCTTATTTTAAGCTAAATATAATCTATTTTGATATATTAATAAGGACTACTTTTTACAGTAACTTATTCTTAATAAAAATCTTTTTATAGGGTCCGTCTTAAACAAAATAAATATCCATTATTATTCCTAACTCAAGGGGAGACAGACAGATATCCTCCTTATCTTGATACTAGAACATCATCAATACCTATGGCTACCTATTTTGCACTTAATATGGGACTTTTGGTAAATTATTATTTTTGATTTTTTTATACCATCCATTAAAATTTATTCAGTTTTGTATGAATATTTTATTTATTAAAATTTCTAAATTTCAGGGTATAGATGTTCATGCAGAAGATCTGATTCGTGATCCAGCTCACATACCCTTTGTCAAAGATCGAAATCTCATCTTATTTTGCTGGGGGGAAGATATTAATCACAGTGATGTGATCAAAAAGCTCAAATCGCAAGGGGTTGATGGAGTTATTTATGACAAGTAAGTGCTCACTATTATTCAGTCTTAATTAGTTAAGAAAACAATGATTCTTAAAATATTTCTTATACTGCAAAACTTATAAATTTAGTTTTCATGCATTGTCTGACTTTTTCAGGTATTAATATAGTTGGCTAGAATTCTTTTACAGGATAAATTTTCCTTTAATATAGAAAATGCTTACAAATTTGAGCTCGTATATCATTACAAACTATAGGCATTGAAAAAATATTACTGAACATTCTGTTCAGAACAAATACAACTTGTATTATATTTATATTGTTTACAATTCACATATACATTTTCTTATTAAAATGCAGGAAACTTTTAAAAATCTATGAGTATGATGAGTTTTATTAAATTTTATTGGTGAAATATCTACAATAGATTTACTTATTAAGATGGGTATTAACTATTTAGATAAAGGATTATCAAAATAGCAATACTTATTATTACTTTAACATTTATATTACAAGTATGTAACATTTATATTACAATATACGTAATAATTTTTTTTAAATTAACCAATGTCTTGTTAAATTAGATTTAAGATAAACTTATAGTTAATTAAGAAAAATTAGTTTCTTAAAATGAAAAACTCCTTTATATATGTAGTTGCTGAATTTAACTGTCTGAAAATATTTAATGAGATTTTGATTTCTTATTTATGATCTCATTGTCTAAAATTCATAAAAATTTAAATGTGTATTTAATTTTTTATAAGTTTACAAAAATTTAAGTGCATGTGCATTAATTTTAAATTCATATAGAACTTTAAACCCTAACTTATAAAACTTAGTCCATAATTATCACATTAAGATTTTTTAAAATTTCATATTTCAAAATTTATTAATACTTTCTACATCATTATTAATTTTCTTTGAAATAACATTTTGCAAATCTGCTTATTAATATTACTAACCCTATTCTTATTAATGAATTTTTATTTTGTAAAATTATTATAATATCCTTTCTTATAAAATAATTTTTAACATATTAACATTAGCCTCTCCTGAATTTTTCTATGCAGTGTTAATTTTTATGTTGCATATCAATTTATAATTGATAACAAGCAAATTTTTTCAGTTTTGTGACACATTATAAACCACCTGTAGAGAACAATTCAAACAGCTGATACAGACTTCAATTTCCTCAGTTTAGCTGCTTAACAGGTCAATTAACAAAGCTGAGAAATTTTATTTTTTTGCATGATTTAGAAATTCTTTACACATTCTTTAGTTGCACGTTCCTCTCTAACCTTATTTATCCTTTGCTGATATGGCCTTGCAATAACAATCGTACACAAAAGATTTAATTTAATCACAACTAATGCCTAACCTAGATTTTGTGTTAAATTAATTTTAATCACAAATCAGTATACAATTTTTATGCTTTATTATATGAAGTCAAACTTACATTTTAAGAACTGTCCCTGAATTACAATCATTTAAAAAGAATTCAATTTTATAACTTTATATGAAAAAGCAATTTAATTTTATGCCTGTTTTGTTTAATTTCTTTTATTAAAACATTTAAAAATTAATCCTTTAATATAAACTACCTTGAAAATCTGTCTTTAATTTATCAGTCTACTAAAAAAATAGACTTTATGCTTTTAAAATATCAAATTTTAATACTAATTTGTTTGAATTTGTCCAATTTGAAAACTGAACTCCAGTGTCTTGCAGTTTCACATAATTCATAATGTGGCTTATAGAACAAGTCCAAATATCTTTTTTATATATATCCATTCTTTATGACTTCATTAATTTTTTAATTAAAGGACAGTATCAAAGCTAGGAAGAAAACAAAATGCACATGTTTTAAACTATTTTCATAGTCTATGATTAATGATATGTGGCAGTGTTCTGCTTAAAAATGACATGCACGTTTGCTTTAATATCATAGAAAGAACCACATTAACATAAAATATATTCCAATATCATATTAAGATCCCATTTGTACCAACATAATAGTCACTAGTTTGTAAGATTTCAAAACATCGTAAAATATGCTGGTTTTGATAATATCATGGAATTTGCATTACATTGATTTGAACTTTGACAGTATAAGTAGAGAGACATAGGAAGAAGTACTTGGGTACATTGGAAGTTATTTTTAAGTAGAGCACCAAGTATTCAGCACCTGCACTCTCAACAATAATTTTGTTCAATAATTTTCGAAGGTGCAAGGGAATTGTTTTGAATCATGTTTAGCAAAGTATTTCAAAGTACCTTTATAGTGTCATAAGAACCAGCCAACTTCAGTTTATTTTTATTCCATCTCTCAGAGCAAGGATTCTTTTATTTTTATTAATGGAAGGTAATCCATTAATACTAGCATTGAAGAATCCCATGTTGAGCCTTAAAAATTTGTCTATTATCTAATGCTCATAGATTGTCTACTTTGCTTATGATAAGGATTATGTTCTAACAATCCTTTTACATTATCAAGATTCTTTATCTGTCATAAATGTAATCACATCGATAAAAAAAACATATGTATTTTTATTCAAAATATTTATGAGTATCTTAAGACGATCTTAGGAAAATATCTTCAATTACATCTGAAATAGATAAAAATTTTAATTCAGATAAAAGATAAAATTTTGTCAGAAATTTCCAAAGCTGAGAAATTTTAGACCTGTTATGTATTTTCTTAATATTTAATCCATTCATTTTAATATGTGTTTTATACCTTTTTATAAAATGAAGCTTTATATTTTCTTAAAATTCTTTATAAAACTTTTTTCAGTGCCAATATTAATGAAAAATTCTTCTTTCAGTGATATAAATATCTTTGAATTCTTGTACCTTATTTCAATCTACACATTTAAAGTGATGTAATCTCTATTGTCATGCTTACATAATTCTTTATTTCAGAAAATTTTGTAGTATAGCTAATATATAAAAACTTGAATTTGTTAATTCACATATTTACCTGAAAATATTTATTTGTAAATAAAATTAATACAAATGTTAGGAAAATAAGTTTTATTAAGTCAAATAAGCTATATTATAACATTCCAGGATCAAAAGTTATTTTAAATCTGACAGTTTCATTAATACATAAAATTTTCATGTATAAATTTTTACTTTTAATATCCTATTTAAGCATGTGGTTGTAGTGCATATTTATTTAGCTGTTTTTTTTTTTTTTTTTCCACATGCATGTGCATGTTCACTTGAGTTAGCTGCTTTTTTAGCACTGATTGACTTTTGAATTGCACACTTTTAGGCAAAATCTAAGAAAATTATTCTAATATACACATCTTATGCTTTTGTTATTCATTCTAGTAAGTTTTATTATTAATAGTGATTTTAAATTCATATACTTTTTACTTATTTCTGTTTCAATATTATTTCTGTGTTTATTTATAATTTGTCACTACTTTTTCACTTGTATGTTTTTTTGTAGAATTAATTTAATAAGCACAAAAAGTAATAAAATAATAATTTAATAAGCATGAAAATATAAAATGAACAATGCAGTAATTATAACTCATTTCTAACAATTATTCTTAAATATTTTAATTGAATTAAGTATGTAAATGTAAAAACTCCTATTTCTAAATATAGAAAATGTAAGTATCTTTTCAAAACTAACTTTACATATAAAAAACTAGCTTCTAAAATTTTATCATTAAATTTTATACTTTACAATCAAAAGATTAATTTAATACTCTTTATCATGATATTGTATTATTTATATCGAATATTAGTTTAATTTCTTTTTATAATTTTCATATTATGCCAATAAAGCTCATTAATTGTATATTAGAGAAGCATTATTTAAATCTGGTTGCTAAAAGCTATAATGATGGTCTAGAAAAGTGATTGCATAATCTGTAAAATGTCAGACATGTATTTGTATTTAATGAATCATAAAATACTCAATCAATTCATATCTATACCATTATATGTTAGATTTTAATTAACTTAAGATTTAAAAAATTCCTGGGTCTTTGTCAGTGAAATTATTCTTAAATAAAAAATCTAGCATATTTATTCCATGCTGTATTCCAAGAAATATCACTACTTCACCCAATGGTTATTCAAGGCTTACTATGTCATTTCAATGAGGTGCTATCCTTTTCCCCTTCATATTTGAGTGAACGAAACTTGAAATGAGCATTACAATCATTGTAAAAAGCAGAAGAGATATATTTACAATTAATACAGATACTAAAAGATTCAAACAGAAAAGGAAATCGTGTAATTTATAGAAATTTTTAAAAAAATAGGTAATTTTATATTTTATAAGGAAAATGAAAGTTAATACTGTAAATGATAACAGAGTACTATACTAAATGTTTTATGAAACATAGCCATAATAAATAGAAAATTGTAGGGCAAAATTGAAATCAATAGGATTATATAAATAAACACCTTATTTATGGACTGCAGTTTGAAAAGGCAGAGAAATTCAAGAAGTTTTGTTAATAAAATGCATAAATTATTTTTAGTAAACTATATATGTTTTACTAAAAATTTTCATTAAAAAGAATTAGTGCAGTTAAAAATATATTTTTCAATTTTTTGCAATTATATACATTAGTAGAAATGAGTTTTGTCTTATTCATTATATTTTAATTTTTTAGAGTGGATGAATTCACTACAAGTCATGAAAACATCTTTCTTGTGGAAACTAGAGCTCGCATGGGACTTCTCGAATTAGCTGGCTTCACCGACGAAAATATGAGTACTTGGTCCTCTACATCCACTAACTAATTTATTTGTCTTTCATTTGGTTGTGAGAGAAACTATTTCAAAGACACTTTGTTTTGGAATTGTCATTTTATTTTGTTCTTTTTTTAGTTCACTTGTTTCATGTTATTCAGTTCCTCATAGGATTTGGCAGTGTTGATTCATGATGCTTCCAAGAATCACTTCTGTATATTTTTTCGTGAATTGTACATAGAAAAATTACTATTTATGTTTGTAATTGCATTTTAAATAAAAGTTCTTTTATTGAACGAATATGTATGTGTTCGTGTAATACATATGACAAATACATAATTCACTACTAAATGCAAAAAAGAAACGGAAAGGCATATTTTGTGAGTAAATTTCAAAATAAAATTCTTGTAGTTGCAAGTCCTATGTGGAAACTGCAATTTCTATATAATGGCCTTGAAAGATTTGGCACTGAAATAATGAATGGGGATAGGAAGCTCATATTGTGACTCAGCAGTTTAATTCCCACATCAAGCTGTACATTTCGATCTAGTTAGCCCTTGAGGATAAAAATTGACTGAGCTACATCCAAATCAATCTCTGCCTTTGCAGAATGGCTGGAAATTGTAAATCGTCGAAGTTTGGTAATTTCATTAATAATCATGACTTATGTAAAAATTTCTTCTTGTGTAATCAATTTCATGATTGGTTCATATTTAATTTTTATTTTTACACAGTGACTAATATGCAGCCTCAAATTCAACTCTAAGGCTCACCATGACCTAAAGATAATTCTGTATTCTGAGAAGATTGTATTCCAAACATAGAATACAGACTTTATCTAAAGATAAAAGACTGTATTATGTGTTTGAATGTTGTTGAAAACCATTGTTGAAGAATAGGAGATAAATGTTTTCTTCTCAATAAATGGCACATGTTCACACCACTCAGTAAAACTACCGAATTATCTTATTTGCATCTAATGCTCATGCTTACTGGACTTCACAGTTCTTGTGAGATTACTTTGAAAATTCTACAAACCGTCAAACTTGAGTCAGCTTACTTGTAAACTGCTGCATTCTGGCTGAAGAAAACACCCATAGTATATGCTTCTAGTGACAAACTCCACACAATTACGCATCAAACGTTCTCATTTCCCTGCTGTAACGTTTGCTAATTAAATCACTGCTGCCCAACAAGTTTAGTTTTGGGGTAGAACGTTGTCTTACTGAATATTACCATTAGGGCTCGATTTTTAGCGCATTGCCAATTTCTTATAACTTTTTTTTTCTTTGCTGTTTCAAGGGTAAGAACGACAGGATTTCACTGAACATCTTTTAAAAACTTGACTTAATACTTAAAAAATAAATAAAAATATCATCTAATAAAATCTGTCAATTCAATTTCAAAATTTATTTATTAGGAATGGAAAATTTTGGATTTAAATTAATATACAATGCTGTTATAATCATAATGAATAATACACAAATTTTAAACAAAGAGGACACATTTGATTTCTTACAACTTTTTATTGTTTTTATATTAAAAACTTGTGTTATATGTTTATATAAACTACATATAAGAAATGAAGTTTATGTAATGTCAATTACAAATAAAAATATAATAATTTAATCTTGTATATAAAACTAAAAAATCAAATAATGTGCATATTATATTCCACAGTATTTTATAGGCTTTTTTTACAAATTGTTTTGTGGAATCACATGTTTTTTATACACTGCATCTTCATATCATATGGTAAGATTGCTTAAAAACCTTGGGTCCATTATCTTTTAACAAAATATTACTCACCAATTCCAATTCTTTCCATTCTCAAGCATAAATTTAACATCATTACTGGAAACAAATGAGTATAAATAATTTCATCACACACAAGCCGATAAATCTTTTATATTAACATTGTTAGTTCTAAACTAAAAATTTTAGAATCATTTAAAAAATCTTCAGTTTTTGAAAGTATTTAGCGATATAATTTCATTATAATTTGCATACTGATGTTAATATTTTTTTAGTCCACAAATCATAACCTCCTATTACCCCATCTAAAAAATGTTAAATGAGCTTCATATAAATTAAATAAAAATATCATAGATATGTTTCCATGCCATAAATTATTAAGATATATTTTTCTAGTTTTTTATATAAAATATTTGACAGCAACAATAAATATTTTATTACAGAGATTAAGAAAATCTATCTCAAGGTGGGAATCTAATCAATGAAATGTTGATTAGAAGGCAGAAATATGTCACTAATAGGACAGTTCAAAAGATCTAACCATTCCAACAGATGAATTTGCAAAAAGCATATTTATACCATTGTTCAACTGTCAAAACCAGGACCATTTAAGAACGTTTTCCTGTTGATATCCCAATGTGCTTCCATACAAGTTTACCTTGACTGTTTATTTTAAGTATCAGAGACTGAAGTTATGTTGATAATTTTTTAAAGATCCAAAGAGACATTTAAGACATTCTAAATAAATTTGTTTACAATTTATCTTACGTAGTTATTAAATACAATGAATTGTGCATAAAATATTAAACTAAGCTGAAGATTACCAAACTGGTTGATTAATTTATCACTTAACAATAATTTTTTGGATACAATGACTAATAAGACTGAGGGCTATAAATTAAAGTGGATTCTGAGCCACTGAAAGCACCCCACTCAAGGTGGGAACTGAACTTGCAAACTAAACTGAGGACTATAAGGCTAATCACTGAAGTGACATCATCGCAGAAGAAAGATTGAATACCTAACATTTCATTACATTAATACTGAGTCTTATGAACAGTTGGTTTTGGGTCCTTAAAATTCAGTTTTATGAGTATTTAAAATACTCAATTGGATCAACATTTGCTTAGCATCTTTTTTTTTTTTTTTTTTTTGCATATTTTAAAATACACTGGCTATTTTATTTATCAATATTCAGCCTTGCAACTCCTACTTATTTAGAATTTCACCAGATATTTCCCTTTCTCCTTCAATTAAATTATACATATATATTTTTTAAAAATTTCTCATTTCCATATTTATACAACATAATATATTTCCTTTTATAACTATATCTATACATGTGTGTTACATAAATGAATATACGATAATATTTGATAAAAATGATCATGAGAAAAAATTATTTACTGATACAGCAGTTGCATTAATCAAGATTTGGTCATTCTTCAAATTCTTCAAGTTCTGATTAAAAAGAAAAACTTTTAAAATGTTTATAAAACATATTTTGGAAAATATAGAGCATTACAAATCGATATTTTCTCACCACAAAGAACACAATTATTTTAAACCCTATGAAGAGAAAATTAATGCTATTCAAATGAGAACTGCCTTACATACGTCCATTGTGGCTTTACAACAGCTTCTATTTTTCTGCAAGTTAAAAAGTATTATAAATTAGAAAGTTTTTAATAACAAAACAATAAACTTAGGAATTACTATCAAATCATTACATTATTTAACAATTATTTTTTTTCTTCAAACCAAAATGATAAAGACATAAAACTCAAATGCATTTATTTTTTATAAATTATTCTTTTAATTTTTTAAATTAACCTTGTAATACAAATTCAAATAATCTTATGGAAAGATATATATGTGTGCATTTGAGTTTTATAACATTTAATAATGAACACACATTAATAAATTAAAAATTCATATTTCTTAAGTTACTCAGACCACAAATTCATTTGTCATAAAAATGTACACACTTTGTTAATAAAGTAAATATTAATTTTTTTAATAAGTTTTGAAATAAAAAGTAATATGCCCTGAATTATTTCATCATTTTTTTAAACTAAAATACTCATTAGAAAATTTAAACATGTAGTAATTTTATGGATTAATTTTACAATTGAAAGTAATTTTACTTTAACTTTTATGAATTCTTTCACAATAAAAGTATCATAAATATTTATGAAAATATTTTCTGATATTCATTTCACATATTTAGATTCATAAGATATTTTGACCCCAGAATATGTAGTTGCACAAAATGTAAGAAAATTACAAACTGTGTGTGCTTGTTTTTTAGTTGAGATAAAACATTTAACAGATGTAAAGAGATCAAAAAAACAGTTAGTTAGTTTAAAAATGCAAAAGAAAATCAAACAATGAAATATCAAACATTAATAAAATTTCAATTTAAGAAAATATATGACAGTATGAGCTGATTTAGAAAATATATAATAGTATTAAAAGAATTAGGACTATAAATAATAATATACATAAAATGCAGTATTATAAACTATTTTCTAATTCCACAAATTTTAGCAAAAAATTAATGTTATTTCTGAAATATGTAAATTAAAGTAACAAATAAACATTAGGACTTTTAAAGAGAATTTTCTTTCAAAAGAAAATTGGTTATTTTAAAAATCTAAATCTATGATATAATTTATATAATACACATATTATAAAAAAGCCATTTTAATTCTTTTAAATATGTTATTATTTGAATCAATTTTGAAATGATAAAATATGAAAGAATTAATACAAAAATCTAAATTTTTATATTAATTCTTACTCTAAAGTAAAATTTAATAAAATAAAATATCCTGCATTTGCAATTAATTCATCAACACAAATATAATATTAAAAAAGATCAAAACTGGAATTCTGGAGTTCCCCACACTCCAATTACATGGGAGAATATCTTTCTGAAACCATCAAAAGTTAATTTAAAATAATGAAACCTTCCCCTTTTTATTCACCCCTTTCTATAGGCAAAACTATTAAGAATGATTAGTATATAATTACATTACACTAATTGACTCCCAACACATTTGTAATTTTTGAAATTTCTTTCTTTCTTCCACACTGTGCAGCAGCAAATTTTGTTATGCTAATAGTAAAATTTTATTTATATTTATTTTACTAGGTTATAACTTGGAAGTTAAAATACTCAAGAGGATAATACATAACATTAAAAAGATATTAAGATATTTAAAGGCAATATATATTTGAAATACTAAAAAATCTGCTCTCTCAAATTTAAAAGAATGAAATCTCAATATTAACAAACTTTTCTAGTACTTCAAAATTTTAATACTGATACATATTTATTATTTTTATTCCCTTGATCACTTTATTTATCTGTTAATACATAAGAAAAGATTAAATAAATTTCAAGAATTGTTTAAATTCATAATAAACATAAAATTCAAAAAACTTTTTTTGCTTTTCTAGAATAGTTTCAATTTAATAAAATTTTGGAGAAATTTCATACAACTCATAATAATTAAAATTCAAAAAAATTAAGAGTAATAAAATTTAATAAATCTAATAGTTTCCAATTCTCTTTAAAATGGTCATATTTTATACAGTATAAATATTTTAAAATTCATAACAAAGTCACATTTTTAAAATAATGACTCTACCAGAATTATATAAAAATATCTATTTGCTTTATTGATAATGCATTTATATTTTAATTCTGGTTCTTTTCTTTAAAAACGAACACTGATGTCATACTTTTAGAATATAATTTAAAAATTCAGATATTTCATCAATTAAAGAAAGATATGATAGTGAAATTAATGTTATCATTAAAATAATCCATTGTTGATTCTTGTAATGCAGTTTTTGCAGTATTATATTACTACAAATGAAAAATACTTTAAAATTAATAAATAATAAAAAATTAAATTCCTAAAAACTTAATCATCTTGTTAGTTAAATATTCTCATTATTTTAAAAACGTTCATCTTAAGATAATGAAAATTTAAAAAAATATATTAGCATTTTTAAGTGATATGTATGTATTTATTGTTCTAGATTTCTTGAATATATAAAAAATATATAAATTTAAATAAATATAATGTAATACAAATAAATATATCCAACAAATAAATTAGCACAAAATTATTAATAAAAAATTAATATAATTTATTTTCATAGTTTCAAAGTACTAGAATTTTAAAGTTTTTATAAGCATTTTTTAAAAATTAGTTTTGTTCCAAAAATTTCCTGTTATAACAACAAACACAATGTATAATTTTATATGGAACTATAGTAAAAATTATAAGCTAACTTATTTAAGCAACTATTATTTTACTGTGTTACAAAATAGCTGTGTTGTATAGGGTACAAATTTCTTTACGATCTTATACTTAAAATTTCTTAACAAATATTAACAAATTCACATTAAAATATTCCCCTATTTAAAACAAATTGTTTATATTAACAAATTTTTATATTTAATATAATTCAAAAGCAAAATTTCAATTTGGAAGGTATTGATTTATATAGTTTTAGAAAAAAGAAAAGTATATGATTAACAGTTTATAAGAAATAGATATTTTATAATTTACAGAATAATCTACATGCATTATTTCCTTCCATTGTTAAAATTTGCTAAATTCTTACTGTAATAAATTTAGATTAAGAGTTCAATTCATGTTATTATAACTAAAAAATCAAATAAAACACCAATTATACTTTTTAAAATTATTTGTTTATAAAAATGTAAAATAATGGTGCATATGGGTTAAATAAAAGAAATCTCTAATTAAGTTATAAATTAAATACAACTTACTCTTGAGTGATATTCTCACTTGGCATTGGCCATAAATTCACTTTACTTTTTGTAAGTTCTACATTTCGCACACTTCCAAAGAAATCAGTCAACAGCACTTGATCAGGAGGACCAGGGAATAAATCCTTACGAGAAGTTACAGTGGATACGCACACTCGTTTAGGGCAGACTTGAAGCTATAATTTACAAATATGAATTTTAAAAAATAATAATGTACATAAATCAACAACTTTTTAATGTTCAATGTATTTTGAAGAGCTTAGAATCAAATGAAATACCACCTAAAGAAAATAAGGCAATGAAACAAAAAACAAGTAAACTAACGATTAATCCAGCACGTCTATAATAATTTGCAGAATTAGAAAAAAAGCAATCAATACAAATTATGTGATTGAAAAATTTATACCCAAAGTAAACATAAACAAACTCATTTGTAAAGAAATAATAAAATATTAACTTTTTATAAATTTGTAAATTTGCTTCTTTAGAAAATCATTTAATAATTTATTTCTACACATTAAAACACTACTTTATAAAAGGTGGAAGTACAGTGTCATAGTAACAGCACTTTGTGCTCCAAAGACACAGGTCTGAGGTTCGATCTTTGAGCTGGGCGAAATTAACTCAGCCTTTCAACTCTTCAGTAGGTTAATAAAATTGAGTACCAAGCAAGCTTGAGAACTAAACTCTGGGAGTTTCAAAATTAGGCTGACCACTTAACCACCACTTAATATGCTTCCCACCCCAGGACCATCAATTAAGTAAACAGATATGGACACATGGCTACCTATGAGAGTAACATACAATGAGTTTTATAAGAAATGGATTATTTTAGAATTTTAAATATCGTGGATAACTGTTAGTTTATTAAATTTTCATCAACCAATTTGTTAAATTGCTTTTATCAATTTATGTATTGCTTTCTGACTTATATAATTCAATCTACATATAAATTGAGAAGATATGAAATTTATTTACTGTTTCTTTTTTCATAATTCAATCAATTGTTTCCAGTTTCTTTAGTAAATAATTTGTTTACTGCAATTCAAAAGCTTCCAGGAGAAAATTTAAAGAATCATAGATATAAATGCTTCATAGATATAAATTCTTAAGCTTGAAGATAAGTATTTTATCCATATACTTAGTTTTATAAAATTATTCTTGCATAGATAATTTTATAAAATTTTCTTCCAAAACAGATATCAAAATTTCTTTGATTTAAAATTCTAGAAAAATAAAGACATAAAAATCTTTTTTCTAAAAAATTGGAATAGAATTTACTACATTTTTAAATTAGTCAAATTGTACGTCCATAATTATAAAAAGATTTTTATGATTATGAAAATATATTTAAATATCTAATTGAACATACAGAAAATTCACTCACAAATATGAATTAAAATAAGTTGAATTTTCAGAGCAAATAAAGTAAAAATATTTCCCAGTACAAAAAATTAACTCCTTATTAATTTACTTACTTTCATTCCTAATTTTTAAATTTTTTACTTTTTCAGGTATATCTAATTTTTTACAAAATGAGAAAAGAAAATTTAATTTAGCAAAATTTTTAATATTTTAATACAATTCTGAAAAATATTTTGATGTTTAAAAAATATATTGATAAATAAGAAAATGTATTTAAGGACAATTTATTTAAATTTAAATGATTGACCATTTTTAAGGTAAATATAAAATAAAAGTAATGGAACATTTAAAACTGGTTTTTCATATAACTATTATAAATTTGCTATCAATTTCCAAAGAAATTTATTTTTTTTTACATTTTATATGATATTTTGATACAAAAACAAATAAAAAAATACAATTTAAACTATTTATTAAAAAGTCAATGTTTATAAATTAAATGACAAATGTTTGACAAATTAAAAAATTTTGCTTTGGATGAAAAGTTTATTTTACAACTGTCATGTTTCGTAGTTGCTTCTTCGGCTGGGCTTAGCCTTGTTCTCAAGGTACCTGGGTCCTAGGACCCTCACCCTCTTCTGGAGCTGGAAATGATCTGGTGAGCTATAGCTGTAACTGATTGGCATATTATTGGTTGAAAGTGGGAGGAGCTTATTTAAAAATTTATGTTGTTTAAAGATTTAGTTTATTGTGTTAAATTTTAAATAAAATAATGAAAGAAGTTAATAAAAGTATGGAAGAAGATAGTAGGATAATATTATAATTGGATAGATTATGAAAAGAATAATAGATAAATTATTCAATATCTTGAAAATATTGCGTCAGTTTGAATAACTTGTCCAAGGGGGACTTAATTTCTTTAATAAGATTTTTAATTGGTATTCCTTTAAAATCCTGGATTGCTCAACAGAGGAGTTTGTTCTATATCTTGAGTGGGGTTGGGGGAGGTAACTCTCGCGTACGAGACGCCTGGTCTCACTATGTTTGTTTTTTCACAGTTTTTAATTACCATCTTGGTTTTAATTATTTTTGCTGATATTGGTCTTGGAAATTTGAGGCAGCCTTTATAATTGGCAGGGTGATTACCCTGACAGTTGGAACATTTTGGAGTTTCTACTCTAACATGGGGGCATTCCCTGGTATTGTGTGCTCCTGCACACTTTACACATTTTAGTTTGATATGGAACGTATCAGCCTAGTGATAGAATTGCTGACAGTTGAAACACTGCATCACCGATTTGGATCCTCTGTAATGTTCCACTGTCACTCCAGAAATGTGACATAGTTTATTGATTCCATACATGATGCACCTTCTGGTTCGGAATATATTGTAACAAGGAAGAGAGGCATTGGTTTGCTGGTTTTAGGATTTAGCATTTGGCTAACTTTGGCCACTTGGAAACCAATGAGGTTTAAATTATTTTCGATATCTTGAGTTTTTTTTTTAATGGGGAGACCCCAAATTACATATTTTCTCGGTTTTTGATTTTTACTTTTGATGAGTATATACTCACAATGGATTTATCATTGAACAATTCTGTAAGTTCTCTGTGAGCTTCTGGGGTTTTTACAGACATTTTGAGATTTTGCCCAGGAGTTTTGGTTTTCATTTCATATTTAAAGTGATCTTTTAAATTGCGGATAAATTCTATTGGATTATCTCCATATCTAGCAAGTACCGGCAGAATTTTCCCCATGGCTGGGGAAGCTATAGCGGGGGTCTGCTCTGGCTCCTGGGCAGAGTCAAGATGAGCGAAGGAATTTGCTGTTGCTACGGGAACAGAAGGTTCCTGCAACATAACTTTAGCAGTTTTTTTTTTTTTTGGTAGCACAAACTCCTCTGTTAGCTTTTTTAAAGATCTCTTTTTTTATTTGTAGTTGTTTCAGCAATATTAGCTGAATTAATGTTAACGTTAGAATTGGAAATACTATCGTTTACTGGAAGAGGGGGGAATGCCAGATCAGAAACAGTATAGCTACTTTCACTAGTTGGCTTTAGAGTTTCTCTGTAGTTGGCCTGTGCAGCTTCAATTTCATGATGTAGCGAATGGATCAAATGATCCCACATTTTGATGTTTTGCTTGTTTGTTCAGAGTTTTTTTAAAAGCACAATTTAAAAGTCACTTTCAATTCTATTCATTGGCAAAGTATAGCACAATGCTCTTTATATGTATTTATTTTGAAAACATAAACCTTAAATAGGAAATCATCTAAAATTTACCCACAATTCATTTAAATATTTACTTTTGAATAATTTGAAATATCTGAATATTTTAAAGTCTCATAAGATGTCATTTTATAAAAATTTGAGCATATATACATAATTTTATATTTCTTATGTAATAGTTAAATAAAATAAATTCTTTGAATTTCAATTAGTCATGAAAAAATACAGAGAAAGAGTTTAAAACATTTTTACTATTAATAATGAATAAATATCACATTTGCTACAAGAAACTCTACATTACTTTTTTTTTCCAGCAGACATTCTTAGTATAAGCAGATGACCAACTCATAGTTAATGAAAATGAGGAAAATATTAATCAGTTGCAAAAACGTGATAAGGGAATTTTTTTAATTACTAATTATGAACTTAAATAAGTGATACATCTGTATTTTTGGATAAACTATCTTGTTTCCAAATAAATTAAAAATTAAATAAAATTTTGTCGCTTTATTTTTATTGATGTAAAACACAGTATCGATCAAAACAAATATGAGTTATTTTTACATTAGTGAATTTGGATTCTTAGACATTTTGCTTACTATTAACAAATGAAAAAAAATAAGAAGAACTAAAGCTAGTAAAAGTATAAAATGCTAAATTTTTCTAAACCTGACATTTTAATAGCAAAACTAAAAGTGAGCCCAGAACTTTATTATGGTTTCTAATAAAATCGAATGAATGATTAAATTTACATAGTTAAAAATAGGCATGTATTTGTGCATGTTTGAATGTTTAATAATCACGGACACTGGACATAATGTAGAATGGCTGAGTGTAGAAAACATAAATTTGGTTAAGTATTATTATTTGAAAAGTTGATACCAATTTTCGAAAGGATTGTTTATAATATATTTTTAAACAAATGAGAACTAACCATATTATTTATCAATTTCTTCTAGAACCCTAAGATTTAAATACAAAAATTCTAAGTATAATTTGTTTAAGATATATATCCTTAATAGTAAAATTTCTCAGATTCAAAACAATGTGTGCACTTGTATCTATTTCTCCTCTTTTCAACTTCGCAGCATACAAAAACTAAATAAAATCTTTTACATTGGATTTCATCTTACATTATGAAATTAATCTTAATGCAGGATATTAGCTTTAGAATTCTCAGAAATATTGTTCTCTGCAGAATTTAACTGTTTTACTTTTTTAATAGTTTTAGTAAATAAAAAATATTTTGATTAATTGCTTTTATTTTATTTTTATTTATTTTGCTTAATACTTGTAATTTTTTTAAATTGATATTTTTAGTTACCATGTGAACTTTTTCAACAGAGTTTTGAAAAATAATTGAGGAAGTTTCTGTAAAGATTAAAGCTTATTTTATAATTTATGATACTAGTTATAAATATTGCATGATTTCTCTATCATAATTTACAAAATGATAAACTAGCATACAGCTTTTAACTATATACAAAGTACATCAAACTATATTTGCACATAAAATTATATATTTAATGTACATATACATAAATATAATATAAAAATAGACTTGGCAGTTAAAATCAACATTTTTCATTTTATCAACCTTTTCAGTAAATATAATGAACTGAAAGAACTTAAGAGTTCTATCATCCTTTTCAAAAAACATTTTAGAATCTTATTCAGTTTCCTCAATAAATATGATTTAAAAATATTAATGTATGTAATATTCCATAGTATGCAACTGTTCCTTTTTCCTCTTTAGAGAAATATGATAATTTAATTTTTTAATATTACATGTATCTCTAGAATATACAATGCTTTCCACAGTGTGACTTCAATTCACCATAATAGTAAATAAAGCCTCAAAGTTTTATTCATTTCATTCACAAATGGTAAGCAGGATTTATATATAATTTACAAATGCAATAATTAAACCATTACAATCAATTGAATCAAATTTAAAAATGAAAAACTACTGAATACTCACAAACTGGCCAATTGTCTTTGTGCTACCTTTGTTTACTTTTTCTAAAAAATCTAAGGCATAGTAAGTGTATCTGTCTATAACATAGACACCAATTGTTGGATCTCCATGATGCTAAAAAATTGAAAAATAAAAGTAAACAATCAGAGAAAAAGAATGATTATATATTTTTTAAAACATATTTTAAGAAAGTGACAATTACGTTACTTTAAATTTTAAAAAATGAACTATTTTATCAGCTTAAAATAATAAATAGTTAAGTTCAGGTAGCTTCTTATTTTGCCTTATTTATATATATATATATATATATATATATATATATATATATATATATATATATTATATATATATATATATATATATATATATGTATCAAAACATAACAACACCCCAATGAAAAATACGTAAAATGTGTAACATAATGTATTGTTTTAATGACTTTAACAGATATCTTGTTCCCACATCTTAAAGTTATGAAGTTCGATGTTAAATATATTGTTTAATGCGTACAATACATTGGATAACATAGACCAAATGATTGATTTGATTTTTGTATGGTTTACTGATGTAAGGTCTAATATTGGACACTTCAGTACTGTATAATATTTTAAAAAAAGTAAAAATTCTGTGATGAAATGGAAAATATTAAAAATTCAAGAAAAACTTAAAATGGATTCAAATTTAAATAGAATTTGAGAAAACTATTGCATGTAAAAATGCAAACAAATTTCTATGTGATTTAAAGCCATTTATGTCTAATAAAATTAAATTTGTTAAGAATCACTAAGCATAAGTCATTGAAAGTAGGACAGATAATTAAAATGTGATATATTGCATAAGGTATATTACACATGTTACAAATCGAAGCACTCTGAAACAAGAAAAAGTGCTTCTGTGTTAAGTTAATATGTCCAATGTGAAGGCATGTGAATTTTACACCAACTCTTCACAAAGAAGCTACTACGAATGGAAAAATGTGAGAGGATATATAACATAATTTGTTGTTTGTCTACAAATCCCAAGTTTCCTACCAGTAGTTGCAAATAAAATCTTTGCCAATTTGTTTAATGCCAAAAATGTTCATGCTTTATCTGAAAAGTCAGTGGAATTTTTTGCAGCATTATCTGCAAGTTCATTCCCAGGAAAAATTCTGGGAAAATGGGTAATTTGCTCTGAAATTAAAATTACATAAAGTGCAAAGAATTCCATAATGCCAGGTCCTATCATAGACTTTTTCTATATCAAAAAAGACAGACATCAAATGATGTTTCCATATACAGGCATTCCTATATGTGTGTTTCTAAGTATGCAATATTGTCTATAGTTGATCAACATTTCCGGAATTTACTTTCATAAAGTGATATGTACTGATTGTCTTCAAGTACACTAACAAGACAGATGTTGACCATATACTCCCCAGTTTTGGTGAGGCAACTTGTGAGATTAACTAGACAGTAGTTTTGAGGATTAGAGATCTTTCCCAGGTTTCAGTATTAGAATAGATATTATTTTGCACCTGAGACTGGGATAGACATGTTCATTCCATATTCTACTAAATAGAACAAGAATGTTTATTAAAAATTCATGGCTAAGATTATAAAGCATCTTATAAGAGATAACATCTGGTTTTCTGGATTTTAGTTTTTTTAGTTTGGAACAGTGCTCTTTACAGTTACAGCAAAGAGAAATTGTAAGTATATGGATGTATCTGACGAACTTTTACTGGAATTTTTTATCTTTCTTGGCCCTAAATATAGGACTATTGTTTTGCATCTCATAAATATGTCATAGAAAGGTCATTTCCCGAGTACCTAAAGAAAGGCTGATATTGTACCTTTGCTAAAACTTGACAAAGACCCTTGGCATGTTGATAGTTTTAGGCCTATTTCACTTACTTCAGTTTCTTGTAAAATTATGGCAAAATTGGTGGTGGATAGACTAAATTTCTATTTGGAGACTAATGATTTTATCGCTGAAAGACAAGCTGGTTTTAGGAGAGGTAGGAGTACAACTGAACAAGTTATTCGTTTTTCTCAAGAAGTGAAAAATGGATTTCATTTAAGGAAAAATATGCTGGCCATATTTGTTGATTTTAAATCTGCCTTTGACAGAGTTTAGAGATCCCTACTGTTTAGCAAACTTTTGAAGTTGGGTATTACTGGCCATATGTTCAATTGGATCAAGGCCTTTCTTGGTCAACATTTTGTCAGAGTTTGCTATGGTACTGCGAAATCAAGCTTTAGGCAAACAAAGAATGGCCTTTCTCAAGGCATTGTTTTGAGTCCATATTTATTTAATATCATGATCAACGATGTTCTGAAGGTACTTGAGGGTATTGATGGTATTCAGACATTACTGTATGCAGATGACCTTGTTATTTGGTCAACTGGTTCTAATATACAAAATCTTGAGGTTTTGCTTAATGCTGCACTATCTAGACTTGCTGATTGGACTGATGATAATGAAATGCTAATCAACCCTGATAAGACTACCAGTCAACTTTTTACTTTGAGCACAAAAAGTTATTGCATTCATCTGAAACTTAAGGATTTACTGCTTTTAACAACTGTTAAAACACTACTTACCTTGGTATTTTGCTGGATTCCAAGCTTGGAATAATCATATAAATCTGATTAGTGACAAGACCTTAAATACAATGAAGCTTTTGAAGTGACTTTCTGGCATTACTTGGGGTGCGTCTGAAGATGTCCTCACTAATGCTTACAAATCCTATGTTAGGCCTACTTTTGACTATGGTTCAAAATTATTGACTACCAGCTCCAATAGAGTGCTTTCAAAGCTAGACATTGTTCAGAATTGTTCACTTCGGTTAATAACAGGTGAAACTAAATCTACACCTATTGCTTCCATGGAACTCCAGACTGTATTGAGCCTATATCTGATCGTCGTAACAAACTGGCTCTAATTCTTAGTAAAAAACTGATTGGAAGTAATAGTCATTATTAGAGTAATTGCAGACTTATTGTAAGAAGACTTAAATCTCAATCTACCTTTTTGATTATATTGAGGAAATTGGTGATTCTCTTGACTTGCCTGCTATTGATGATCAACCCTTTATTGACAATTTTGCAACTGGTTACCTTGAAACAGCTGAGATAAATCTTGAACTTGACTTTCCCTGTAGTAAGGGCACTTTTTCAGAACCTGGACTGAGAGCCTTTGCCTTGGTAACCATCTATGAGAGGTATCCTCTGCCTGATTGGCTCCATGTATATACTGATGGCTCTGCTAATCATGTCCTGAAGATTGCTAGCGCTGGTGTTTCCTGCCAGCTTTTTCAACTCAGTTAACCTGTGGGGACCTTTCGAGATAATTTTGATGGTGAGATCTTGGTCATGCTTTTTGCAGCAGAGGCCTTACTGAACTTTAGACATGACAAAATTGTTTTTCTTGTTGACTCGCACACTGCAATCTATGCCTTGGTGTTTCTACCTCATCTGAAGAAGTTAGCTGTAAAAGTACCCTAAGTAATCTTATTGAAAATGGTAATAAAATTGTACTTCAGTGGATCCCAAGTCATGTTGGGATCCCTGGTAATGAGAAGGCTGACTCTTTGGGAAAATTTGCACTGGGTTTACCCCAGTGTCGTTCTCCTATCCCAATTCATAACTTCAAGTCTTTGGTGGCATCGGGACTCAAGACATCTAGGGAGCTACACTATTCTAATTTGGCTGCTGGTAAGAGTTGAGAGTGCCTGTTACAGCATAAAAATAAAGTTCCTCCTGGTTTGCCCAGGAGAATTGGTATTGTCTGCTTCCAGCTATTGACAGGCCATGACTATCTTCAACAACATCTACATAGAATTGGACTGGCTTCCTCTGCCTCTTTCCCCTGGTGTGACCATGGCTCTATGGATGGACATAATCTTTGGGAGTGTTCTGGTCTGAAAGATATAGACACTGGAGATATTTCCCCTTCAGTTCTTTGCATCTTTAATGGTCAGCAAGACAGCGCATGGCCAATTGGCCAAGGCTGGGCGTAGGATAAAAAAAATATAAAAAAAGTATATGGATGTATAGATTTATCATAAAACTTGAACATAAAAGAGTTTTCTTTTCAGTTTGTTCTTTGGTCATAAGTAATTTAGGATCATAAGAAGCTGGACTAGATACTCTTGTAAAAGTTTCACCCAAAAGATTGGCAATATCATACTGAGAAGAGATATGACAGCTCCTGTGTGTAATATTGGGATAGAGAAATCCTGATATAAGCCACTGGCTGTTTTAACTTTCTTTTACAATTCTTTGCTGAAAGTTCATGAGGAGACATATCTTATCAAGATTCTATTTGACTATCTTGTAGAATTTGATGAGCAAAAGCTTTAGCTTTTTTTAATGCCATGAGTTTTTTATGGTAGGTCACCTACAAAAAATAGCTCACAATTCTTTTTGTTTCTTGTATGACACTTGGCACTCATTGTTCCACCATGGATTATGATGTTTGTGTGGAATTCAGAATGCTCTTAAGAATAGTACTTTTGGCAGCATCTAGAAGCACATCAGTAACTTTTTTAATGTCCTCATTGCTAACTATGCAGTCAGTAATCACAGCTAATTGAATGTAGTGAGGTCAATATGCACAATAAGAATAAGGGTGGAAGACTTTTGGTCGACTTATATCAGTTTGGTTTATAATTAAAGGAAAATTACTGCTGTTATATAAATTCTTTTTAATACTAAAATTTAAGGCAGAATTGCTGGAGAGCAAATAGCCAAATCTAATGAATGAAAAGTTCTTGATGGTTAATAGAAACAGATTATTTCCGTGGAATTTAAGAGGCAGATATTGTTGTTAAAAATAAACTGTTCAATTGTGTGACCACGAGAATTCATATAACCACTACCCTATAGGGTGTTATGACCATTAAATTCACCAAGCAATATAAAGGGTGTAAGTAATTACAATAAATGGTCTAAATCACTTTCATGGATGACAGTATGGCTAGGTAAGTAAAGGCTAGAAATAAATGATAAATGTTGAATGTATGCATACTGCCACAGCCTGTAGTAATGTGTTAAGGGATGGTATAAAGCTAGGGATGTTACAAGACACAAGAATGCATAACCTAAAGGTACTGTATCATGACTAGCATCTTTTCTCACATAGTAATAATCACGAAAACAATACTGAGGCTTCAAGAATGTTTTTTTGGATGGTAAAACACATTGAATTATACACACACAGGTTAGTAATTGTTTTGATATCATCTATATGAGTGCGAAAACTTTGAAGTTCCAAGAAATAAAAGCTACCATTAAGCAAGACTGAATGCTTTGGTCTTGGAATAAGCCATCTGGGATTCAGACAAATCTTCACTTAGAAGTATTTCATCATCTGAAGTATCTACCTTTACCATACCTGTTTTAGAGGAAGCTAGGATTATTTTACTCCTAAAAGGTAATTTATAGAGACCTTCTCGTACATGCTTCAATTTTTGGGATCTTTGGTAATTTGATTTTGTGAAAGACTTTGGAGAAATACCTTTTAGAATAAGTAAGACATTTGTATTAGAAATATTTGAGAATAATTTTCAAATTTGAAGATTTAAGCAATCTGTTTGGGTACTACAAAATTTCATGACTTTTTTTACTTCTTGTGAATAACTAATACCATGTTGAGGAGTATGGGATGATACTGTATGCCTGACTTTGGTATGATAAGTTTTGTTTTATTTTCATAGTAATAATTTCTTTCTCTAATATCCATGTTGGGCATGACTGGGAATGAGAAAAATATTCACCATAACAGTCGAAAATATTTTCTTTTTTTTTTTTTTTTGTAATTGACATGAACTGCTGTCATGTTTAACTGAAGTACATTGAGCACAAGTCAAAGGACTCCTATAAGTAGTTTTTCCATGTCCAGAACATTGACACTGAAAGCAACGTAAAGTGTTTGGAATGTAGGGTCGAACACTGCAATTTAGATAACCAGATCTAATAGATTGAACTAATGTAGGAGATACAAACGTGAGTATGAGGTTTTTAACATTTATAACTGTGCCTTCTGTCTTGATTGTAATCTGCTGTACACATAGTAATTTTTGGTCAACAAGATTATTTAAAATTCATTCTCTGAGGCATTAAACAAATCATCTGCTGAAATTACTCTTAGTAGAATTTAACCTATTATGGGGAAATACCATAGCATTAATATTGTGAAGGTATTTCAATTTTAGAATGGTTTCAGCTTGTTTAACTAATAAAACTTTAATCAAGAGAACACCAGATTTCCTCTTGAGAACATTTTTAACATTTCCAACTATATCAATAAGACTCTTACTAATTAAGAAAGAGGAAATATAATCAAAATTGCTCTCAGTTTTTTTAACAAAATATTTCAGATTATGCATTGTTTGTTGCTCTATAGGGAGTAAAGAATTAGAGCAACACTCCATAAAAAAGGCTGATTATTTCAAGGCCTGATAACAACACCCATCACTGACCCCAATAAGAAAATGCAGGATAAGAGCATCAGTGCTAGCTAGAAACAACACACTTTCAATATATCTCTTAAATGTCTGAAGAATCTCCTCCTTATCAAGTCACTCAACAGATATATCGACTTCAATAGATCGCTTGATCTAATGAAGCCGATCGATGTGCTGAGGAACACATTTCTCGTTTACCTGAAGCAGAGGTCAAGTAATGTGTAAGTCTCAATTATCAGTATTCTCCTTTACAGGACATGGGTCTCCATGCACTGCAATCTGGTGGGTGATTTAGTCCCCAAGAGAAGCTAATGGAAAAAGGTTGGTGATAGTTTATCAAGGGAAGCACTCGACTTTTTTACAAGGCAACTACAGCTAGGGAAGAAAGGAAGAAAAAATGAGAACATATCACTGAGGTATCTGGGGATTGTGACACCTATGTTTACTTAAAGAAATTAACCCCTGAGGGAAACATGGACCAAAAATGAAAGTTTTCAAGAAATAAAAAATATTGTAATAAATATTTCTCAGTCATAATTTAATTTTTACAACTAAATTTATCACCACAGGTTTCTTTTTAAAATAATTTAACAACTTGAGGAAAATTTGATTTTTGACCACAAGCATAGAAAGAATTGTCCATATAACATTGTGAAAAAAATAAAAATATTTTACAATAAAATAATAAGTATGCAATAAAATTCTACCTTGAAATAAAAATTTGAAAAGCACTTTCAAGAAAAGTGAAAAACATTTTATAACTTTTCTGGATTTTTTGAAGAAATATCAGAAAAGCTATTTGCATATTATCTGAAAATCTTATTGTAAAAAAATTATTTCTGGTAAGACAGTAAAATATTAAACAGCAAGATAATTAGAAACTATGTCCTCATAATAAAATATATGCTATTTACAATTATATGAGGGTTATTCAGAAAGTGAAGAACGTTTTGTAATAAAACAAAAATTAGGTACAGGAAAAAATTTTTATTATATACATCTGAAAGAGTGACTAAAGTGACCAAAAAATTAAGGCACTTATCGTAGCGGTGGACAAGCTTCGAAATTCCTTCATCATAGAAATCCACCTCCTGCGATCTCAGCCACTCAGTGACGTACGCCCAGAGCTCATCGTCGTCATCAAAACGCTGTGTCGCTAGCCAGTTTTTCATCTTCGGGAACAAGTAAAAAGCACTCGGTGCTAGGTCAGGCCTGTAGGGTGGATATGGAAAAACTCCCATTTGAATGAGTCAAGAAGTTCTGCAGTTCGATTTGCGGTGTGAGGTCGGGCATTGTCGTGAAAAAAAATTTTTTTGAGGATAACTTTTCTCGGCGCTTGTTTTGCACTGCTCTTCTAAGTTTGTGCAATGTTTGGCAGTACCGATCAGAGTTGATTGTTGCACCATGCTCGAGAAAGTTAATAAGCAGCACACCTTGCCTATCCCAAAAAACAGTAGCCATAATCTTCCTTGCTGACAAGGTTTGCAAAAATTTATTTGGTTTTTGGGGGAACTTGTGTGCCCCCACTCCATGGACTGCAATTTTGTCTCGCAATTGACATGCTTCACCCATGTCTCGTCAACTGTTATGATTCGATCCAGTAAAGAATCACCATGTGTGTGGTAGGTGTCAAGAAATGTAAAGGCTGCTCCCATTCGCTGACCTTTATGGAGGTCTGTAAGCATTTTTGGCACCCATCTTGCCAAAAATTTATGGTAGCCAAGCTTGTGAGTCACAATTTCAAACAACAAAGTCCGTGAAACTTGTGGGAAGCAAAGTGAAAGCTCCGTTATTGTGAAGCGACGGTTTTCACGAATCTTCTCATCATTTTTGGTGACCAGATCGTTTGTCACAATGCTCGGGCATTCACTCCTCTCTTCATCATGTACGTTGGTTAAGCCATTTTTAAACCGCATACACCATTTTTGCACTGAACTTTCATTCATTATGTCGTTGCCATACACTTTGCACAGTTGCCGATGAATTTCTATCGGTTTTACGTTTTTTTGCTAACAAAAACCGTATTACGGACCACACTTCACAACTGGTGGGATTTGTAATTGCAGCGCACATTTTAAATTGGAATATTGAGAAAACGGGCAGTACGGAGATGTTTTCGTTTTGACGGCTGGATGCCAACTGAAGCTCTGAGCATGCGCACACCAAAACATACGTGATCGCCGCGCGCCTAGCAGCGTCAGACGGAAACGTTCCCTACTTTCTGAATAGCCCTTGTATTTTATTATAAATCATGAAGAAATGCCCTAAACATAAGAAAATACTGTCACAGTATTAAAAATAGTTATTATATTCTAAATCATACTAACTGAAAGAGAATCCTCTCCAACTTTACTGCTTGCTACTGCTAATATGTTTGGGGAATAAAATCGCAAAAACATTGATTCAGCCTGACATGTATCAACCATGAAAAACACATTACGATATCTAAAGATGGAAAAAATAAGAACACATTGGTCATTTATTCTGAAGCAAAGACTAACTTTAATTTTGGACACATTTAAAAAGTTTATATACATCAGACATTAGGATTTATTTTAAAAGTACTTGTTTTTCTCAATGAATTTATGGAGATATTAAATGTAACAGTAGATGAGGAACTAAGGTTTAAAAAATATGAGTAAGTTTTATAATATATAAAATTTATTTCAAAGAAACTGAGATATCAGACAATTTGTTTCTTACCTCCGTTTCTGCCACATTTGCTCAAAAGCATCAGCTAATTCAACATTTGTTATTTCCTCAGAATCTTGAAATTTTAAGAAACCATTACCCCCATGACCTAATATAGATGAAAAAGGAACAAAGATATTTAATAACTTTACTAGAGAATAGCATTTGTTTTAATACATTTCTATTATTTTTTAATATATTTCTATCATTTCTTATCTTTAAAAAATATATACATTTGTATAAAAGAAAACTGAAAACGTTTTAAATCAACCAAATGGTAGATTCAATAAGAGGTGGTTGAAGAATGCAAGATATGTGTTCCAGTGTTCAACAACAAAATACACTGCCTCACACAGTAGCTTTATGAGTTTTCACAATATCCTCCCTCATAACACATGAACATGATGCAGTATGTATGACAAGACTTGAAAAGAAAGTAAGTCATGAAAAAAAGTAATATGGTGGACATTAGTATGCTTTACAATATCGTTAAGCAGTTATCTACTATGGAGTGTCAAAATCAACCAAATGTTTTTTGTAAGACTCAAACACCAAATATTGCTAGATATAAATGAACAGAAAAGGTATTTTGATAAATGCAATAAAATGGAAAAGAAGCTTATTTAACAATTATTTCATAGATTTATTACATTGCTATTAAATTTTGAGGACAGAAAATCATACAAATGATTTTTACTTCTAAATAAAAAATTTTATAAACAAGTGAGGAAATTTTTAAGAAAAATGGTAAAAATAGAGAAAAAAAATATTAATAACATAAAACAAGAAATATTTTATAAATAAAATAATGAAAATCCATAAAATTGAGTTCCAATGCTTAAAAAAAAGTGTAAAACATTGAAGATTAAATTTAATGATTAAAATTTCATAGTAAAAATTAGTTTATATTCTTTACCACTGACAGTGAACATATAGAAAAATACTCAAATCAATTTACATAAATTTTGTATTAATATATGAATGTGATATACTAAATCAATACTTTGTTTTCAATTTAACTTTTTATAATTTTTTAAAGATTTTGTTCCCTATACTTCATGAAATTATTAAAAATGCAGGTCATTTTCCTATAGTTTTATAATGCTACTAATAAATTTTTTTTACATATTCTTCATATAATTAAAATGATAAAATACAATTCTTCACCTAAACTATCAATAAGATTAGGTTTATTTGATGCTCAATGTTAATTTTTTGCACTCAAATGCTAATTCAACACAATCCACAAAAGGAGAAATTAAGCTTTAATTTAAATTATTTCAAATGAAATTTAAATTAGGAGCTAAAAGTGATTGTGATGTAATCACACTGCCTGATTTTTTTTAGAAATTTTTGTTCAGATTTTGTTTAGAATCACAAAATTTTGTTTACTTTTGTTTAGAATCATATGAAATTTGATCTGAGTTTGTTTAGAAATTAATCATTGCATTAACAACCTTTTAAAAACATAAAAAATTTTTAAAAACTTGATTTCAATGCCATTTATGAACAATTCCTATTTTCAAATTTGGCATTTATGAACAAGTTCACACATATGAATTTTCAAAATTATTTTGAAGAATGACACAAAATTACAATTTTGTAATTATGTATTTCATATATCACAGTAACAAAATAGTTTTGTGATTTTCTGGCACAAAGCTTTGAAAAATCTTTGACATTATCATTTTATACCATTTTGATATTTAGTATTAATTAAACTGCAATCTATGCATTTTTTACTTTTAAAAGAGTATTCAGATTTTTTAAATAGCAGAGCGATTAATTATTAATGTTTCAGATTTTCAAATAACAGGACTGGACAAATTCTTTTGTTTGTTAGCAACCAGTAAGTATTTTCAGGAAAATACCAACTAATTTCCATGTGATATGGTAAACTAGTTAATAGTTTTAATTTTTGTCATCCATTTTCAAAATATCTAACCTAATTTTTCTATTGTCATTTAATCTCACATATTACTGTAACAAATCCATCCATATTTAGAATAAAAAGAAATGATGTGTGCTCTTTTAATATAACTATCATTGTATACTTGATAGTCATTAACTATCATTTATACACATAATTGAAAATTTTAGTTTAGCTTTAGTATCAGAGAGACTAGTTCAAAAATCTTTTCTCAAAATTTCCTTCCATACAACTCAAATTTAAAATTAAAGTAAACAAAAAACTCATTTCTCTTTTGTTTTAACTCCCAAAGAACTAGTCAAAACCATTAAAACTTTGAATACTATTTTCCAGAATTACAAATGAAATTAGAAGTATTGCACGAAAATATTGTTAAAGCTTTCAAAATTTACTAACTCCAATTATCTGTAAATTCTGCTCTCTATTTTTCATCATTTCAAATAAAATTTTGTTACATAAGCCTTTGAACACATGCAGAAATACAAAGAAATATTAGTTAAAAAAGAAAGAATGTTTAGTTTTCTTTGCTTTTATTACTTATAAATTTTCTAATAATGGTATGTTGTTGTTATAGGCTTATCCTCTTTTATCTGAAATTTGTCAGATCAACTCCAGTAAATTGTTGACAGTTAGAAATTCGATGACTAGCAGGGGATCTGAGGATAAATCCTCCTGGGAAGGTCCGATGCAATCCAGAATATGTTTCGCTGAGGTTGGATAGATTTAAATAAAAATAATTAGACTAAATACATACAATGTATGTTTGTGAGTATGTGTGTGTATATATATATAAATGTTTGTGAGTGTGTGTGTGCAAATATATATATATAAATTTTATTCAAACACTTAAGTCAACAAAAAATACTCCATTTTCAAAATGAAAAAAAAATCATTTTAATAATTAACCGCTCTCCTTACGCATTTTTTTGAAAAAAATTGCAAAAAATCATCACATTTTTTTATTTTATTATTAAATACATGGAAACAGAACAAAACAAAATAGGTAGGTTTTAAGTTGAATTTTTTATATTTTACAGGTGTAAAAGCATTTAGTTTTAATATTAGTTCACTATCCCGAGTTATCTCGGGCAAATGGACAAAAGTTAAATATTAGTCTTTGTATGATAGTTTTTGGAACAAGGGACAACACAAAGTGATACCTGACATTCTGTACATTGGTATCTGGTCTCTTTTCTTACTGGCTTACCTTTGCAATCTCTTTTTCGGGAGCACAAAGTACACTGTCTCGTTGGATTTGATTTTTTTTCAGTAGCAGGAATAACATCAGGAAAATGCCTTGAGGTTAACCTGAGTGGTGAAGGGCTAATTCTGGGTCTTCCTGATGTGGCAGAAAACTCGTCACGATGATTTTCTGAAATTAGTTTTTCAATCAGTTCCATTCTAAATTGTTTCGGTGATCGGGAACCTCCTGCTTTACAGTACAGGATGTAGGAATTCCACCAGGCCAAATCCAATAAAAGGAAGAAAATCTTTTTATAATACTTTTTCCCTCTTTTTCTGGGTGTAGAATAAGCAGCTAAATGCTGGTCGACTTTATCTACACCCCCCTTTTGTCATTGTAGTCAACTACACATTTAGGCCTGCACTTTGTCTCTCCCAGTTTATTTGTCACATCCTGCATTTCGATTGTATGTATTGTGGAAATTAGACTAACATCCTTTTTATCTTTCCATTTCATTACATTTACTTTCCCTCTTTGATACCCAATAATTTCTCCTTTTTTCAATTTTTTTGTCTTTAGATCTCGAGGTAACTCTTTTCTATTCAATCGGAGTGTTCCACACACATCAGTCTTCCTTTTGACTAACGTATCAGCCAAACACGGCGAGTTATAAAAATTGTCCATGGTAAGGCAATATCTTTTGTCCAGCAGTGGTTTTATAAGAGTCATCACAACTCGGGCTGACATAGGAAGATCATCGAATGAATTATCGAAATTAGTTCCCTTCCCACTGTATATAATAGCATTCCATACGTACCCACTCTTAGATTCGCATAGTAAGAAACTCTTGATTCCAAATCGCGCTCTCTTCAAAGGGATGTACTGCACCCACCCGAGTCTTCCTTTATAAAGAAGTAAACTTTCATCTATTGTTATATCTCGTTCAGGTATAATCGCACTCTGAAACTTCTCAAGTAAATGTTGAAGAATTGGCCATATCTTATTTAGTTTTGGACAAGGATGTGTATTTGCATCATATGCATCATTGTTGCTGAAGTGCAAGTTTTGCTTTATCTGACAAAATCGTCTATATGACATTGTTGTTGCAAAAAATGGAGTATTCAACAACTGATTTTTACTCCAATAATCTTGCAGATCTGGTTTTTTTATAACACCTTGGAGAATAGTTATTCCCAAAAAAACTCTTATTTCATTTTGAGAAGTAGAACACCATGGTTTTGAATGCAATCTACGAGCACGCTCTTCTGCATATCGATTTGTTTCGGTTGTAATAATGTCGATCAATTCATTATCAAAATATTTATAGAAAAATTCCAAAACATTACTGATATCAATATTGAAATTCATACCTGCGTTGGCAGTAAAAGGAAAACGAGCAGGTGCAGGTGGCAACTTCGTTTTTTAAATTGTACACCATTGACGAGCTGCCAGCAAATCGTCCGAATCCGAATCACTTGAACTGTCGTCTTCAATGAGGCTACTTACAGAAGAATCACTTCCACTATTTTCAATGTCCACCTCTTCATAATCATTATCTGATAAATCATCGCTTTCGCTATCTTTCATCATCGCCATTATTTTACTTTTTTCAACACAACTATCTTTCTTAGTACACAAGCCGTCGTATACTATACAATAGGAAAACACGTGACCAATCCCACCAAAAGAACCGCGAAATCAACGAAACTTGACAAACTGCCAGTTAAAGACGAATATTTCCTTCCATTTCCTCCAGGCCGAATAAAACCGTGATAAAACAAATCGTACAGACAAATTCTGTTTCACCCGAGTTTTCTCGGGATAATAATTAACTGCAATATATACGAACCCGAAATAACTCGGGATAATCAGGCAAGCGGTTAAAAGAAATTCTCCTTTAATTTGTATATTTATTGTAATTACATTTAATTTATTTATTTGTTGGATTAGATATATCTAATATGGTCAAAACATTCTTTAGTTAAATATGTTAATGATAGAACAATATTCATATTTCATACTTAAGAAATATTTTTTTGTATTTCAACATCTTTTCTTTCCTTGCCAATAATAAGCATATATTACTTTTGCTCTCAAGAAGATTCTCTTTTACTAAAATTCTCCACTTATAGTCTATGCTCATTATGGTCATCAAGTTATGAGAAAAAACTTTAATAGGGAGGATATTTGGGTGGGTTGTTAGGAAGAACTAACTTCTTCAAAATAACACAAGTTTTCAATATCTATTGTTGTTTATTCATTTAATAAGAAAAACATAATTATCCCTTCTTAAATAGTCATAAGAAAATTAGTAAATAAAAACAAGATTTAATTATAAGCATATCAATAAAAGTAAAAGATGGCATTAATATAGTCGTTTTCTATATTAATGCCATCTATTATAATTTCTAGAAAACAAAACAGTTGTTTTCTAAATTTTACTTTCTATAAAAAAAGGTATAGGTTTTGTAATATAATTATTTTTTGAATCAATAGAAAAATTTTTTAAGCTATGTTATTATATAGTTAAGTTCAATAATTTTATAGTAACTAGTTGAGATATGTTCAGAATGAAGTTTTAGCCATGTCAATAGTTTTGTTCAATACATATTAAGATAGGAAAAATATTTATTTTAACTTTACATTGATTTATGATTTTTTTTAACATATCATAGAAAAGCTGAAATAAATGCTTTTGAATGATGTATATAAACATTTATTTCCACTATGAAATTATTATTTGTATTTAATTTAATTAAAATGAATTTATACTTCCAAAGAAAATCGCAAGAGACTTATGAATTTAAAATTCAGGAGTACTTGAATCAATGTGAGCAGATTTCTGAGAAACCAATGAGTACTTGAATTTTTATATGAAGTAGAAAGTACCGAGCGACTGCGTAAATTAACTTCTCCGAGTTTTTTGAAAACACCATCTGCTTTTAATGGTGTTTTCAAAGTAAACAAGTATTTGAAGAAAATTTAAATCAAGAATAACATAAATAAAAACAAAAAACATTTTAAACATTATTTTATGAATTACAATAATTAAAAAATAAAAGTAAAATGAAAACATGTAAAATAGGCATAAAAAATGAACTAACTTGTCAAAAGAAATCACTGCATCAGTTATTCCAAAATTAAAAAAATTGGAAATGAAAAATATCAGCTGACAAAATAATACTAATATTTTACTTCATGTAAATTCTGCATTTATATAGGTATTACTCTACTTATGTCTCTGACAAATTAGCCTCCACATGTGAAAAAACAACAAAATAAGCAAAGCTCTAAAAAATCTTAAAAACTGTTTCTTCCTAAATAAAACCTCACAAATGTTTCAGAAAGAAATCTTACTTTAACAAAAATGTAAATAACTAATATTTGATGGCCATTCAATTCAGAAAAAATAATCATAGTTAAAAATTTATCAAAATATTTAAAAACATTGTTCAATTTCTATTTCTTAATCTTTTTTGGTAAAAATATGATATCTCCCCCATGTTATTTCTCTCCAAATCTAGCATCCTTTGTTTTGATTATGTTGCCAATTTAAGTTTTTGTTACTTTTCAGATTCTTTATTGCCAGATTTGATCTTCCTCATGTTTTACATAACTTTTACGTCATATATATGGTTCTTTTCAGTGGCAACAACATTTGAGGTTTTTGTTTTACTTTCAACTCGAACTTTTTGTTCTAGGTTTTAAATCAAAGCCATTTGACCACTGTTTGCTATTGTGTTTTGTTGTCCCCAGCATCCAAACTTTTTAAACTGTACTTTTTCCTAATTTATTTTTGTTTATTTATTATTTATATATTTTTTTATTTTTGTTCATTTATTATTTATATATTTTTATTTTATTTATTTATTATAAATATACATATTTTTAATTCATTATATTTTCTTTTATATTTTCAACATTGTAAACTGTTCTTTTTTTCCAATTTCTTTTTGTTTATTTGTTAACTTTTTCTTATATATTTTTGTTTATTATTATATTTTTCTTATATATTTTTCCATAATACCACCAAGCCTATTCGATATGTGAGCTTGAAGTCATATCAAGTAAGTCCATTATTTACTTGTTACTTTTACCCATTGTTTTAAAGAGAAGCTAAACTGAACAAAAAAAGTTTTTATTCATGTACCAGTAAAACATTTTTTAGTTTTTTATACTATTATAGAACTTAAAATTTTATAAAATGGTTATTTTCGGAAGTTTGGGAAAATTCCAGCATTAAAAAACATGCGCTTAACTTGGCGAGGAAAAAATCGCAATGGTCTCCAATAGGGGGATATCCTACTAGTTCCTCTTTTTAAATTGGTTTTTCCTTCAGAAAATAATATATAATTTTTCTGATAATTATTAGATATCATTGTAAACACTTGAGGCAATTATTCAATTTACTTTTAATATTTTGATAAGCAGAATTTTAATTTTTTTGATACTTGTACAATTTTCTAAGCATTTATATTCAATAAATGCTTTGCTAAATAGTTTTTAACTTAAATGTATGATGACTTTTAATTTCTTAAATATAATATAAACTACAATCAATTTAAATTTGAAACATAATGGGAAAGCTTTTATTTATATAATATTATTATCAATTTTATTATATGATAAATGATGAAATAAAAATTGAATATGAATTTCATAAAATATGTGTGAATTTGCGTAATTTGCATGCAAAATTAGGAAAAATTTTTTAGAAAAAAAAATAGATAATACGATATAATTTGTAAAAATTGCAAACATTTGCCTCTGAATTTTTCTAAAACACCTTAAAATACCTGAATAGTTAATGTTTTATTTTGTATCTAATTAATTCTACATTATTTAAAGCAAAATGGAAATGTATTTTTATACTAGATAACTATTATGTTAAAAACATTTTTTATGACTTAAATCTGAAAATTTTATGAAAATTGGATGATCATGAAACAATTAGGAAAATGGATCTTTTGTTTGATTTGTTTCTAGTTCAAAGGCCATTTTTTGCACATATGTGCTCATTACCTTGGGAGCTAGTTTAAAACAAATTTTGAACCACTACAAACATTCAAAAACAAAGGTAAGAACCCTAACTATTTGGCAGCCATTTTGGCTCTGAAAATGGAGAAGCTTATAAGTTTTCACTAAAATGTCAATGTCTCCATATAAAAGATACCTCTGCATATGATTCAAATATGCAAACAAATGTTGACATTTGTTTCAATGTTAGAATTTTGTCACACTGCACATTTTTGTTACATTTTACATATCATTTCAAACTTCAAAATCATATATAAAAATATCTGTAAAAAATATATAAAAAAATCTCAGAAAATGTTTAAAAAAAAGTATTATAGAAAATTGTTTTTATAAAAATAATGATATTTACGGCAAAACCCTTGTAATTTATTGTAAAATCATGTTTTTAATAGTTTATAAATAATATAATATATGTGTACAGAGAAATATAATATACCATACAGACAAAAAAGGAAAAAATTAATACAAAAGGAAATTTTTCGATATTTGTTACAAAATTTAATTGATGTTCATCTACTATTTATGTATTTTTGTTTAATCACACAGATTAGTAAACAGACATGCAATGTTTTCCTTTAAAAAATAATATATATTCAACAATTTTTTACATCAGGGTACAGAGATTTCAATGGATCACAAGTTAATTTTTTGTTTCACAATCACTGATTACCCAAAACTATGTGGCGATCTAAAAATCTATGCAATCCCTATAATGCCCACCCTTGTTTTACATTATCACTAAACATATCAAAATAAAAGTTTATTTCTTAATTTTTACAAGAATAAAAAATATGTAATATTAGCTGAATTCTGTAGTCACAGGCACATAATTCTATTTATTTATTTCATAGTTTATGATACGTACAATAATCACAAAATAAAATCTCTTTAATATTGCAAGAGTTAAGAAATGATCCATTCATGTATAACTGAAATAAATATTGAAATGAAACAATTCATATTATTCAAACTTATTTCCAGCTTAAACATACCTGTCATATAAATTAATATGTTACTATGTTCATCTGACAACAGCCTTTTAGACCTAGATGTACTTGGTGGCAATCTTCCTGTCAAAAGTCGAATGAAACTTTCCACAGTGACCTAAATTAAATTACAAAGTTTGATATATTCAATCATCATAAATTTTTGCAAACTTTATATATATATTAGAGGTTTACAGCAATATACATATTTATAAATATACTTCAATATTCAGAGCTTGTTGATTTGAATTTTATTTACTTAAATATAAAATAAAAATAGAAAAAGCTTTTATTTTCTTATCCATGAATTTTTGTGAATATCAGCTAATCAGTACAAAATTAATAAAAATCTAAAGCATTTATAAATGTAAATTAATAAAAACTAATTAAAATAATCCAAAATTCTTTTTAAGAGTTAATCTAAATAAAACTATATTTTTTCTAAAACTATTACATATTTTATTATTTCTAAAAATTGTGTCTGGGAAACTTTAATTATAAAATGAATATTGTGAAAATCAAACAGTTAACATAAATAAGAACTTCTGATTTTTTTGTCTGCCAGTGGAAGAAGAGGCAGAGAGACTGAGTCATATTGGAGCAAGAGAAACAGTGGGTTGTTGTGATTATTAGGGGTAGCAGAGGTCCCACTCCCGAGGCAATGAAAAATATATGTATCTTTGAATAATGTGGAGAAAAAATGTCTACAACTTATGTTTGTGTATGTTAATATGGAATGAATGTGTCGTCAGAAAATGAAGATATTTTGTGTTATTAAACTATCATGAAAACGACAGGTTTGTAGATAACATCACAAAGGTGACGTCTAATTTTAAATGTAAATGCTTTCATCATAATAGCTTAAAATATTGGTATATATATATATATATATATATACTTTATTTAACAGATACATGTGTTTAAAATTCAAATATCCTCCATCAAACTCAATAGCCAATGTTTACTTCATTACTTGCTTTTGTTAGTTGATTTAAAAATTAAAATAAAATCAAATTACCAGTTCTCAGATTTTTACCATGCAGTCTATACACCTATTTTTTCATAACAGATCACTTAAATTCCACAAAAAATTAATATCAATGTTTTAAAAAGCAACTGCTTCTGACAATTCTTTACTGAGCCATTTTTCTCAAATTTAAATATTTTAAACTTAAATCAATTGCCTTAATGTATATCGTAACTCATAAAAATGTGTAAGTAGAGTTTAATTATATCTTTCTATATTCATAAATTCTAGTTTTAAATTCTAAATAATACTTAGAATAAAATAAATTCTAAATAACACTTAAAGATTGTCAAGACATTAACAATAAACAATATAAGCTAATCTCTTAAGAAATGACTTTAAAAAGAACATATAAAAATACAGAAATAAGTAAATTATCTTAAATTTTGTATTTTTAAAAATATATATATTGAAGATAATTTTATTAATCATACTTCATCATTATAATGTACAGTAAGAATTATTTGAAATATAAAACTATTTGAGACAAAGTTAATAGATTTTGATAATATTGAAAAAACTGAGTAATAACTAATAAACCATATAAGAAAATCCTAAACCTTTTGTCTGTTAAATACACGATAAATTTTATTATGATATGGATATGATATAGATAGGGTTATGGAAAAAGTGTTAAAAACACTATACTGATAACATTTCTTTGTAATCATTTATGTTATACACTTCCTCTTTTTTTAACAATACAAATACAAATTACAAAATCAATATTTATGTAGGCCAATAATGATGATGTAATTGAGTCAAATAAACAAAACACAGATGAAGGGAATATTTAACCAGCAACTAATATTTCACTCATTTTGAGCATGTTTTAGAACAAATATTGAAAAATATATTAAAGAGTTGTCAAAAAAATTAATAGCTCTTAAGAATTTCAGAAAAATATAGCAACTGAAATTTAACATTTATTTATTCAAATATAAATTTTTATCCCTAATTTAAATGTTTTTAGTGAAATCATATGCATGTTTGCAAATATTTTTGTGAACTAATATTACGTCAAGCTCACAAATTAAAAAAAAATATGTATAATATCTTAACTAAACAATATTTCACCAATTAAGATTAATTAATTTATTTTATGTGATTTAATTAAATGAAATAATATTTAATTAATAATTTTAAATAATTATTCCAGAAAACATATATTATGAAACTAAATATTGAAATGTTTTCAATCAATGAGTTTCTAAAGAATAAAAAAGGGTGATTAAATGAGGTTTGGTTTGTTTAACAGTCTTTCCACGTGACAGCTAATGAAACTAGGACTTAAGTTTAAAGTAGATTCTGAATAATTACAAACATTTAAATCCAAGGTGGTATTTGAACAAACAAATTGATTAAATAATGAATCAATATTTTGCATACTTTGAATATAGATTTAATCCTTTTTTACAAATCTTAATACACTTAATAAAAAAACATCTAAAGTTTTTTACTGCTTTAATGCCCTAAATATGAAATAAAAACAATGAAATATGATCTAAAAAATGTTTGACATTAAATTAAACTGTTTAAGTTAAATATTTAACTTTTTTGTGACATAATTATAATTCAATGTTAAAAATTTACAGAGAATTTCCATCAAGTAATTTCAATATTAGTGAACTTAAAGGAAAAGGTTTTAATTCATAAGGTAATCCATATTCCTTTAACAATTTATTAACAGTGTATAATGTTACTGATATGCTATTAAAAAATAAAACTCATCATTTTTTTATTTCATAAATTATCAAAAGAAAGAAAGGTGTTAGCACTAACACATTGTCAGTTGAAAATAACAAAACTTATCACATACAAAACAAAAAAATTTATAATCATTTCAAGAGAGTATCATTTAAAAGTATCTTATGTTTTATAAAAGAATTGAATAAAATCATACAAAGAAAAAAACAAATAGTTTTATAGAAAGAAGGAAGTCATTTAAGTATCAACTTTACATTTTTTATTTACATTAAATTAAAAATCAAATATAGATTTGGCATCTATATTTAAATGTAACCAAAAATATATAGATGTAACATAATGCACCAAAAATAAGTGTCAAATTTTACTTTAAATGAATTTTATTATAAAGTACAATAATAAAATGTTTTGAATCTGCTCTTTATACTTTTGCCCACCATTTTTTATGGTGATTTATGTGGTGAATGCTAAAACCCATTACATTGGCCTTAAGTCAGCATACTGTCTATTACACTTTATCAAAGAGTCAACATTACATATACAAAGGATAAACACATGAAATGATCAATTTCCATTCCATTTTCCTCAAGTTTCAAAATAAATAGCTAAATGCTTTTTAAAAAACTTCTATTAATATATAAATGTCATTTATGGTTTAAACTTGCTTATTTATACCACTTATGATTTAAAATAGCTTACAAAATGTAACTTTTTAATAGAGTTCATAAATTAAGATGAATTAAAAATTTGGATATGATAATAAAAAAAATAACTTAATGTCTTTGCAGATAGTAAAGAATTTAATTTCAAAACAGCAAATTGAAAAAATTTTAACTTCATTTTTGAATGAACAGGGAAAATATTAAAATATTATTTATGTACAAAAGAAAACAAATTATATTACTTCATATCCTCTATAATCAACTTCAACATCATCACCATAGACGTTTATATGATGATGAGCATTGTTATATACTGTAGCTGCCTTAGGATTGCGAGGATTACACGCCATATCATCTGCAAGCATTAATATTATGTGACTAAAAAAAATAATTACATTAGTAAGCAATTCTGAAATAAAATGTATCATTATTAAAGGATAAAAACAGGAAATTAGAGTACAATTATTGTTGGTTTCAGTCAGTCATATAATCTAATGATTATGTATAAATATAATACTCAAAAATAGTTTAAATAATTGAAAAATAGGAATAGGCAAATTAAATATTCTATTTCAAACTTATTGAACTGAATCATTTTTAAATACAAATATTTGAAAATTTATATAAAATAAAATAAAAAATTTTACTTAGAAAATAAAATAATTTAAGTTTTAAGAATTTTATACTTAATGAAGAATTTTAATTTAATATTTAGTAGCAGAAATCATAATAATATTAAAAAAATCATAATAGTAAGAGTTATTTTATTTCTTAAAACTTAATTATGATCTTAGAAATGTCTTATTTCCTTCATAAACAAATATGATCACAATATAAGATTTAATTACATAATTTTCATAAAATAGACAATGAGCACTTAAATAATTATAACTCATTATTTCATTTGCTTTTTTTTCCACCAAATTTTTATGATCAATGAACAACAAATTAAATCATATAAATGCAGTAGTAAAAAATAAATTAGAATTTTATCATACCTGATAATATAATTTAAATCCTAGAAAAATATTGTGTAAATCATGCTTGTATAATAGTATAATATATGAATATTAATTGGCAGTGTATTTCTTGAAGGATTTGATAAGACTACATGTTCCATATTATGCACCATAAAACTAATAAATTTAGTATTTCTTCTGTATACAACAGTATCTTACATTCAGCGAAATATTGGTATCTGCAGATAGACAGATTATTTTCTTGATTTGCTTCAATTTTTAGAAACTGTTTATCTTAGAGTATTTCCAAAATAAATTTGAAGCATCAAATCATTGATAAAAATGTTTATTTTTTATCACATTTATTTAATAAAAATGTATATATAATGTGTAAATAAAACCTTCACAAATTTCATATTAAAAATGAAATATGTACATTTGATTGAATAAATATTACTTTCCTAATTCTGATCTGCATACCAGAAAATTTATTTGCAAAATAAATTAACATTTCTTTTTTATAAACTAAACATTGATCACTTATTTAAACGCCAATGTTTATTTCTCGTGGAAACCATTTAGCAATCCTATCAGTGATTGATTGTGTAAGTATAATGTAATAACACATTTTTTGCAATGAGACAAAATTTAATTTTGCTGAATCTAGTTGTTTTTTGCCCTTGGTAATCTGTGACAGTAATGTTTCTTTTAACCAACAAAATTATCACCAAATAATCTTTTGCACCAACTAGCTTTAGATTTGTTTAGTAATTTTTGTTTAGCACCATTGTTTATTGTTTTTTAGTCAGTTTTTGAACAAAAAAATATTTGACTAAGTAAATATTCAATTTAAAATAAAATTTTGAGCTAAGAAAATCGTACCTACGTTATATTATTTTCACTTCTCCATAAATAGCATGCTATTTCTTTAGGATTAAAAGCAGAGGTTTGATTTAAAAGCACCCAATTTTCCAACTATCTTTAAAATTAATTAACATTTTCATAAAAAGAATATAATACAGTCTTTTTACAACATTCATACATTTAAATTAATACCATGCTAATAGCAGAAAAAGTGTAATTTGCATTAATTGCTTGGATTTTAAATATAGGAAATTTTATGCAATATTTACTGCTTATAGATTCATTTTAAATTACTCACATTTTACAATTATAACAACTTACAAAGTCTCAAAAATTTATAGGAAAGTATTACAATTATAAAGAAAAAAAAGACCTATAATGAATTACCTGTCTGGAATTCCAAGCCTCTTGACACTACGGTAAATTGAAAGAACATTGGCCACATGCCGGTAATTGAACCAAAACCGAGAGGTACAAACTAAAACAGCCCAATTATTAGTATGACCTGTTTGAAAAAATCAGATATTTGTTCCTCTTGGGAGGCCTGAAAAATGAAAATTATATTTCAGAAGATAGTATATTAAATAACAAATATATAGTTCAAGAAGTATTAATATTTAGAAACTAATTAAGCGTACGGGAACAAAATAAAATAAACTCATAAATATAAGCAAAAATAAAATAATTTTTGCTAAAATTTTCACTATGGATTTCATAACGAATTGAAATCCCGACGTTTCGAAAGTGAAATATACTATGTTTACAAACAATAAATTAACTAATGGAGCTCGCCATATTTGAAAGTTGAAGTTAAAGTAGATGTGGGTGAGACATGTTTTAGAAATAATTTGAATATGTTATTAAAGAGGATGGCTGAGTGGCTAGCGTTCCAGACTCTGGTAAAGGGTTTGAATCCCAAGTAACATCCATGCCCGAGAGAAAATTCGGGCATGGATGTGACTTTCTTTCTCTGTTCTCTCTGTGTTTCTCTGTCTTTTCTTTTGTGATGATGTATAAATGTGGTCCACCCTATGAACGGGTTTGTGGTAGTATGGCGCGGGCAACTCTACTCGCCTCCGTGACTTGGTTCATAGGACAAGCGTCTCGAGACCGGGCCCGGAACGTCGGCTCCAAATGGGAATTCTAACGCATGCGCACTTGAAGAGAGTAGTTTCAATAATTTGGCGGTGTAAAATGTGACTATTTTTCAGACTTAATATTAGTAACCTTATGTTTTCTTATTCCCCGGTCTAATTTGAAACGAGGTTCGTGTTAGTGGATTTGTTGATATATGTTTGCAAGTTTTAATATTTTTTCGAAATATGAAGGAAAAGCGGAATAGTTTGCTTATATTTTAGCACCATATTTAAAATAGAAATAGTTAACAACTTTATTTGTATTTTATATGGTGCTGAAGACATTTATTTTTTTGCAGATAAGGTAAATGTGATAATATGAAAGTAACAAAGAAGTGTGAATTGCATTATCACGTTTCCTTCTTATTTCTGTATTCCCATGATAAAATTAATTTGACTAAATTGTTTTTGACACTATCATGCTTTAATTATAAATTAGCATCTCAAGTTTTTTTTTCCAAAGCCAAAATTAAAATATCTGTTAAATCAAAATAAAAATTGTTTAAAGCATTTTTTGCACACATGATTTGTTTTAATAAACTTTGTATGTAATATAAATTTCGATAGAAAACCGCTGAATAAAAAATATTTTGCTATTTAGTGTGTACATTGCCTATTTTTTAAATTAAATATTTAAAATAAGATATATCACAAGTTGTAAATATTGAACATCTGTAGTTCAATTTAAGAATGCGACTCATTTATTTGAAATACAAAAAGATTTATATTCTTTAAAAACGGGAAAATTTATAAATTTCATTTATATGAATAAAAAGACACTCAGTATAACATTTCATTCTGATATTTGTGTTTTAATAAAGATATTATAAATATAAATGGGAATAAAATATCGTATGTAAAAAACTGAAGGTGAAACTAAATAAATTTTTTTCACTAAATTTCTCAGAATTCATATAACATTGGGATGATTCCGTGCCCAAAGCCACAAATATTGCTTCAAAACTTTTTTCATAAACAGCTCAATTTTGAGCTCCAGATTATTTTCCTATTCTTGTTAGCCGTTTTACTTCTAAAGAATAGTGTACAAATATAAAATTAACTGAAAATAAAAGAGATGAGTTCTCGAAGAAAACTATTTCAGCAGAAGTTACCCAGTGAGGATGTACTTGATGAAAAAATATACTGTTCTCATGATGGTGATGAATTTAAACAGTAATTAAAATAAAGAATCTGAATTAGGAGAAATATTTTTGTAAAGAAACAATGAATCATATAATATTAACTACAATTCTTCTCTTCCTTTAGATAAATCAAAATATCAAGCTAAATAAATTTCAAAAAATAAAATTCTTTCTTAAGTAGAAACTTCGTATAAATTATTTTTCACATACTTTGTTTGCAATATTGTCAAAAGGGTTTATGCTTGATTATGCATAATCTGTTTAATAAACATAACAACTTACATATTTATAAACAATAGTAAATTATTTATGAATAAATAATTAATAGTTCTAATAATGCATAGACATTATATTCACAATGAATTAATAAACAAATTCTTTCTTATTTTTACGAAAATATAACAATACTAAGTCGTTTAATCTTTAGAGAGGAAAAGATCATGTAAACGCAATACACACACATCCATTGTTTTTATAATACAAAGAAATTATATTCCCGATGAATTAATTAACTAATAATTTGTTATATTTATAAAAATATAACAATACTAAGTCGATACATTTTTCTAAAGGAAAACGGAAAGCGTTGCTGTGAAATCCGCCATGTTTAACAATGAGATAAGCTTCCTAGCCAGAGAAACTTATCGCTTTCTTTACATCGCCAAGTCACTGAATCATAGCCAAAATCTTCTGGGAGCCGAGGCTCCGGGCTCTAGCTCGAGACGCTTGTGTTCATAGGTGGTCACTGGGTAACGACAAATGAGTAGCAGTTTCTGGCCTTGTTGTGGCATAGGGTTCGTCACCCAAGTGCTCACCGTTGGAAAAAAGGATTCAAATATGTATTTTTCCAAAATATTTTTAGTGAGAAAAATCACTACTTTTCTTATAATATTGCTGCCTATTTAATTAAACGTTTTGCCAGTATTTTTAGCTTAAATCGCTTTAAATTCAACATCGAAGTCTTAAGCACCTATTACATTACAGTTACCTCTATTCCCGCGATAGCAATTCTCATGAATTAAACATAACGTCAGAGATGGAGTTGCAGCAGTTGTCACTCATTGTCCAATGAATGTTTGAGATTTCTGTTAGATTTATAGCAAGAAAATAACTTTTAATTACATTTATTACTAGATTTTACAAGATTTACCTTTGAATTTTTTTAGCCAGTGGAATTTTAAGTTAAGTGCTCTTCATAAATTTTAAATGGCCTGCAGAGCTGGGGAGAAAAGGTGTTGCTATTAGACCCTAAAAATATATTACAGTTATTCGACTGATGATCTGTTGATGTCTGTTACAAAAAAATATCGACTAAAAAAAATATCGACTTGAATTTTAAGTTCTTTTAGCTCGCCACGTAGAAGCTTGGAAAGTAGTAATGTGAGCTCATCTAAGAACTTCCTTCCACTACAAGTTTTTGGAACTGTTTACAGCTTTCATTGACCACCAGAAACGAAGCTATTATAGGATGTTTTTGTCATTTTTCGTCATAGAAATGGAGTTTATAGTTCAGAGTTATTGCGTTTAATTATATGCATTGTGTTAGCAAATTAGCAAAGTTTTTTTTTTTCCCCGTTGTAATGGGACTACTAGGCATGGAGTAATTTTTAGAATTTTTAAGAAATACTATCTACAAAATTGTAAAATTTTACTTCATTGTTTTAAAAATTCATAAATTTTCATAAAAACTCATAAATTTATAGAATCAATGAAGCCAATAGACACGGAGTTACTTTGATATTTCTTTACCAATATTTAACACATAAATATAATACAATAATTTACATCTTTATGTCGAAATATCTGCATTACGTAACTAAGGTACATTCTTGTCTCCAATACCCCGTTTCCACTGCCCTTTTAAACGCATTTAAGTCTCAGCAGAACTTTCTCGCGGTGGTAACGTTTGATTTAAATCAGTTCAAAATGATTTTAATGAGTTTGATGAACTGATTTAAATACGTTTCAATTGATTTAACGTATTTTGTTTTCTGTTATCTTTTTGTCAGTATTTCTTAAAATATCTGAAACCGATCAAAATAAATGCAAATGAAACAAAATTTAAAAAAATAAAGGAACAGAAATATTTACAAAAGTATTAAATAAACATCAAAAATTATACTAAGTTTGAGAAGAAATAGATTTATTAACCATATTCTTTGGTTTCATATTTCTCATTTGAAATATCATAATGTTAATTGATGTCATTTTGGTCTATAAATGTTAAATAAAAGTGCTGAGATATAAAAAAATTCGAAAATATCATATAAAAAATAATGACAACCAATAAATAAGGTTTTTTTTAAAAAATATTTCTTAAGTCACTTTCGAGTGTAAAAGGTAGTACAAACGTTGTTTTCAGCATGGTGTTTAAGTTAAATCAGATTTAACTTTAAATTGATTTAAAAAGGGCAGTGGGAATGAAGTATAATAAACCAGAGCGCTCCGTGGCTGAGTGGTCAAAGCATCACTCCGCTAATCGCTTGAGAGCGTAGGAGCGTGGGTTCGATTCCCACCATGGCCCTGGGTGTTATCTTCTGTGGTTTTACAACTGTCATTGTGCTATTTGTCTTATTATCGACGAAGATTTACAAGCGGATCTCAAGAATCAAGCATACAAGTCTGAATATATGTAATGTAATAAATAAATCAAAATAATAAACCAGTGGACACGAGATTATTTTGGACTAATGCTTTTCAAAAAATGTAAGAAAAAGATTTACAATACTGTTTTTAAGATGTTTATAATATTTGTAAAAAATTTTCATAGTTTCATGGAGCAAGTGATTATGGAACTATTTTGGGACTACATTTCAAAACTATCTTTCTTTTAGAATGTAGTCTTTATCCTCGTTATGTCAACATAATATGTGATTTAAATATTTATTTAATGTGGAACTCTAAACGTTCAATCATATGATCAAAATGTTTTCTGGTTGAATATAATAATTTTGATTATAATCTTCTTTTTTATATACTATTGATGAATCTTCAAAGTTCGAAAAATGAATTGGAAACTACTCATATCAAAATATTTAATTCATGTCGATACTTTTAAAATGTTCTTAAGAGACACATTGTTTAAATATGTTAGCTGTTATAACATTATACTATTTGTAAAATAATATGTTTGAATTTGTATGAAGGCTGATGATTATAATATTATATTGGGATTGGTTTGAAAACAAAGGTAATCAATGATATTACAATATTTATAATAATAAGAATACATTTAGATTAGTAGCTTGCAAAGCTAATCAATAATTTTACAATCCCTAATGATTGCATGTCTGCAGCGATAATTAGATAACTACAAGGCTAATTGGTGAAAAGAGTAAACGGCTATAAGTGATTAAGATAAATAAAGTATAAAAGTGAGAGATGCGATTTAAAGTAGATTTTTTCGTTGGGAAATTAAATTATCATTAATTTCCTGGTAATTGTTAACCATCGTACTTTCACTGATAAACTCTGCATAACCATCAATATTGGTATCATAATTATTAGTTCTCGTACTTTTATTTATTGAGCTTGTAATAGCCATAATTCCAGGACAATATAGTATTATTTTTGATTTTTATCAACAATAAGGTTTAACAATTATGGATCCAAGTGCACTGTTGATAACCCGACTTCCTTATGTTTACGGAATTCGATGATAGGTTTAAATGGGGAAAAACAGCCATGTCTTCCTTGCTCAATAATATCGATTGAGCTCTTTGAATCATCATTTCTTTAGCACAGGTAGTAGCCTTCACATTCCACCAATTTAAGGATGAGAACTTGGTTGAAGAAATGTTTGTTCATTGAACAAAGGAATCAAATCCTCAGAGAAACGTGATGGTGGAACAACAACTAAGAAATCAAATGAAAAATTAATGCTTCCTTTGAATACACATAATAGATTGTCTAATAACTGAGAGTTATAGTAAGATTTCTTAAAACATCCATTACACATTGCTTTTTGGAAAAAAAAACATTTTATATAAAGGTAAATTGTATCCTTGGCTTATGAGAAAGAAACATAGGGGATAGTAAAGTTATCAAATTCACAGGCCTGTAGCTCACAGACCTGTAGCCTGTAGTAGTGCTTTTCGGAGTATTAAACGTCATAAGTTTGACCCTAGTTACTGAACTTAAACCTAAAGCAGAACAACCCACAAAGACCAAGTCCTATAATGTCCATATCTGTTTTCCTGACCAAAGTTCCTGGGTTATAAAGCATATGATCGGGTCATGTGGTCAGCCTTATTTGAAACCCCCAGTGTTTTGTTCCCAAGCATGCTTGGCACACAGTTTATTAACTCACTGAAGGGATGAAAGGAGTCTACTTTGCCTAACCTGAAGTTTGAACCTCGGACCTGTGTGAGTAAAGCCCGATCACTGTTGAACACAGTAATAGATAGATGTTACATTTCTGTTTTCTGATATTTGTCGGGTTGGTTTGGTTTCCTGGAGATGGTTGTGTTTCTTCTCATGCAACACGTGAATATTTTCAGTTAACGTTAAGAAAAACGTTTTCTCAAAGACAAAGCTCTATGAAGTGTAAAAACCTTGCAATAGTATTTAGTTATTTACTGTGTGATGTCAAGTATCTATTACCCATCGTTCAACAATGGTTAGAATTGAAGTTAGAAGCTCCTGTTTCGAAGAAAACGGTTATACCTCAAGGTCATAACATTCATTTATATAAATCGAGATTAAATGTTAGAAAATTCTAAATATCCCTTTAGATTTTAGGGCGTATTTTTAACTCAAAAGTTAGAAGGGCTGAGGCGGCTTGGTTGGTTAGTGCGTCATTCTGTTTATCGGAAGGCAGTAAGTTTGAATCCCGGCTTAACTAATAACTCGTCGTGTTCGCTAAAAGCAGCTTGAGCACGTTCAATAGGTCGTGGTAGCAGTTTTCTCCATATGAAATGATGGCTCTAGGAGTGGCAAGTCAAGCATTAGGAGGTGTTCTGCTTGGTCACTGCTTCTAAATTCCGAAGACTCCTACCCGTCTGTTTCCACTTATTGGCAGAGCCCAATTCTGGGCTCATTCAACAACTCAACACTTTAACATTTAATGAAATATTCCTCTACTAAAAATAATTAACTTTTAGATTTATTCTTCGAATTTAATATTATCATGTTATAAAATAACAATTTTTATTATTTCAATTCGGACCTACAATCTTATTTTTTCCCAATTTATTATTCTGTATTTTAAGAGATATCCTGCAAAAAAATTCTGTGTAGTTAATTATTTTGTCTTCGGTGTCTTTTTATTAAATGTATGTAATGTGGATTAAGCTAAGCCTTCCTATGGATCAAATTTAAATCCCATGAGAAATAATCGATATTGGTCATATTCCAATTCTAGGAACATTTATAAGTATTTTCTTACAATTTTATTTTAGTCTCGGGGAACAAGTCCAAAAACCTTCAGGAGCATGTCTTCTCGCAAAAAATTTTTACATTTTAAGGAAAAAATTCCGATCTAGGAAAAGATATTTTCTATTTGTTGATGTTATGTGCCATTTATTTAGCTTTGTTCAAAGTGGTGTAATATACCTTAGTCTGTGTGACGTGTAGAAGAGAATCAAGTACCGAAATCATCTCTTGCTATGGCTCAAAATTAGGAGGTGTTGGTGATTGCATTTAATGCTTTAAGAATTTGAATACATAATTCATTTACTTATTTTTTGATTTGAAGTTTGGAGAATGATGTAAACTATTAAAACTTCTCGAGATAATTGAATATTAAATTTTCCAAAACTTAGTTTTTTTAATTGAATAAACAGATTTCTCAAAATGTATTCCTGTCCATCTAAGAAATCACTTGGAAAAAATACTTTAGGGTGTGCCACTTGGAGAAAACAAATAACTTTTTTTTATTCACCAAGCCAAGCCAAAAAAAATTGCATGTTTGAAGAAACAAGATGCCGCTGAATACACGATGGTATGAATCACAAATAAAATGATTATACAAATTATAGAAATATTTTAAAAAGTAAAAATAAGACTTTTTTAAAGTCAAAACAGATACGTTTATTCCCAAGAAGCTCGATTTCACACATTTTTTAAGTAAACTAAATTTTCTAACTTGTTGTCGAGAGTGTTCGAAATAAAATGGTATTGAAAAGATATATGCAATGATTCACAGTTAAAAAGATTACGCAAATTTTACAAATGTGCTTAAACGTATAACGTATGCCTATAAACGTAATTAATATTTTTTCAAAAACATCAATTCATCGTTGAATTCATAGAAATGTGTACAGTAAAAAATGAAAAATCAATTTACCAAATTTATCAAAACAAAAATGAGAATGCTAAAAATACTAAGGTTACCGGAAATAAAACAACATCACTAACAAAATGGAGCCAAATTGGCGAGAAATTGAGAAGCACCCAAAAATATAGGTCACCCTAAATTGTTTTCTACAAGTGAATAAATAATTTTACAAGTGAAAGATAAAAGACAAAAAAGAAAAATGCAGAAGAATATTTAGAAAAATATTTTATTGATTTGAATTACACAGATAAACACGCCTAATGTATTAAATCGTAAACATAAATTATTCCAGTTATTTTCTAAAATGTCAGTTGAATTGTTTGCTTGGTATAAAACGCAAATAGGATCGCTCCGATGATTATTCGTATGTTTACATAAACTATGGTAGTTTTGACGGTTGAAATGAAAATATTTATAAAAAGCGTATTTAATCTATTTAATATGTAAATAAAAGGACAATTTAAATCTGTTAGAAGTCTAATTTGAAATTTGATTGAATTAAAGATTTGAAATGATATTGCGTCGCTTAACAGTTGTGTTTTATCTATGTTTTGCTCGGGTAAAGTTCCTTAGATCATGTGTGATAATTGTCCTCATTTTAAGAAAAAACTCTGTTTTTCATCACGATTTATATATATATATATATATATATATATATATATATATATATATATATATATATATATATATATATATATATATATATATATATATATATATATATATATATATATATACAGTAATGACCAAAATTGTGGACACTTTTGGAAATTTTTATGTTTTTGAACTTTGTATGCTTATAGAAAGCGTTACGCTTCACAAAATGCAAACTTGTATACATAATTTTAAAGAGAATTTATTACTGAATTCAATACAAAACACAAAATTCAATTATTTGCAATACAAAAAAAGTTAAACGATAATAGTTATCGATATACATTACATAGTGATGATTGCAGTGAGTTATCAGTACTTAGTAGAGTACCCTTTATTTTTAATTACAGCTTCACATCGACGTTTCATTGAGCTGATTAGAGTTTTAAGCTCTTCTTTCGTTATTACATGATGCCAAAAAACAATTATAGCCTCAATTAGCTCCCTTTTATTTATTACGCGCCTCATTCGGACAAGAGTTTTCAAACGGTGCCACAAATTTTCGATAGGATTGATGTCAGGACTGTTTCCTGGCCATGACAACAATTTAATGCTCTTTGTACGAAACCACTTTTTCGATATTTTGGCCGTGTGGCAAGGAGCAGAATCCTGCTGAAAAATAAACGAAGCATTGTTGGGAAAGAGTTCTCTGATGGAAGGTAGAAGTTTTGGTTCTAGAATAGTGTCAATGTATTTTCTGGCATTCAGTGTCCCATCGATGACATGAAGGCGACCAATACCATCTGCTGACATGCATGACCAAATCATAACACTAATGGGGCTCTTCACAGTTGCTTGAATGCAGTCAGGTTGAAGCTCTTCTCCTATTCAACTTCTTACATATTTTCGCCCATCACTACCGAATAACGATAGCTTAGTTTCATCACTCCATATAACTTGTGACCACTGATCATCTGTCCAATTAATGTGTTCCTTTGCCCACCACTGTAGTCTTTTTTTTCGTTGCTGAAAACTAAGATAAGGCTTTTTTCGTGGAATTCTACCTCTCAGTCCAACATCTGTTAATCTTCTCCTGATTGTTCTATAACTGACAGAAACACCAGCATCATTCAAATCACTTCTGATGGCCGCTGATGACATTTTTCTATCTTGGAGACATAGTCTTTTTATTCTTCTGTCATCAATAGATGTGGTGCACCTTTTTAGGCCTTTTCCTTCTTTGTTTTTTATTGAATTTGTCCCCTGATATCGTAAACAAAACTTTCGGACTCCAGATGTAGTCACTGAACCACCCACCTGTCTTGCAATTTCAGCATAGGAAAGACCACTTTCTCGTAACACAATAATATTACATCGCTTTCTAGGTGTCCAATCTACTCTTTTATTTGATGTCATTGCTTCTTGACTAAATATTAAAATTTTTTACAAAAATTCCTACTTGTAATTGCAGTGTATAAGGAACAGGCCCTCCTTCTACAGAACAAAGCAAAATAAGGAATTGTTTCAAGTGTAAACATGATGTCAGCTTCTACTGGCAGTTTCCTGGCATCATTTAATAACGAAAGAAGAGCTTAAAACTCTTGTCAGCTCAATGAAACGTCGATGTGAAGCGCTGTAATCAAAAATCAAGGGTACTCTACTAAGTACTGATAACTCACTGCAATCATCACTATCTAATGTATATCGATAACTATTATCGTTTAACTTTTTTGTATTGCAAATAATTGAATTTTGTGTTTTGTATTGAATTCAGTAATAAATTCTCTTTAAAATGATATATACAAGTTTGCATTTTGCGAAACGTAACATTTTCTATAAGCATACAAAGTTCAAAAACATAAAAATTTCCAACAGTGTCCACAATTTTGGCCACCACTGTATATATATATATATAATGCTGTATTCGTACAGGTTTTGATCTTACAAATTTGCTAAAAATCCGCAAGAAAGAAAAAAATCCCATCTTCGAAAAAAATTTTAAAATGTATTTACTTAAATTTTATCACTTTGTTTAAATTTTGAAGACATATATATATACTAAAAGGATTTATTTATGTACGACAAATGCAAAATTGAAATTGTATATTCACTAAATTTCCGGTTAAGAGATGTAATTTTATTTTAATTCTTTTAATGGGATTTCCTTTTGAAAACGCCATAGAAAGTTGTAAAATCAAGAAGACAATTTTAAGAAAGGAAATTGTGAAAATTGTATATTGCATTTTTCAATTCTTGATAAGATTTGAAACTTCTGACGTAATTGACAAAGTATTCACGTAATACCCCTGCTGATTATGTAAAATCTGTCTATCTATACAAGCACACACTCATTTATTTGAATGATTGTAGAAAATGCCAATGAAAACTTATAGAGTTAAGGTGTTTTTCAACTGAATTATAAGCATAAATAATTGCAAATGTTACGATAGTGAGCTCACCGTGAAATAGTCAAACGGTTGTGCTCTTTCTAATATAAGTTGACGAGTTCGATACAAGCCATTGTTGAATAATGGGAGACAGATGTCGCGTCTTTATTTTCTAAATGCTTATCTGTCGATGTATAGCATAGGGGGTTTCTGAGTTTTTTCAAGGGGATACTAAATGCTGCTCACTGTCTACAAAAAGTTGTTCTGAAAGTCAATGATATGAGATAGATAATAAAAAATAATTTTTCCGACAATGCTAACCACTGATCCACCCGCCGGCCTGATCAGTGGTTAGCATTCCTGTCTCCTAGGCTGTTAGTCTCGGGTTCGAATAATGACTCGGGCATGGATGTTCCTTTCTCACTCTGTTTACTTGTTCTTTCTTCTGGGATGATGAAAGAATATGGCCAACCTTATAAATGGATTTCTGGTGGAGTGACGTGGGTAATGCTGCTATAGCCTCCGTGACTGGATTCGCAAGTGCCCACCGGGCAATGATAAATGAGTAGCAGTTTCCTACCTTGTTATGGCGAAAGTCAGTCGTTAGAAAAAAAAAGCCTTAGAATATCCTTTGACCATAAAATTATGCTTATTGTCAAAATAATAATCCAACGCTTATTGTGCCAAGTGGTAGAATACTGCTCTTTAAAATGAAGAGTTCTGGGTTCGATCCTTGCCATTATTGAACGGTGGGATGGACGTAACGTTTCTGCATGCATATCAGAAGTCTGTATGCTCGTTTCCGGCGACGTGTGAATGTGCTCCTCATTAGAAGAACATCTTTCCGGAAGTCAAAAAGTAACAGATGTTCAAATGTTTTGCAGTAAGGTTTAATGCGCGATGTCACGTGTTGGATAAATGAAATAAAAAATATGCAGATATCAAACGATAAGTAAAATATTGAATTAGGTAGTAGAAATAATGAGAGAAGTTGTCAGAGTTATATTTATTAGCATTTAAAAGTAAAAATAACACTTGTTTAGTTATCATAGCATTAAAATATATAGAGCTGAAAGTTATTTATTGAAATATATTTGTGATTGAGACTTCTGGTAATCGATTAGACTCTTAGTTAAAAATATAGGTTTTTACTCAATTAAAATTAAGATTAAAATATTAGAAAAGATAATGATAAAGTATTAGATATAATGGGCGATTACTTTATTCTTTTAATACATTAATGTGCAACAACGAAGGAAAATGCATTGATAAAGAAAAGAGATTCTTTGTTTGTATCACGTTTCTTGCTGCATCTATTCCTGAACAGAAAATCCACTAAATATTACAACTACACTTAACATAAAACAACAGTCTAATGATGAGGTCATTTGTTGATAAGACATACCTTCCTGCAGAACCCAACACTAACGGAAGAACATTGTGTCTTATTTTACGTGTCCAAGTAGACATCAGTAGACCCGAAGGAACTTCAGGTAGATCTGGTATAGAATTCATTGATTTCTGGTCACGAAAAAGACGCTGTTCGCAATGAACTCACTGTTGTCATTTTAGTTTAGTCAAAATCATTAATTACACACACTGGCCGATGATTTAGAAACTCAAAATCTATATTTTATTGAATAATTTTTTCATAGATAGTAGCTCTTATTAGTTTGACTAAGGAGCCTACATACGTTTAGAGGACGCGGTGACCTAGATGGCTAGGACATTGTTCTCATTATCGGAAGGTTGTGACTAGGAATCTCGGGTTAATCTAAGATCCGGCATGTGCATTGAAGGCGGTTGAGGCACGTTAAATAGATAATGGAGGCAATGTCCTCCAAGTAGAATGATACCTCTGGGGATGGTAGGTCAAGTATTGTGAGATCTTCTGCTTGAATCCTACTTCTAAATTACGAAGACTCCCATCCTGCTGCTTTCTCTAACAGGTGGGCTAAGTACAGGGAAACATGCTGGTGCAACAACAATGACAGCAAGCATCTGAAGTCCATTTGTTTCCAGAGAAAACCATGCCTTGTAATCTTTCCAGGTCTTATAAATTAGATGAAAGAGGAAACTAGTATCCTGAGCTTCTTCCTACTATATTCCCCACATTTTTATGTAGTTAAGATTCAGGTTCTACGGTGGTCAGAGAAGGTGTTGGAAGTTAGACTGATTCTCAGCTAATAAATTTAGAACACTTTTGTCACACCGTAATAGTTGAATTATTTTCTATGAAATATCCATGGTCATCAGAATCAAAATACAAAATTTCGAAGTGCACTTGATCTGCCAGTATATCTACGTGTCTCCTGGATGTTCACTTATACCCTAATGGAGCATCAGGGTACCTCTTCCATGACAGCAGAATATGTCCTATATCATGATACCAGACACTTGCATAATGCGAGAAAGACAAGATGGATTCATGACTTTGTGGGGTTCTCGCCAAATGTCGCATCTTCTATTAATGCAAAATAAAATGTAGCTAGATTCATTTGATCACATTATCCGTTTCCATTCCTAGATGTCCAATGTCTTCTTCTTTGACAGTACTGGAAACAAATTTTTGTATTTCAGGTAAAACTGAGTGGTTTTCTACAGGCACCCGACTATGCATTTTCATACTCTGCAATTCTCTGCACATAGTTAAAGCTGAAATATGTTCGGAAATGTCTTGGTTGGCGATTTTTCTGATTTGAAAAGATCACAGTTGATCCGTTGCTCTGTAATACAATTTATCAAACAAGAAAACAGATCGAACAGAAGTAACGGTTTTTGACAATGATCGTGGCTTTTCATTCCAATTTTTGACATGGCTGTTTTAGAGAACCGAGATTCGCTGTCTTCGAAATCGAGGCTTTTGAGAAACGGGCACCAACAATAAATCCGTTCTTAATTAGGAAAGATTTGTCGCTTTTCCTGTTTTGCTTCATTGGGAAATACACTCTTACATCTCACTTATGCAAGCATTCTAAAGTCACAAAAATATTTGCATACTTAATTGATTACTCATGTCCTAAAAATATTTGCCTATTTTCTCTTCTAGCAGGCATTTAAATGAAAATCTCTCAGACTTTTGATTCATTGGCCGCCGTGAGTATAATTTTGACATTTTACATATTTAAAGAAGTATCTCTTAAGTTAGAATTTTTTCATATTGTATACATTTATATTGTTTTAAAACATATATCTGACTCTAATTTTATGAAGCAGAAGTGATTTTCAAATCAAACAATTTTTAGATAGAATCAAGAACTATGAAATCTATCTATAGAAATAAAAATAGTCAATTTTAAACTGTCCAATGAATATTGAAATATTTTATATAGATTTTCATCCAAGTTTTGATCGTGAACAGAATTGACTTTATTACAGCTCTCATCTTTGATTATGTAGTGTTTTATTATGTATACTTTAATTAATAATTATATTTTTATTACAAGACATCATTTGTTGTTGTTGTTACTAATGACACTTGGACAAGCCAAGCTCGCTATGCCTTGGCTATGCGAATTTAAGTCAATTGGGAGCGTCTTTCGTTTTAATCAGAACACCATGAAGGTGAAAGTACGACTTTGCTCTACACACATGCCATAGGTACCCGTTTATAGGGTAGGCAACCATTCACACCTCATTCATACAAGGAAAGGACAAAGACAGGATAGAAAGAGAAAGTACATCCATGCCCGAACCGGGATAGACATCATTTAATATGATGATTATTTAATTATAACAAAAACATAAAATCTAAATAAAATGTATGAGTTTTAAATTCGCCTTAAAATGTTTTTTTATTTGTACCTTCTAGATGAAGAAATAAGCAAATAATAAATTCTCATTATTTAATAATGTAAATTTTTTGTTGTTCAGTTTACTCTTATTATATTTATAATAAATATAAAAGTGGGTTTTAAAAATAATATATTATGATATTTTTCTAAAATGCAAAATATTTTGTTTTTTTATAAATTAAAAGTTGCTTATCAATATTTATATTAAACGAAGTGTATAAAATAATTTTATTCATAAAAGAGTTTTCCCGCAAATATTAATTTAAATTCTTTTCAGGATGTGGATTTTATTTTGAAATTATTTTGCACTGATAAAAATATGTAAAGAAAAATATGTGTATGGTAAAGGTCAGGCAATAATTGAGGTCATAAATGTTTTGAAGTTTGATCTTGATTTGCAGAAGCTTTTCACTGATTGTACTATCACTTAAAAGAATTCCATAGCTTAAAACGGTTTAATAATTGAATCTGGATAAAAATTCTTGATTTAAAAGGAATCTTGATTGAAGAATTCCTCACATAACAATTTCTGAAAGAAAAGATCAGAATTTCTAAATAAACATATAAATTTAATCGATTTAAAATAAATGTATTATTTACGAAAACGAATATTTTAATAATGTTTTTAAATAATCGCATAGCTGTACGCCCTTACAATTCTAAGTTCTGTACAATTTTTCAAAAAAACCCATAAATATTTCCGTTATAATTATAAAATTAATTGATTAAGAGCTGGTTATGTGATGGCATTACTTCTCAGCATGTTGATGCTCATCTGAATCAGGAAAATCGGAACCACTACTTTTTCAGAACACGAAAGCAAATCCTTTTTAATAATGCTCTCCGGATCACCTCCACTACCGCAAAAATATTCAATGAATTATAATATATGAACTTGGTAGCGCCTCACGTGGTGGAGGTCCATGGTTCGATCCTCGGGCTGAGTGAGGTCGACTCTGACTTTCATCCCTTTAATAGGTAAATGCAACTGAGTAATAAGTATGCTTGGGAACTAAACATTGGAAGCTTCGCGTTCGGTTGATCACCTGACCGGGTATGCTTTGCACACCAGGGCCCTTGGTCATGAAAACAGAAATGGGCACTGTAGGCCTTGTTCCTAATATATCGTACCACTGATATTAGTTCAGTTTTATAGAACTTTATTAAATAACATTTTCTTGCGTAAGGATCAAATAGATAAGATTTTGGAAAAAGAAATTCATTATTTACGTGAACTTTACGTAACTTGTTTCGGGTTCGCTTTTTTAATAATTTTTAAAACTGTTTTAAGTTCGATCTTCAGGTCCTGAGTGACGTTATGACTGCTAACATGCCTTTTCAAAGCGATCATTTCTGATATCAACATTTTTAACGGCATTGCACCCGTGCGAGGTGCATTTTTAAGATCAAAAATACCTGAATTGAATCGAAGAAACCAAAATTTCATGTCAATGGCTGTTACAGAATCGGAATCATAAACATCGCTCACAATTTTAGTCGCCAGGTTTGCATTTTGGCCTTTATAAAAAATGTCAAATGTACCGAATTTTTTCTCTGTTGACTTCCAGTTTTTAACAACCTGTACTTCTTCTTCTTCTTCTTCTTAGAGTTGGGTTTGTATGTCATTGAGCACTTCTGCTTTTATCAGCATTTTGTACTGTTAACTCCAAACCCAATGTTTCTTAGTTCCAGTTGCTCAGGTCACCCACTTTATTAATAAAGTCTGATAACCCTTTAATGGAGTCTAGGTGTAACTCTCTAGTATGGATGATGCCTAAAGAGGTTAATCTAGGGAGGGCTAGAGCCTCGCATTCATAAATGATATGCTTGGCCGTTTCCTCTTGCATATGACATTTCCTGCAGATAGGGTCTTGCTGAAACAGTCCCATTTTATGGAGATGTTTTCTGAAATAGTAGTGCCCAGTTATGAAGCCTACGATTAAACGTATCTTCTGCCTAGAGCATCTTAGAATTTCATAGGAAATCCTCGCTGATGATCTACAGATCATACTTTTAGCATGGGTTTGACCAGGAGATTTGAGCCAAGCTTCATACATCTTCCGTTTTTCCCATCTAAGAACATTGGTTTTTGCGGTCTTCAAATTGATCCCACAAAAAGGTTCTGGACCAATGGGAACAAAAGACGATCCTTGTTTAGCAAGCTCATCAGCCCTTTCATTACCTTCGATACCTTTGTGCCCTGGCACCCATACAAGGATCACCCTGTTTCTAGTTGCCAGTTCTGTAAGAAGGTTTCTACACTCCAGAATCATTTTAGATTTGATTTCGAAGGAATTAAGCGCTTTTAAAGCGGCTTGACTGTCACTGAAAATGAGAATCCGCTTACCGTAGTAGCCCTTCTTCATATTCAGTCGCAGACAGTGGTTGATGGCCAAAACTTCTGCCTGAAAGACCGAAGCGTATCGCCCAAGGCTTACAGACAAGCTGATTCTTGGTGACACGCCACAAACTCCCAGTCCTGAGAGGCTGTTCTTCAGTGATCCATCTGTGTACCAGATTAGATCTCCTGTTTTAGTTTCAAACATGTTGTTATCCCATTCGTCTCTAGTTGGAAAAACTATATCAAATGTCCTATCAAACATGTATGTTTTTTCCATGATGTCAGATGGCATCATGAAAGTAGGGTCTTGAATTTTCCTGGTGATGCCCTTGTGCCCTTTGGCAACAGGCTGGTCATACCAGTGGTTTTGCAGCTTCATTCTGTATGCATTCACTCTTGCAACGCTGCAGATGAAGATGTCCAAGGGAGTCAGATCCAACACAACCTCCAATGCTCTGGTTGGCGTGGTGGAAATTGCTCCTGTGATGCAGAGACAGGCTAGTCTTTGTAGACCCCCAGTCTGTCAATCACAGTCTTCTGTTCCACCTTACGCCACCAGATCACACAGGCATATGTGAAAATGGGCCTGACAAAAGCTGTGTACATCCATAACATCAGTTTTGGATGTAAACCCCAGTTTTTACCAAGCATTCGCCTGCAAATCATAATGCTTTTCTTTGCTCGGTTGATCCTATCATCAATGTGCTTATTCCAGGTGAGTTTCTGGTCTAAATAGATACCCAGATACTTCACCTCTGAAGCCACATTGATTTCAACATCAAAAAGTCTTGGTATGAAAAAACCTTTCCGTTTCTTTTTGCGTGTAAAAGGTACAAGGTAGGTTTTCTGAGGATTAACCATCAGGTCTTTATCCATGCACCATTGACCTACATAACTTAGAGCATCCTGCATGAGATGACAAGTTATGTCAAAATCTTTACCAAGGATAAGGATGACAATGTCATCAGCATATCCCTGCGTATAATAGCCCCTATCATTTAGATGTTTTATAAGGCTATTTACAACTAGGTTCCAAAGTAATGGTGACAGAACACCTCCTTGAGGACATCCTCTAGTAGTCTTTTTTCAAATGATTCACCGAAGATGTTCATTTGTATATATCTATCCGAAATTAAGGCCTCAATCCAAGTACACAGGGTCTGATTAATCCCTGCCCTTCTAAGTGCATTGAGGATGGATGGATGGGAAATATTATATAAAAACACCCTGGATGTCGAGGAAAGTTGCCAAGGCAATATCCTTTTGATCCAGAGTGGCTTCAATCTTGGAAACTAGCTGATGTAGAGCAGTCTCAGTAGATTTGCCGGGTTGATAGGCAAATTGAAGAGCATGCAAGGGACTATTTCTACCCAAGTAATCTCTAATATGCCGATCAATGATTTTCTCCATAATTTTAAGAAAGAATGAAGAAAGACTGATTGGTCTGTATGACTTGGCCTGGTCATAAGTGTCCTTGCCAGGTTTTGGAATGAAAACAATTCTAGTCTTTTGCCATGTCTTTGGTATATATCCCAGGGCCAAACTAGTTCTATAAATTCTAGTTATTACTGGTATGACAACCTTCTCTGCCTTCTGGATCATGATGGGCATAATTCCATCAGGCCCAGGGCATTTTAGAGGTTTAAAGGCAAAGATTGCCCATTTAACAATGTTGCAGTTTATGATATTTTTAGCGATGGTCCATTGATTGCTATTGACTCTTTGCAAAGAGCCAATGCAATGTTCCCCTTCGTTGCTATAAATATCTCTAGCTCCCAGGAAGTGGGTCCTGGTCATAATTTCCATAACCCCTTTTCCGGAAGCAGCAAAATTACCCTCCTCGTCTTTTAGAGTACCAACCAAAATAGGTTCATCCCTTTTAAGGAGTTTCTGGAGTCTAGCTCCTTCAGAAATAGAATCTATCTCGTCACAGAACTTCCTCCAGGAGTTAATTTTGCTTTTTCTAACAAGTTTGTTATAAATAGTGAGGGCCATTTTATAGTTCTCCCATTCACCATTTTTCTTAGCTTTGTTAAAAAGTTTTCTAACATTTGCTCTTTCGGCAGCTAGAGAGTCATTCCACCAAGGGCATTGGAGTTTAGCTCTTCTAGTGCAAATGGGGCAATTGTTATGATAAGAATCTAGAATACTTCTCTGCAGAAGATCTGCTGTAACTTCTAGATCGTAGTTGTCTCTAATAGGTCTGTTCCCGAGCTCAATCAACCCAGTCAGTTCTTCTTGGAATTTCTTCCAGTCCGTCCTAACTGGGTCTCTGAATATGCGATCCAGACACACGTTAGAGTGGATTTCAAAATGGATGTTTTGATGACCTGAACCAGAAGGTCTGTCATCTACTTTCCAGTATTTGATATTTTTACTAATCAGCGTTGTCGCTATAGTAATGTCAATTACTTCAGATCGATTGGAAGTAATAAAAGTTGGTTCGTTGCCCTCATTTAGAATATCTAACCCGTAGTTTAGAATAAATTCCAAAAGGTACTCACCTCTTTTATTTGTGTCCGTACTTCCCCAGACAACATGATGAGCATTACAGTCTAGTCCTAGGACTACCTGTAAGTTGTTATCTCTGCAAAAGTTCATGAGCTTGTGCAGAGAATGGTCAGGTGGAGCCTTCTCTTCATAGGGCAGGTATCCAGAGCCAAAAACAATTTCCCTGTCCCTACCCTCTATGTTGAGTCTGACTTTCACAGCTGTCAGGTCCCTAAGAATAAATTCAGAGAGGGGAAGAACCTCAATGTTTTTATGTAAGAGTATACAAGTTCTAGCGTTACCATTAGTACAATAGATAAGCTTACCTTTAGTTCCTTTGAGACCACTGATTCTCCCCTTAACCAACCAGGGTTCCTGAATCAGGGCCAGGTGTATATCCCCAGCAAGAAACTTCTTACTGAGGTTAGTAGTACCACTTCTACTGTGGTGGAGGTTGGCTTGAACTACCTTCACCCCCATCAGCAGGAGCAGGTTTGTCAAGTACTTTAGCCTGCACTTGGTGAAGTCCAATATGAAACCTATATCCCCTTACACGAAGTGTGGCAGCATCTAATTCAGGCACACTAAAAACGATGGTCCGCCCAGATGGGTCGTTCTTAATGTTAAGAACATTCCACTCCATTGGAGTGACCCCACCGTTCTGAGCCTCGATTTTTCTCAGGAGCTCTTTAGGTTCCAGTTCACTACATATTTTTGGCAGTTTTGCAATTATCTTGGTGGTTCTGACAAGTTTCCTTGCCTCACCCACCAAGAGTTTATGTTCCTGCCAAGGGCTTATATCACTGACATTCTGTTCCAGCCACTTTGAGCTCTCCAGATCTGCACAGTTGATAATAAGAGCCCCGTTCTCAAGTTTACAGGATAGGAAGGTTGGGGCAAAACCCTCCTCATTCCTTCCTATTTTCCTGGTTAACAAGAGTTCCAGGTCATAGGCCTGTTTCTCTGTTAACCGTTTTTTCGGATGACCTTCTAAGAGCACGGCCATCTTGATCGCCGTGAGAGCCGCCCTGTAAGTAAATCCCTCAGGTCCTTCTCTCTTGGCAGCCTTTCCGACCTTGCCCTGGTTCATCCGGTTGGCAGGACGCTTCTCGCCTTTGGTTGCCTTGGGTTTTTCAACCCAAGTCCCCTCAGCGATTTTGCGCTCCTTCACCAGCTTCTTTTTCTGGGCACCAGATATTCTCTTTTTAAGCTTGATTCTGGTCAGAGAGTCAGTCATGCTAGAGATAGCTTCCTGACTCTCACCAGAAGAAGATGGTTTGGAGGTCATTTCTACCTCCTGTGAAGGTTTCATTGCTACCCCTTCATTAGATTGTCTCTGAGTTCCCTTGTCTTTTTCAGAAAGGTCTGCTTCAGAAGTTTCTCCTGCAAAAGCAGAAATGTTTGTTATTTTTAATGTCTTTTCAGCCATATAATAACAGTTAATAAGCTCAGGTAATATGACAGTCCACCCAGCATTGCCTGAGTTACTGGGCAAGGCAATTTACTCTAGAAGTTCGCCAGGCAACTAGAGGCTCCGTTAAGACACCAATACCGCGGTGCCAATTAGCCCTAGGCACGGATCGCATAACACCAAGGTTTACGGGAGCTGGTTCGCGGCCTCTTATTCTATATTCAAGGCTATCCTGTCATTCCTACAGGACGTTCGGCGATCCACCACCTGCCTACGCGCCTGGTGGCTAGCTCAAGCCCCAGAGGGGTACGCATACCCCCTGGTTCCAGGTAACAACCTGTAACTCACAATTTAATAGACCAAAAAAATAATAGTGCAAGAATTTTTTGTTCGAAATGTCACCTTTCCAAAGAGCAAAACTTTAAGAAATATCGACCACTACAGTCATCTACTGAATAAATAATGTATGTGGGTTTCTTTTATTGCAATCAGATTTTATGACGTCATACATCACGTGACATCAATCCGATGCAATTTGTTATAATTGTTTTGTTCTCAGCTAATAAACAATTTTTTTCGAGAAATCTATTAAGAATAATTGGCTTTAATTTAAAATATTATTAGCAGGAATCTTATGGAAATCAGCAAAAGAAAGAGCTTATAGTCCACTAAATACCTTTCTTAGATTTCATTTAAAGAATTTTGAATTATTGGAAAAAAATTTTTTAAATCTACTGGAATAATATAAATACAATACATTAAAAAATAACTTTAAAAAAATTAAATATTGTATTTTAATTATGTGCTAACTAATGCATAAAAAACGACGCAAGCATCTGACATGTAAAAGTAGGAAAGGAAAGATTTTTTAGATGAAAAGTTCCAAATACAAAGTGCTTTTTATTTATATTTAGTGGAAAAAAATGATTGAACTAATAAAACTATTCTGTTTTTATATTAGTTCGCTAAATTATTCATTCATTGTCGTGTGCCAGCTAGGCTGGCAACATGGGGTGCGCTGCTCCACTTTTCCAACTGAACTATATTTTGGTGTGAAGTCCGACTTCCTCAGTACACACATGCCATATAGACCCGTTTATAGGGTAGGCAACCATTCCCTCCACATTCATACAAGGAAAGGACAAATACAGGATAGATAGAGAGAGAAAGTACATCCATGCCCGAACCGGGATTTGAACTAAGGACCTCCTTATCCGTAGTCAGGCACGCTGACCACTAGACAGGTTGGGCGTCGTTCGCTAAATCATTGTTATATTAAATGAATTGCTCAATATAACCAAATTCTTCATTCTGAAAATATTCATTTATCTTGCCTGGATTAATCTGTTTATTAAGACAACATTTGTTTCACGATGGCTTCTTTAACCGATGGCTGGACCAATTAGATTGAAAACAGTTAAAAACATCCACAAATGAGATAGAAGGTACTGTTGTCTAAGTCAGTTAACATCTTTTCTTTTCTCACAAAAACGGAAGTAGTATCAAATGTAGCCGGATGCAGTCTAAAATGATACATTTCACATACTTTAATCGGTAAAAGTTTACTTACGGATACCTCCTGATTTTTTTACGCCAAACTGTGAATAATAAATGGCAACCCTAAAATGCTTTAGTTAAAGCCCTGAAAATACCAGGGTTACCAAAAATTAACGCCAAATTTTTTGCCAAACTAAGGTACACCCGCTTCTACATCGAACTGCTTTAATCGAAACAAATTAACAGTTTAATTTGATTTTGCCCCGTGATAGTTCCAGATTTCTCCACAGTAATCTATGTAAAATAAACCTGATGCCCCTCTGAACATCCAATCCGCTCATCCTTGTCTTCTCATCTTCGAAAAGGGAAGGAGAAAAATTGGAGAAAATATTAAGTTCCCAAGATCTTAAATGACTATCACCCGTTGCTCGTGTTTCCTAATTTGAGCGCTTAGCTCATGCTGTAGAATGACTCGCTTCCTGCCTTTTCCTCGTTTACCTCTGGGGCCTCCCATAAAACATGTGCTTCTATGTCTCTGAGTTACGGTTACAGAGAAACTGAGATATCGTGGAGTAAAATGGAAGATAGTGGAGATAAATAAAGTGACCGGTGATAGAAAACTTAAAGCCGCTCTTTGTTGGTGAAATATTGAATGGTTTGTGCGAGCAATAAATGTCAATTTATTTCAAACCTAATGTAAATAAAAATGGATGTGTATACTTTCGAAATCGGAAAGAAAGCATTTAACTTTTAAATAACGTTTTTTTTTTTTTTTTTTTTTTTTTTCTTTAGTAATTTGATCGAGCCTTAAAAATTTTCTGCGTAGGATTTTAAATGGAATAAGTTTAACTAGAATATTTTACTATAATTTTTAATTATTATACAATAGAATAAATTTTTTTATAATAAATATTTTTAATTTTCTTCTTTGTTCAATAATTAAAATGACATTTTGAAATCGCCAAAAGTATGATAAATGGAATATTTTGCCGAGCGTTAGTATCAGCTTGCCAATGCCTAATTTATTAGCAAAATGTCAATAAATGATAAGCTAATAATAAGAAATCGTATAAAAAGATTAAATGTTTTAGTTATTAAATACTAATCTATTTTCAGATATTTAACTCTTAAAATTATATATTTTTACCTCTAGAGTGCAGAAACGATAACAAATATCAAACCGCACTTTACCTCGACAACAAATCTGAAGAATAACAGAAACAATCTTTTTCAAATAATTATGTTTATTCTAGCTCAATAATTACTATGGTACTTTCAGCTATCAAAAATATATAGGCGTTATCGAACATATTTTACTTACATCATAAAACCTGCCAAATTTATGATCATATATATATATATATATATATATATATATATATATATATATATATATATATATATATATATATATATATTACAAATTTATATAAAAACTCTCTAAAATAAGATTTTCAATCATTCAATAATAGTTTTTCTTCCACAGATGTAACATTCAAAATACACACATTAATTTCTGACACACTATGACTAATATTACTCATAATTCTTTCTAACATCTTAAATTTGAGGTTCAAAATTTATTGATGGAATATGGACAAAATGAAAACTTTTTTTATTACTATAAACAATATAACATTCCTGATAATTTTGTGCACTGACAATTCTAATTGACGGAATTTATCGTCAAAATATGCAAAGGTTTACAAAGATAATATAAAAGTTTACGCAATTTGAAAATTGTGTTTTTCGCGAACATTTTGTGTATTAATTATTTAAATAGATGGTACGTCAAATGATATAAAACTTTTACAGTTAATCTAAAATTTAAGATTACTTGAAAATTATCATTCTTTTATACATTAACTATTTAAATGCAAAAGGAGTTGATCATTTATATTATGTTAAACTACTACAGTTAATATTAACTTTAATATAATTTAAAAAATGACATTTTTAATAATTTTGTTATAATTTAGCTATTTAAGAGTAGATTAAACTTATCTGTAAGTTACACAAAACTTGTACAATTAATATGAAAATTGCCACTAATAACAATTTTGTGTATTATCTGTTTTGAATTGCTTAAAAAGCTTTTTCATTGTTTATTAAACTCATACGTGAAAATTCCAATAATTCATACTTTTCGGTCGAAAATTTTTTGAAGATAATGTGATATAGTTATATAAACAACAAAACGAATATTTTCTTAAGTTTACCAACCAAGAATTAACAAGAATTAAAAGCACATTCAACAACTTCGTGATAATTGAGAGGGATTATTAAAGGAATTTTACGACAATTAAGTGATTATAAAGACCAAATAAAGAAAACAAAAATAAATGAGAAAAAATGCATTTTTACTCTAAATGATTCTCATTATTTTCGGATATGTGGAATTAGAATAGGAGTTCCAACTTATGTGTGGACTTCGTCTCTATAATTCATAACGCAAAGTTTCCATTTTGTCGGTGGGATTAAGCAACTTGAACAGTTTTTTTATTTCATTTTTTTATTCCAACCAAACTTGCATGACGTAATTTTATATGTTTCAGCTAAAAATTAATTAACTTAGTTGTTTAAATAAAATATTTAATTGGATCAGTTTAAAATGAAAGTGACATACATTAGTAATAAATGTGAATTTAAGGCGTTATTAAAAAAATTAACGTAAAGAGCACGAATTTTCTCATTCAACCTGATTATTTTGACCCAAATTTCCTCCTTTTTAGAATTCTTCGCAAGTTTTAAGAATTTTCACAAAACATTCCACACAAGTTCATTTCTAAAAGAAAAAGAGAGCGATGGAGAGGAAGTGCTTCACATTATAGTCTGCCGAGAATGGTCGAGCATGCGCAGTGGTGCGTGTGATGGACAATCGATATTTTAGTGGTCTCCATAGAAACGGAAGCCGCTATCTGTCATGGCGACGACTTTAGAATTTCAAGGACGAATATTTTTCCACTTGAATTGTCGCCGGACGGAATAACTTCATTTTTATGAACATCCGGATCTTTCGACGGAAAAAATGTCGTCCAGTTTCGAAATTAGAATAATGTGAAGAGAAGGGGACTATTTTCGTTTCGACAGCTGCTTGTGTGCTTACTTCTACTTCAAATACAGCTACCAGAACAAGTGAAGGTCTTGGTGCTTATCTTGTGGGAGTACGTCATTCAAAAAGGTTACCGATTAGAGACGAATGTTGAATATCTCTAGTTAAATTTTTGTGCTACTTCCGGTTAAGAGAAAAAAGCCACGTTTTCCAGATACTTAGGAGAAACAAGCACCTGGGCATAGTTACATTCACAAAAAGAACTCGTAATTAGAAACAGGAAGTCACATGATAGGTGCGATTGAAATTCTCGAAATAAAAGGTAATAGTTTTGCCATTTCATTCATGATTTATGATGTATTTATAGTTTTCCCGCAGAACGTGATCGAGCAAGTTAGACATACCGCCGTAGATTTAAGCTGGCATTCAATATGTTGTCATTAATCACACTTAACACGTCAAAAAAATCGAAGATTTAATTCAACGACTAATTAAATATTGATAAATGATTATAATATTAAAAGAAATATATCTGTAAGTTCATAATGGATATTGATAAATTTAAAGCAAAGTATTATAATAACTTATTTTATATAAAATGCCTATTTTTTAATTTAAAATTATATTTCAGAGAGAAATTTTAAATGAATTAAATTAAATGTTAATGTTATTAATATGAATCTTTTATTTTTTATTATTTAAACAAATTATTTTTAATTTTTTATTAAAACAGAATTGTTATAATTTAAACAGAATATAAAAAATGATTATTTTTTTATTATTATTTAAAAATGTAAAGTTATTTAATGTTCACGTAAAAATGAATTTAACATGGAAAAAATAACTGTGAAAGCAATTGCATAAAAATAAAATTTGATGGAAAATATGAAAAAATTCAATTTACACACACATTCAAATTAATGTTCACACAACATTTTTTATTTTCATCATGAATTATAAATATGTATATTAATTATTTAAATAGAAAAATTATTTATTTTTCTCTTTATTTTTATTTAAAAATGTAAAGCTGTTTTAAATGTTCATGTAAACAATTTATTTAACATAGAAAATTAATAATAACTGCGAACGCAATTACATGAAAATAAAATTTGATGTTAACTCTATGAAAAAAAATCCACCTACGTTCAAATTTATGTTCATACAATATTTTTATTTAGATCATTAATTATAAAAATGTTATATGAATCTAAAATAATTATGGATAAATTTTGTGAACAGAGGAAAATATCTCATTCAACATTTTCCTTTTATTTCATTAAAGCGTCATGAGTATTTTGATTTGAAATTGAAATATATAAAAATATTAATTGGTTCATGATAGGTTTTGTCATTCAATAAAAATTTTTTTTCTATATTTTCTATATCTTGCCTTTAAATGTATAATTGTTTTGAAACTGAAATGTTTAGAAACATGAATTACTTTATAATTCTATAAGATGAGAATAAATTCATTTATCCCTAAAAAAGTTGTGATAAAATTTTCAAAATTTAAATTAAATTTACGAATTTACTTATGATACAAAACTTGAAAACATATTTAATACTACTGTAAATTTTGTGAAATATTGCTTCTTACATAATTGCATATTTCCATTAAAATGGAAGATTTGTTTTCCAAAGTATATCATGTACCACAATATTTTCTCTTAATTCATAATTATTTAATTCGTAATGAATTATTGTTAAAGTTATTGTGTTCATTATTAAATATTTCACTTTAAATTAAATTGAAAAATAAGTACAAAAAAGCTAAAAATTAAAATGATTTATTATATATATTAAAATCATTATTACATATTAATATTTATTTATTAAATATACTAAAATTATACAGCAAATATGTATGATAAAATGGAAATATTTGTCAAAGCAAAATATCCTGAGCATGATTTAAAACATCAATGTCTGTAGCGTAAATTAGCTTCCAGGGGAAGTTTTCATAGGTATTGGACAATATTCTTCTGTTGCAAAGGAGAAAACCATGAAAACTCCCAAGTTTCAGCGACAGACACGTATGCAGAGACGAAATATCCATATCATGTTGTTCAATATTGCCTGAGATCGAACTCGCGATCTTTCACTCAAAAAATCGTTGTCCTAACACTAAAATACTGTGACCCCCGTATGAAAATATTTGTAAATATTTCAAATTTTAAATGAGTATAACTAATAACAAAAGAATCATCCTATAGATAATAAATTTTGCAAATTAATTTATTAAGCTGAAAACTTTAAAAATTTTAAAATAATAAGTTTTCTAAGTGTTATGAATGCTTTTAAAAAACGTTAAAATATATTTTCCTAGTAAAGTTAGGTAAACTGTTTTTTCTTAATTTTATTTGTTTGCTGTTAAGCTATATTTAATTTATGCATAAAATATAATTTGAAAACCAGAATTGTACACGTACACCTTAAATTATTTGCAGTATAATTTATAAAAGATATTTATTTGGTTTCATACGTGTATTTAAAATAACAATAATTGTCTTCAAGTTTTTTTTAATATAGACACATGAAAAACATCAAAATAGGATATATATATATATATATATATATATATATATATATATATATATATATATATATATATATATATATATATATATATATATATATATATATATATATATATATATATTAAATTCGTTTTAATTTTAGTTTTTTAAGCGGATGCTTTAAATTGAAATCCACAGTTTCACGAATCTTCAACCTAAAGTAAAATTTAAAATTTGAAAAAAAAAAAAAAAAGAGTGTACCACATTTTTTAAGTAACTGTTTACATTAGATTTCGAATTTGTCTGCTTTTCATTTTATATAAATTATAGAAGTTAATCGTAGAAGGAAATAAATTTGAAGTCAGGGGTGCGCGTAAATTTGTTTAAAAATCAGGATGAGAATAGAAAAAATATCCTCGGATTTTTACACAAATTAAAAGACATTTCCATTTCACTTATTAGTAAGTAATTAATTTATTACTTTCAAGCAATAAAAATCCTTGAATAAAATTAAAGATATCTTTTCTGCTTGTTATTTTTAATAAAAATTTATCATTGTAACATATTTAACTTGATTACCACTCGTAAAAATGGGACTCACTGAAGCAAGGTCTATGGAGTAAAAGGTTGAGAGTTCGATCTCAACCACTGTTTTATAACTTGAGACCCATATTCTCTGTGCACGCATATGAAAGTTATAAAATGCCCTCACAAAAGTGAAAAAGCGATGAATATTCAGTGGCATAAAACAGTTTTCAAATGTCACTTTTATCAAATCTGTAAAAGTCACAAATATTTATTTTCGTTGACTATAAAGACAAGAACTTTATTTATTAAAAACAATTGAAAGATTTTTCAATTGTTATTAAATAATATAGGTTAGTATTGGATACTAACCTATATTATTTTACTTTAAGAATTTTTGGATATAAAATTTTTGTTTAAATTAATCGCATATTATTTTTACAAAAACCATGTTTAATTCGAAGAGGTTTAGATATGTCTTATAGTAAAATGGATCCAATAAGAAAAATGTTTTCTATAAACGTGTTTAATAATTGCAAAAAATATTTTATTTTGAAGTATTGAATATAAATTATGAAACAGTAATATTCCTAAATTTCTGCGTAATTAATTTTGAAATTTTATTAAAAAATATTTTTTCACAAAGAGTAAAAAAAGAAAACAACCAACAATGTTAGATTGATTCACTTAATCAACAATTTAATTTAACTTAATCTCCTTATACATAAATTTTATCCTTATAAAATTTCAGTTAATTTCTCAGATTTTTATAATTTAATATTTAATGTGTATTACAATTTCCTATGTATACTTTATGCAATATTTCACTTCATATGCAAATAAATATTAATAAATTCAATCATATCTTCTTCCTCCTCCAGATCAATGTCAATATTGAGAAAGTAGATCCTCTGGTGGTGCCTTCGATCGAAAGAGTTTAGAGCGAAATCGTACTTTCACCTTCATGGTGCTCTAGTTAAACAAAAAACCCACTGACTTAAATTCTCATATCCAACGGCATAACGAGCTTGGCTTGTCCAAGTGTCATAAGTAATACCAACACATTTTCTGTAATATATATATATATATATATATATATATATATATATATATATATATATATATATATATATATATATATATATATATATATATATATGTATATGACCTTGCGTATTGGATAGTTAAACTTAATTGTGACATGCTCATGCTGTGTATAGCTTTTTATATTGTCCACAACAGCTACATCCAGTGAAGGCTTTTCACAGACAGCTTGTTTAAAAAAAGTAATTGTACATCAACTAAGTAACAAAAAGAAAATTTAAGAGGTGAAAATTCCCTGACTAGATAAAAAAAAAAGCTTATTACTAATGCGTCAATTGTCTATCCAGTTCCATAAGGAACTGACTTAAAAGAGTTAATGTTCTGTTTCAGCAGTTTGTGGGTTCGATCACCATCAAATTCGAATTTTTTTGTCATCTTGTAGAGGATAGTTTAAAGGCCAAAGGACGTTGTCAATTGTCTGGAACCAATGAGGACTGCCATCTGAGAGTCTTTACATAACTAATGGTATTTGAATCAAACCTGTGTGGTATAAATCCAATCCAAAATAGCACTGTACTGTAATTTTAATTAGATTGAAGCCTTGTTCCTATGGGTTTAAAATCCACTTTAAAATGTAGATCTTCATTCAGTTGCATCTCGAGTGTTAAGATTAGCCATAGAGAAATGAATTAATTAATCCCCCCAACGTATGTTTCAAAAACATTTTTTTTATTATGCTTTCTAAATTTATTACCGTATAAACTTAAACAAATATTGTTATTCTATGTTTATTATTATTATTAAAATTTAATAATTTTTAACTAAAAATTAACTTTTTTTAGAAAGTAGAGAATATTTGTAAATTGAAATGAAGTGTTCAGTACTTTATTTCAATCTACAAACATTGCATAGGAGTAATGTATTTGGTGAAAGTGAGAAAATTTGAGGAGCACACATTGTTGAACATAGAATTTCATTTCATCAAAAGATTAATTAAAAATACTGCTTGTAGGGGAAATTTTGGTGCTGTAAATTAGGCTAAATAAATGATAAATAAGTAAATGTCACATGAAATATGTCAACAACACTTAGCAATATTAATGGTTAGTAACTACTGAGATTTAAAGTGACAAAAATGTCGCTTGAAAAGATATCAGCCGTCATATTTATTCATTATATATTATTTGTCTTATTTCATTTGCTTCTTCAATTTAATTAATTATTTCATTTTATTATTTTAATTGTATTTATTTTTTTACACGCATGTGTTCTAAAATTAGAGAGAATTTCACATTTCATTACATTTCGATCAATATATTGTTAGTTTAAGGTATCTTATTACCTGTAATAACAGTATTTTCTAATTAGTCTAATATTATTCCTAATAAGAATCACTTTGACTCAATTTAAATGAAGAGGAAATAGTTTCCAGTATTTACTATATTTAGCTGTTCTACTCTTTTGAAAGATTTATTACATTATCTGTAATCCTGTTAACCTACAGGGTCACAGAAAGTCACCCGAACATCACTTCCTTCAACACATATCCGCAGCCTCCTTATTTTTCATTTGCTTTTGTGTCTTCACGGTGCGATTTATTGCGTTTTCATTACGCTTTTGAAGTTGAAATAGACGTGATAACATTCCATTGGCGTGAAAAACCCGTATTTTTGCCACCTGCAACAATAATGAAAAATATTTATAAGCAATTTTTGTTATTTATTTCGAACTTCCTACATTTTTCTTTATCCAAAGTTGAGACTGCACAGTACTTACTTAACAGAGTGCGTTCCATCAATGCTGTATGTATGCCTTGAAGGAAAGATAATTTATCTGAGCCTAAAATACAATTGTGTTAAGGAAGAATTCATTTTATTCAACAAAAATATAAATTTTTCAATAAAAAAATTATTTAGTACTATAATTTATTATCAATTATTATTATAAATAAAAAGATTATTTATTAATATCAGTAATTATTATTTCATATAAATTTTTAATAAATAACATATGAATAGTGGAATAATTCGCTTATAAACTATTAGTTTATAAAATAATTTTAAATTTATAATTTACTTATTAATTATTCATAAATATATCTTTGTTTTTCTTTTATAAAAGTAACAGATAGCGATGGCATTGAAAAATAGAATGCTTGGAGTAGGATTTGATCAGGCTTATAAAACTTAAAATGAATTGCTCTGTTAAAAAAATTTTTGAATGAACAGAGCATTATATATTGTTTCTAGTCTTGCATCTGGTCTGATAGAGTCCGACATTCATTCGTTGACAATAACGAAGTCTAATATAAGAAGTGGACACAGTTATGGCTCTCTTTCCAGTCCTGTCCAAGACAGTCCAAAATGTGCTGAGGAGATACCCTTTGCTGCCCCCAGAATACGTGAGACTTTTTAAGTAAATCGGGACTGGCTTGCGTTGATATGGCTCACACTAAGGAGAGATAGCGAAGGTTTTTTGCCATTGTATCAGGTATTAAAATTAAATTTTGGAACTAAATCATAAAAAAAACAAAGTGAAATTAAGTTGTGTGGATATCGATAATATATTCAGGATATCAGAAACCCCTTTACTTTCTCAAATTCTACATCGTAAGTTTATCTTTTCCGTTTGGCAATTCATTTAAATCAATGAAACCAATGCCGTTAGAACATAATGAAGAAACATGTCAGTTTAATAAAGGTGTTGTAAAATAAATATAAATGTGATTGTATGATATTATATGAAGTCTTTATATTTACACTAAATTTTGAATACATATTTAAATAGACATTTAAACAATCACTTTGTTTTATTTATTTTATTATTGTATAAGACGATGCAACTTAACATCGTTTCATTTCATATAGATAAAGGAGAATAATTTAAAGCTGTATTTACATCATATGATAAATATTTCAGATAACTATAAAAATCTATGAGAAATGTAGTAAAAATTTGAATGTTTTTATATCCATAATTGGATATTTTTTTATTTGTATATCCGTATTGTGTTTCAAATCATTTCATGCATACTTTTATCGGGAAAGGATTATGTTTAGCACGTAAGAAACTATTAGGGGCATCCACTCCACAAACTAGGAATCAAATAGAGACTATTTGTTAATTTCATAAACTTTAAAAAATTGGCAATAAAAAATGTTGCTTAATAACTTTTTTAGTGTAATAACACGTCTACCAACTCTCATATGGCAATGAACTGGGCTGTAATTTTTAAAATATGCATATTTTAATGCTGAAATTTCCTTTTGTTTGAAGTACTGTTAAATTGACTAAAAAATTACTCTTGTGGTATCATTTTTTTTTCTAAATTATTTTAGCACACAGAAAGATCCTAACAAGTAGTTTATTTAAGTTAATATCCGTATATCCTATATCACATCACGATCATTCAGGATAAATCTGAAAAATAAATATTGGTCCCAAAATTTTTAACTATAATTAGTTATTAACCTCTTTTATTATTGAAAGCACTGCATTCTCACAATTTGCGTCAGTTAAGTTTCTCGTCTAGTAGTCATTTTGTGCACTCAAAATTCTTTTGTTGGGAACCGAAACTTGATGAGCTATTACGAATACATATGATTGAAGTGGGAATCGAACCTAAGATATTGAACTAGCGGCCAGTTCAATAATATTTGTGTTTACTAATTTAACATGATAAATATGAAAAATTTGACTTGAATTATAGGTTTTTATAAATGAGTACATTAGACGCTCGTTTTTACGAATCTCTAATTTACGAACAGTCACATTTTTACAAACTAGGGGCAAGTTCTACCCTGACATAATAAACCGAATGATAATCTTAATTCTCTTTTAATGATTAAAATTTTGAATTTCATATTTGACAGTTAGTTTTTTTTTAATGTTTATAATTTTATGTTTCTTTTTTAATTTTTATTTTATGTTTTTATATAACATATGAGAACTTGATTCATTTTTGAATAACGAAGCAACATGGGAATGCCTTATAGGCGTTGTGGGAACAACCGTTGTGAGACATCTGAATATCAGATATATGATGGGAAAGAATTCGACTTCTGCCCTCACCGTAAGTTAGAGTAAAGAAAGGGTTAAACTCCGACAAGGAACCTCTTCGGTGCCTAAAAGCTCTTTCGCAGATTTTTTAAATTTAGACTCCCGTGTGATACACACGGTAGAAATATAAAATGATGAAAGTATGGAGAAAATAAGCAATGAGAGAGAGAGAGAGAGAGAATAAAAAAGAGCTTTCAGGTATCGAATCAGAAAATAATGTAGTGCAAAGACCACCCCCAAAAGAAGCTATTAAATGGCTAACAGGGCCAAAGTACTTTTCTAGGAAAAAAATCTGCGAAATGCTTTTATACATTGAAAACAAAATGGAAAAATATATTTTTAAAAATATAATTTTTAAAAATAGAAAAGTTAAATGATTTCTTCGCTTGGTTTTCATGCATAAAGTGAAAGTAAATACTCTTTTAAAATATGAATCTTATTTTGCAAGTGTTTCTTATCATGCATTTTCAGTAATTTTTTTCTAATATGGTATATAAAAAAAAGTATTTTGGTAAAAAAATCACATCTTAACAAACTAACACATTATTTTTCTATTTTACGAACTGTTTTACCGGTCCTTCTGAGTTCGGAAAAACAAGCATCCACTGCATATCATTATTATGGTATGATTTTTTTGAAAATGTACAGTATTAAAGTCTATTTATAGAAGAAAAGACGGAAAAGAACTGTCATTTAAAGAAATTGCTGCAAACCTTTTTCTTTTGAAGTTTCGGACATTCGAAATTAAAATAGGAAATGCGACGTTTTTTCCTCCTGGAATTCCTCTTCGCGGGTACTTCCTCAGGGACTTTATCTGAAAACATTTTTATTTCTATCACAAAGGGAGCGATGCGTTCAGATAAAACACGACCCTGAGTAAAGTGGCGATGAATGGAGCCAGTGTCGTGCTCAGACCACCGCCGAGTGATATCTGTGCCACATTTCAAGGGTATATTTTTAGCTGCTTTGTGTTATTTGACAGCAGGAGAAGAGTTAATTGAAGCTTTTGATAGCGTTAAAAAAATAACACCTCTATCATCAAATAATGCTTTTTTCCCTTCGCTTAATCGAGTGTAGTGGTTGGAAAAATGAATCGCACAACAACGAGATGCACGATTACGATAAAAATGATTATTTTTAGACATTATAACATTGAAATGAAATGCATTAAATATACGCTGGAAATTACAAGAGTGCCAATTTCGGAAAAAAAATCTTTCTATATAAAGTAACATTTCTCAGATTTTACACCCTCAACATAAAGCACCACAAACCTCAATCTTTTTAGGTTATCATATTAGCATTTATAACAGTATTTGTTTTACATTATTTTGTAAAAGAAGCATCTGTATTATATTTACTTAATTATATTAAGTATAATAAATCATAAAATATGTATCTATAATGTAAACAAAAATTAATATATAACAAATTTATAAAATTATAATAATTTAAAATAATAAAATAATTCTTAAATCAAAAATAGGAAAAAGGTATTTTTGAAAACACAGTATTCCTCACTACACTCAATGAATAAATCTCCTATATTTTGTTTAAAAAAAGAGTGCTTTACATTGTTTAGTTCTGAATTTTTCTACAATTTTATATTTTTTATTAAAATGTGTTCATTTAAAGATCCTCTTAAAAATATTGCTTTATTTAATAATTTTCTGGCAGTTTATTTTTGCTAGTCGATTCCGATAAACATAAACAATCCTTTCTAATTTTTAAATCTTGCGCAAATGGCAATTTGATATAGCATGACCTCATCTTCAAACTTCCATACCACCGGAAAAAAAGGACAATGCTTGGTTGGTAGATCTTCCTTGGTTCGAGAGTAGTTCTTAGTACTCTCGAACCAAGGAAAAACAATATTGTCCCCTACTACTCAATGAATATAAAGTAATAGATTTTCCATAAAAGTAAAATATTTTGAGTATTTTGCTTTCGTAATTTTTTACGCACACATATTTTAATAGATATTTTAATTATGACTTTTAGTTTAATTTTTCGTGAGTAGTGCCATGCCCATAATCTTCATTAATCTTAAAAACTCGTACAAGTTGATCGTACGGATTTTTTTACAAACAATGTGCGATGTTCTGCGTTGAAACGAGAACGACTACTATAAATTGAATTAAGTTATACTGGTTATTACTATTTGGCTAAATCAAAACATAGCTCTGAAAACTATTATTTAAAAGCTAAATTACGTCGTTTGTGATGAATTTAAACCATTATCAACAGCGATTTGTATTCACTGTACAGTTGCTTACGCCACCAAGCGCATCACCTGAACTTCGCTTCTAGAATTGGATACGCGTGTTTCTTCCCTTCCTTCTCTAAAACTGTCATCTGTTCATAACCCCTAGGGTAAAGAAAAATATACACGCCGCATGGTTTCCCCTTTCTTTCTGTATTCCAAAGGAGTAATGTTTTCTCAAAAAATTAATTTATTATAAGAAAAGTATATATAGTGTTTATTTCTTGAAACATTTATATTCCAGCTTAAAAATAATGATATCTGTTTTTTCTTCGACTTTTGAGAAAGTGTTGTCTTTAGTTCTTTGAATACGCTTCCGATTGAAAATATCCGATTAGATCATGGGAAAGAAATCCCAATTTTAATATTTAATAATTTTGGAGCTTAAGAGACTTTTCTTGAAATTTATTCCTGAATTCATTTGTATTTAACTAATACGTGAGAGTTCATTTCTGTACTAAAGCATCTATAAAAATGAGTTTATAAAACCAGTTTCTAAAATCTTACTAAGCAATAAATTTCATGTTTCATTAACATCATCTTTCGATTCATTTTTTTTTCTGAAGTATGTTCTTAAAATGAAGTTTAAATGAAACTTCTAATTAGTGGGAATAATCGCCAGAGTAAGAACTGCTTCGGCATAGATTTGATAAAAAAAAGAAAAATTCATTTCAAAATTTTTTTCTTAACCGAATTTAAAAGATATGTCAAGAATATTATGCTAACATCACTAACTTTTTTAAGGGTAAATGAAAATTGTGTTTCCGTATATGAGAACAGTATGGTGAACCTAAATAATAAATATCATCGTAATCCCATCAAATAAATTATTAAATAAATTTTACTTATTTTTAACAGATATTTTTTTCATATATGCTGGGATCATCTATTGACTTTTATGTCATTTATATATTAAGGCAGTGTTTTACTACTTAAAGTATTACGAAGTACTAATGCAAAATGATTAAAAATTTTAAATTAATTAATTGTATTTTAATTTAAAATGTAACTAAACAATGCAATTTAAAATTAAATTAATTAATTAAATATAAGTTTGCATTTTAAAGATTTTAAATCGCATTTAATTCTTTTCCATTATTAGTAATCTGGAATGCAATTCAAAAGAAGAAATCAAAAATAATTTTGGCTCAGTTTAATGAATTTTTCTAGATTTTTATAAAGATTTAGAATTATTTTTTTCTTTTATTTCAACATTCTTGAAAATTGTCACCAAATTATAAAGTCATAAAATCATTCTATAATTCTAAGAACCAAAAACAGTTCATTAATGATGCAAACCAGATAACCGATTGTTTTTCAATTCTATATCTCAACACATCGACATTTGATAAAATGTAGAAAACGAGTGAAATTTTTTTATGCAATTCAAACGCAATTCTTAATTAAAAACGGATAAAATATTTGTATCTTTGTGTATTTCATAAAGTTACCCGTTTTGAAAGTATTTCTTTTATTATTTGAAATAAAAATTCACACACACAAAAAATAAAATTATTTCTTTTTTTATATTATAACAAAAGGGTCTCCTTTGTTTATTTTAATAATGATAAAATAATTTTTGATTCTATAGAAGATTTCTCTCTGTCATATATACAAAATTCTAACATTATTTAGAATACCTAGCCCTTTTATAGAGTTTTAAGCAAATCATAAAAAATATATTTATATATATATATATATATATATATATATATATATATATATATATATATATATATATATATATATATATATATATATATATATATATATATATATATATATATTATATATATATATATATATATATATATATATATATATATTTATATTTCATTGTCATACATTCTTATAATTTGACAATTCACGTTATTGATACATAATGTTGTTTCCACTGCAATAGGTCTGCCGTAAAGGAGAAAAAAACCTTACAGACAACCAGTCGCTTTCCATAGATATATTTGAAGTATAGATAGAATATCCATTTTAAATATAATTAATATACCGAGATGAAATTTGCTCCGCAAATCTAAAATATTAAATCCAAATAATCGCAGAGAAAGGGTTAAACATATGCATTTTGAAACTAAAATAAGTTTATAAAATAAAAGGAATTTATATTTTGCTACTTTTTTATGAGCATATAAAATATTCTATGTAAAAATAAATTTTAAAGACTGTAAAAGTCAGTGTAATAAGTTATTTGCTTTTAAATTTGGTGATTGAAATCATAAAAATTCATCCTTTTTTATTAGAAATATTTTTAAATATCACTCACATTTAATAAATCATTCCAGATGAATTTGAGAGAATTTCTCCTCATAAAACTATATTTCTTTTATTTAATAAAATATTAAGCATGTAGATTTATTAAGATGTTTTGTATACATGCCCAAAATGAAATTAACAAAATTGAGGACTAAGGCTTCGTGTTAAATTAAATAAATTAGAGTTATTAGTATGTAGTGGAGAAAACAAAACCTTAAAAATTACAAAGAAGTTATTCTTATTTAAAAATAATAAAGGCATCTTAAAAATTAATATCATCAATATCTCTATGTTTTTATCATTGCTTTACAAAATTTCAATTATTTGTATTCATAAATAACTCTATATGGAAACATATTATACTCAAGAAAAGAAATAATAATTAATTGTCTTCTCGAAAAAACAGAATATCACTATAGAAAAGTATAATTATAATTTCAAATAGATTATTTCATTTTCAATTAACAGCATTTTTAAAAATAAATTACTTACATTTGAACTGTATTAGAATAGGATGTGAAATGGAAAAAGATTAAAAATTAAAAGAAAAATTTTAATTTTCGGTTGTTAAAGAATTTAGAAAAAAATTATTTTTTTGAAAAAAAAAACGGATAGAATTATTGTATTTATATAAAAAAAATTATTAAATATTATTTTTTAACTTAATCATTGCTGAAAAGTTTTATGATGGAATATATTATTTTATATCGAATTTTTATTATATGATTTAACGTATAATTTGCTGTGTCTGATTATTCTGAATGAAAAATGTTAAATATATTAACTTGTGGTTCTAAAGGAATCAATCATCATTTTTTCCTGTTTTTATGAACAAATATTTGAAGATTTATAATAATTGAGATCCCATTTATAAGTGTATATGGAATATTATAAATAATTTCTATGTCATCAATTACATTATTTCTATTTATTACCATTTTTATTATCATTATTAAATAGAAATAGTTTGCTGTTGCCAAAATAAGTAAAAATCATAATTTGAAACATTAATTCAATACCTTATTTAAAACATATCTTTCAAAATAATATTTTTCATTTTCTTTTACTTTACAGTTGTGTAAACTACTGCTTCATTTATACAAGCACTTGGTTCTAAAGGTCACCTTTTGCAGTAAAGGAAGAAAATTCCTCATTAAATCAAGACCATTCGATTTCCGTAATTGAAATAAGGAAAAAAGAATACCGTGACATTCGCCGAATTATCTACAAGACGGAAGTAACGGCTGAGACAGGAACCATTATTAAGACACAGATACGATTTTTAATCCTATATTTTCGATAACTGCGACTGTAGAGGAATCAAACTGTTACTGAGCATTTCTGCGAATACGTTGCACAAAAAGGTTACTCTCAAAAGATAGATAATCGTCGAAGAGCATAAGGAAGCGCAAGTGAAATTTTAAATCTATCCTTTCATCACGACTCTGAAGTGATATATGGGGAACAGTGATTCTGAGAGAACCAGTTCTTGATTTTTTTTACCCGTTTTTTTGTCGGACATGGCTCCGGACTGACATGGACAGCGGGCTGGGAGTCCAGTGGCCACTCAGCCCTTTCGCCACTGCGGTCGCCACTGGGGCGTTCTTCGCTTTCTGCGTTGCCTTCTTCAAGAGACGCTGCAAGGAGGAGTCCGACTCAGGTGGAACCCACTGCGATGACGATGATGTTGTGCAGGCCAGCAGTGTTCCTCATTTGGATGAATGTTCTGGTGCAATAAGGAGACATGTTTTAAAACTCGAAATACCGACCGATATTATCGATACATCAATATTTGGATTTTCATCGCTATCGTATTCCCGAAGTGATCCTAATTATGAACGGGCAGAGGTCGCTACTTTCGCTTTACCTCAAATAAGTGAAGAAAGGATTTGTCCTTTAACAGTTTCCCTTTCAAACAATAGTGATAGGTTTTTGAAATTTTTCTTCGGAACTAGACCGTACGTTAAGGAAAGGATCAATTTATCTATCATTGATCATCCTGTTATTCCTCTCCCAAAGTTAGATTCCAGATGATTGCTTGAGATTTAAAATAAATAATTTTTATGGTTTACCGTTTGAATTTTTAAGACAGCAAAATTACTTCCGAAATGTTATTCAAGGAAATTATTTTCGTGGCCTTAATTTCATCGAGAACAGATCATTCATTTCGAAATCGATGCATAAGAAATGCAGGCCAATTACTTATGCTGCTAAGAACATTTTGCTTCTTTCTGAACTTAGAAAACTCTCTAGTGAAATTTCCATTATATCGAACCTAGAATCTCAACTGAAACTTTCACAAATTGTTCCCGAATCGCTTTCTAATAAAAAATCGGAAATAGAGATGTTTTCCAAACAAAACAAAGACGACAGTATTCTTCAAAAAACTAACACGAATTTTTCTACAAAAAAACAAATTGAAATAAAATATGATAATATGAACGAAAATCTCAAAACAACAAAACCGCAGAATCAAACGACAGTGGAGGAAAAAGATGATAATTTAAATATTTTACCAAAGGATAATTTAACTCCTAAGGATTTAACCAGGGACGAAAATCTCTTTTCTGAAAACAACAGCATGAATTTGCCACTAGGTGACAATTATGGTTTGAAATCGACTGAATATTCGAACACAGTTATTTTGACAGATGAAATCGGTTGTTTGAATCAAAACGTTGCGCAAAAGATGGAATTCATTGATTTGACAGAAAATTCTAGTGGGGAATTTTCAGGGAACATCATGGATTATGATATTCAAGTGGATATTTCGAGTGGGAGGCATGTGGTGTTCGGGAATAATATCAATTCAAATCATTTAATGGATCCTCCTACTATGGAGCGTTCCAAAAATATAAATCGTGCCAGTGGTGTCAAAAGTGAAGCGCGTCGTTTTTTCGAAGCATCCGCCACATGTGGGTCGAGTCACTGTCAAGATGTCACATGCGAAAAACCAGGGTCCGCGACACGTGTTTTGGGTGGAGTGGGAGTTATTGAGGTGAAAAAGTCGATAAATGACGGCGAAGTGAGCTTCCAGGAGTCGAGATCGATGCTGGAACACGTCCAAGGAAGAGGCGATAAGCGAGAAGCAGCGATGAGAGCGCAGCGGCAAAAATATGGTGAATTATCGGTCGTACTCGAAACCTGTACGATAGGAGCTAATCGGCCCGAATTCTCGATCAGGGGGAGAAGAGAGAGCGGCGGCATGACAACAAACGGTCGTGACGTCAGAGGGGAAAGAGAGAGGGGTGGCTCTACGTCACACACTCAAGTGGCAGATGAACGAGAGGCAGCCTCGGCATCGCGGCAAATGGACCGACTGACGGGCGAGCGGTCGGATGTAGCAGATGACTCGTCCGCGTGCGTTTTCGAGACGAGCGTCACCAGCGAGACGGTGATTAGGGAGAACGGCGGCACTCGCGTTTCGACGGCGATTACCAGCTCTCTCACGCTAGACACCACCGACGCGTGGTCACCATCGGAACACCAGAATGGCACGGTCAAGACAGTGGTCAGAAAAAACGAGGAATTATTCCGACCCACTTACGAGGAGTTCATGCCGGACGAGAGCAGGAGTCTGGAAGCGACTATCAGCGAGTTGAAGGAGATAGCGGACCGTCCGTTGGTAGTATCGGAGCCCTCCTCCCCCCGCGTAGGTCGCCTGAAAGCCCTGCTGAGCCGCGACGAGGAGCGGCGCGCCAGGATGAAGTTCCTCCATGAAAAGTCGGAGAGCGGAAGAGCATCGATCGACGGGGAATGGGATCGCATCCTGCGCGACGTCTTGGCCAGCGTCTCCGAGTTGGAACACTGGGAGAAGGATGAGGAACAGCGCCGGCGCTGTGACGTCACCACCCCGAAGCGAGAGGATGCGGAGAAGCTCTCGCAGCATCCTCAGTCTTCCCCGAGCATGGAAGGGGAAGAAGCGGTGATCAGCCCGACGAAGGGCGAGACGCCCACTAAAGTCAAGAATCTCCGCTTCAAGCTCGATCCCGACGTTTTCGATGTGCCTTCCGACGACAGCTTTTACGATGACGACGACGACGATGTCCGGCGGCCCGGTTGGCGAAGACAGCCTAAGTACCGGACTTTCTCAACTCTGGAGCTTAAGGATGAGCCTGTCAAACTCGTGTCTGTACACGCCAGTGTGGTTCCGGCCGGACAGAAAATGGTCGCCAGGCCGGTAGGGATTGATTTGCGAGTCCGGCTCACCGAAGAACGCCAGAGCAAGAGAGCTCACGTGGGAACATCGCCGTCTCAAGTGAAGCGCCGGTCTCCGGTGTCCGACACGCGAGTGGGATGGTGCCAAGAGCTGTCACCTGTCACCGAAAATGTAGACTGGAGGGAAACTTTCACGAATGTTCCAAAAGAGCCAACAGAGGCTAAGCCTGTCCCAAATGGAATTTTGAAAACACCTTCTCCAAAAGCGGAGCCAGTGGTAAAAGATTCTGCCAATCCATTCAAAGTGGAAAATGAACTAACAAACGGCACATCAGTGGTCACTCCTAAGAAAGTAGAAAAACCGATAACAAACGGAGTTGCTTGGAAACCGCCAGAGAGGAAGGTTGCTGCTTTACCACGCAGAAAGTTTCAACCAGATCCTGAAGCTGTGGACCGCATTACAGGATATAAATTGGCTCTTTCTAAACCACCTTTACCTCCACCTGTGTTTCAAAGAGGAACATCCCCGACCTCAAAAATAAGCCGTGCAGAGTTAGCAAGAAAGCAATACTTAGACAGCAGAGCAAATCTTTCTGCTCCGAAAGTGGACAGCAATAAAAAATTTCAGCAATTCCTAGCACAAGCACAAAGTGATCGAGCGAGAATAGTGACAAGTGTTCCCGATCTTGGTGCGATTGAAAAAGCTGTGAGTGAACAGTGGGCGAGGGAAAGGACGCCAGTTTCTCAACGAACTAGCCCCATGAGGGATGACCTCAACAAATCTGGAGAAACTCCTTCCAGATGCAGTACACCCGATGACGCATGGTCCAGTTATGTGCAATCGTGTAGGAAGCACCTAGGACGTCGAAGTCAAAGCATGACTTATTTAGAAACTGATGTTGATATACCAGTGGTGGAGGACGATGACAAATGGAGGAGCACTAGTGCTCTGGTTGAGCCAGATAATAGTGAAAGTTCCCTTCCTCTGGATGACTCTGACTTGGACCGCAGCCATGAGGACCTGGACGATTCTGGTAGAGCGAAATCTGAACATGAACTACGCATACAGAGATCTTTGCAAAACTTGCCTTTACCTGCCTGGTACAAGCAGTCTGAAAAACCAAAAACAGGATTTCTGCTGGGCTCGGCAGCAAAAGAGAAACGTGGTTGGGCAGCTGCTAAATCTCTGGCATCCTCAACCTCCAGCCTAGCATCGTGTGGACTGAAGAGGCCCATCCGTTCCCTCAGGTCCTCACGCGAGAACATTCCCTGGTCAAGGGGATCTCCCTCCCCCGACGGACCTGCCTTATCTCTTGCCTTAGCGAAGGCCTTCCGAGAGCCTTATCTTGGCTGGAGAGCCAGGACCTCCACGACCAGCAGTGGAGTCTCTAGCTCTCCGAGGACTTCTCCACCCTCGTGGAGCGCTGCCACCACCGACGAAGAGGTGAACGGAATCTCCTTCGATGGTGAGGATGCATTTGGCAACACGTCATCTCAAGACGACCGCCACGATGATCCTCCCTCAGTGGACGACACCGGAGCGGACGCTGTCACTGTCTCCATGGACACTGGCGACTTGGGCAAACTGCCAGGAGGAGAAGATACTTGCGATGACATCAACAACATGTCTATGGATACCTGTGAACTCTTTGATGTCAGCGTGGTACCAGAGCCTCAAGAAGAACAGCCCTCCACCCAAGCGGATACAGGGGACGACATAGACAATTTATCCACAGACACAACCGAGGATAAGCGGAAAGACCCCAAGTTCAAACGATACTCTTATAGCCAGAGTATTTACCATAGTGAATGGGAAGAAGGAGAAGAATCAAGAGGTGATCGTAAATCTCTTCCCCGGGATAGCAGCCCATCATCTGACAATAAAGTGATCTGGATCGAGTCATCCTTTGTTGGATCAAGGACTACAACGTCCATTGTTGTGCTACCAGAAGAGAAGAGCAAACTCGAGGGGAACATGGAGAGGCCGGCTTCTAGATAGCAAGGTGAGCATTTTTACAAATATAATCTATGAATGTCATCAATGAATGCAATTTGTTCATTAGTTCCTTTAATTTGAAAGAAATAGATAAATGTATGAGCAAGTTAAATTATTTCTTCTATTTGGTTACTTAGATATTACTTTCACATGATAATTTATGCTGTACATTGAAAGTTGATATAATGTTATTTACCATATGAGTTGAATATTATTTAAAATTGTGTGCATTTCAAATAAGAAATGAAAAATAAGTTTTAAAAACATTTTATTCCACCTTATACTTTAATAATTTATTAGCATTTATACTGCATGTTCACAGGAAATAATATTAAATTGTTAAATATTTTATAGAATTTATGAAGAAATAGTGAACATTACTTTTTTATCTTCTAAATGCATGCTGATTTATATAAACTGTTTGATTACTGTTGTTTGTACAAATATAGGTGTTAAAATGTATGTAGAATATAGATACATACATTTATATAAGAATATAGGTACTACAGTTGAGAAAATGAAATTATTTTTATAGTTACAAAGCAATAGATATTTGTGTTCAAAGTTTATTTGGTATTATATTAAAAATTTTTTTTAAATTGCATTATAAAAGTTTAATTAATTGATTATTTTACTTTCTATTTATTGTAAACGAAAGGAAATTCTTCTCTTTACTGATTTCTGATTATTAAAATGCAAAAAATATGTGCATGATTTTGCTAAGTTCCTTACTTGAAGTTCATTCTACATATGTTGTTGTTTAATGTATTTCTTCTGAAGTTAAAAAGTTTTTAAGATTTGAACTTATTTGTTCTTCCAGAATGGTATATATTGAATAAGTATATTAAAATGAATTACTTTTTATATAATTAAAATGTATACATTATAGTAATCAGAAAAAAAAATTCCTTACAAATTTGTTTATTTTTATCGTGTCACAAAATATTTACATTCCTTCATCAAAAGTAAATTTAAACAATTATTTTTGTTTGAATTAAAAAATATTTATAAAAAATTAAATTTCCTTGTTAAAATAGCCTAATTTTCGACTGTGTAAGTATATAGTATTTTTTAATTGTTCCTGTGTTAGTTTTATTTATATAAACTTTTTTGTCAGATTCATCACCAAATGTTTCTTTAAAATCGACTAAAAGTTGATGTTAAGTCGATAAATATCTTTTTTACCAGATTTATATATGCTTTATCTAGTTCATTTTCCTAGAAATATGGGATTTACGAAATAATGAAACGTTATGTTTGATGGAATTTCTTCCATATCAAGAAATTATTCGCTGTGAAAAGGAAAAAGTGTCCAAAAATTACCAAGAGTACAAGCCATTGCTTAATACCATTAAAAATTCTTTACTTTCGAATTGTTTCCCCTCTCCCTCAGAAATTTTTCCAAATCATTCATATTTTAACTATTTTTGTGATTTAAATGTTCCACTAAATTTTAAATACTTGGTGATTACTGAACTGACTTCTGGTGACAGAAAAGTGCCAAAAAGAATTGTAATGTAAAAAATAAATAAATAAAATAAATAAAACCTATAAAATATTGCAAAATGAAATACCATATGATGCTAATATTGCATTTTAAAACACATCGAATCGAAAACATGCCTGCTTCATCTCTAACCAAGGCCGTTTGTAAAATTTCCTGACCGAAAACATTCTTCTTGTCAGGAAAAGCAGCTGCTGTTTGTTTTATGATGCATATCTAATTCTTTGTCACTGAAACATTTTATTTGCTGTATTATTTCACTGAAAGAATTCTCGCCTTAGTGTCTTATATTAAATTTGTAAATATACTTAAGTTGTTTACTTTAACGCAATATCTTCTGGGCCGTTTCTCTTTCTTTTTTTCTTTATTACGTGTTATCGTTTTTCATTGTCCGTTTGACGTCTTATCAGTAGGCTTTGTATTCAAAAAATATTTATTTCTGTAAATGGTTTTTTCGGTTACGTAATCACTCATATTTTTTTCTAAATTCTTCATCTACGTTGAAATATTCTACAATTTAAAAGTAATCGTTTTGGAAAATTACGTGGAAGAAAAACAAAAATACCTCACTCTCATTTCTTAAGCGACATCCGCAGATCAAATCCATCATATTAAGAAAATTCAAAATAAATAAAATAACAATATATGAAATATTCTCTTAATTCTAAATTGGCCTAAATCAAAAAACTGATTAGAAAAATTTGAAAAAGGATAACAAAATAATGCTTATGCACTTATAGATTGGCTCAAGTAAAAAAATACCACTCTAAGAAACTGGGAAAAAGAAATGGGAAGTAAAGATTTTATTTTTAAATTGGCAACAATTCAGAAATTATTATAAGAAATTTAGAAAAAAAAGTGTAAAAAATAACGCGTAACTTCTAAATTTGAAGAAAATTAAAGGACAAAGTGAATTAAAAATGACATTTACTTATTTCTAAATAAATATAAATAAAAATTACAGCTTGCAAAAAAATTAGAGAAAAAATCTTTTCCAAAGTACTAGTTAAACAATATAGAGTAGAAACATTGGAAAAGATATTGTATATCTACTTTTATAAACTAAATCAAATAAAAAAACTAATATGTAAAAATTAGAAATTAAGTATGTAAAAAATATTCTACACATTTTTCTAGTTAGATCAGTAAACGATAATACTGCACGAAAATTGGATTGAAATTGTGCTTTTACTACGAAAGTTAAGTGGAAAAAGAAATATTGACTACGTTTCTTTGACTATGTATGTAAAAAAACATTAAAAAAGATAGAAATATTTTAATATAATTAGAAATTTTTTTTTCTAAAATGATACAACAAAAAATTATTGTTTTGCGATAATTAGGTAAAAATTCTGCACGTTTTCAAAAAGTTTGCCTTTACAAAAATGTTGTTTTAAAAAAATTTAATATCAAAAATTTTCATACATACTTTTGAATAAAAATTAGTTTTTAAATTTTTTACAATATTTATTTATTTTTTTTAAGTTTTTAAAAACAATAAAAAATAAATATTGTACACATATTTCTAAAGTAACACGTGAAAAAAATTATATGTTTTTTTTTCCAAAAATTAAGTAAAAATATTACTCTTTTATATTTTTATCGTGTCACTTGTCAAAAACTGTTATTCTGACTAGAAGGTAAATAGAAATACAGCGTTATCAAACTAATACAGTAATCGAAAAATTATCTTTCTTAAAAAATTTGAAAAAAAAACATAGACATATTAAATATACTTTTTAAATGATACTAGTCAAAAATGATCATTTGTAAAAATGTCTCTGGATAGCTGCTATTTTCTGGTGAGCTGCGCATGCGCCCTTATAGAATAAAAAATGCTGTTAGGCGCGTGGGGTGAATCGCAAATCAAACAAAATGCCAAGCGCCGCATTCCGCCAAATCTCGTTGCTGACGTGATGGATATGCGCTACAAATAGCCGACTCCCATTCCTTGCTTTGCCATATTTTCTTTCGTCCAAATCATAGATGTCGTGTTCATTAAAACAAGTTTCATCAAATTCGCTTCCGTTGGGACTGCCAACCAAATCACTCGTTGGTTTGAGATATAAAATAGATGCTTAATCTAAGAACAATCCTAATTATTTCAGTTTATTTAAAAAATATTCAATTTTTTGGGTTGGAAAATTTGATCCTAGTATTTATTTGTAATATCGATTAGTTTTTCACCTCGCTGAGGAAACCTGGAAAATTTCCAAATAACTTAATACCAAAACAGTAATGACATTTACCTTTCGTGTTAGTTAAGAACTATTACAGCGCGCGCACACACACAATGGAATGATACTTCTCTTTTAAATTTCCAAATTTATTTTATATTGCATTTGAATAAAATAAACTGAAAATCTTTTCATAAATTTTTTTTTCCAAACTTTCTTTCTTTTCTTTTGGTAATTTATTCTTAACTTTATATTATTTTTAAAAAAATCATTTTTCTTTAGATTTTTTCTCCTTTAATTTATTTTTTCTTATATTCGACTAAAATATTCCTTTCAACTGAAAATAAGAGAATGTAAGAATTACTATATTCTTAATTTTTTTAAATTTTTTAATAAAGAATCTCTTAAGAAACTTAAAATCGAATATAGATTGATTTTTCAACTACCAATAAGGAATTACACAGGTCGTATTCTAATATCATCACAATGGAGAGAACCTGTTATTCTTAATTTATTCACAGATTTTTAATTAATTTATAATAAATTATTTCCACATATTATTCTCCTAAACTGATTTACTACAAATTTAGTTCATATATACATACAAATTATTATTTATTATCAGTATATTTTCACTAAGTTTTTCCTTATCTAATTTATCTTGAATTTGATTCACATATGTAAATTCTATTTTTTCTTTGAGAAATTAAGCTTTCTTAATTGAAATAGTTACCTGTCTCTAAATTTAGATACAAACTCCATTATTATAATATTTCTCCTAGAATACACTTTTTAAATTTTATAATTCTGTTAATATTTCTAAATTTTAAAAGACAAAAAAATTTCAAATTATAATATTTTTGTTTTCCAAATAAGATGGTTTGAAACGATATCGAAATTCATTAACATTTAAATAATTGTTTATTGTTTTAAGGAAATTAAATCAACTATTATTTTCTTCAGATATTTTTAAAAGAAAAACTTATAAATAAATACTTTTATAAAAATTGAGTAAATAAATAAATCATAACAATCATTAGAAGTATTATTTTAATGCTAAATTACATAAGCATGTTGACATTTTTCTGTGTTATTTTAAAGTTAATTATTTCATTGTTTAATTTTTGAATTTCTGCCTCTCTGCATATTTATCAGAAATATGTTCCTTCTTAAGCGTAGACAAAATAATTATTTAAAAAATATATTAAAATGAAGTGTAAATTATATGTTTGATAAAAAAAATTTTATGCACAATTTATATAATAGCACAATTTTAATGGGTGAAAAACAACATGAAACGATAAAAGAAACAACAGACCGAAAAATTCCGCTAAAAATTTATTGAAAAATAACTTCCTGCACAATGTTGTAAAGCAATGAGTCGTAAAAACATAAAAGCGTTATTTTTGTATTTACAGTGAAATGTCTCTAAAGAAGTGATAAATCATTTCTTACTTTCCGCTTTAAAAAAATTTTTAAAGAAATCAATATCATAAAAATGTACGTGTTGCATAAACACTTTCTTCCAAAAACGAAATGATTGGTTTTGCAATTTGTTCGAATCATTTTACTGGTTGATCGCACATGGAAAAAAGTCAATTCTTGCTAAGTAATAGAATGCTTGAGGGGATCCCAAAGCACATAGAATCAGTGACTCGGATTGGTATTCTGAAAACTATCGAATATTATTTCCATAATCTAGATGTTATTCTAAATAAGGCCACAACACTTTTTTTTTTATCAGAAATTAAACTAAAAGAACCAATAATAATATTTTAAAAAGCACTTTCATTTTTTAAATGTAAATAGGTTTTTTAATGAATTTATGAAATTATCGTTTGAAGTTCTCCTTTTTATTTCTTTTCGATCTGATTATAAAAGTGTTTCATTTTTATTTTTCTTACGTTATAATATTTTTATATTTTTTACGTCGAAAATTATTAACCGTAAAGTAGTTGCTTCTTTCATTCCAGCTGAAATCATGATTACGCCACTGTATTACAATTCTCATTGATTTAAAACATACGTGATGTCAGATACCGTTTCCTCTACGTCACACCGTTTTGATACGACGTCGTATACCCGACTTGTCGACGAATTTGCTGCCAGACTTTAAATCACATTCTACGAACGGCAGCAAACAAGGCAAAGTTCACCATCGCGTGTCGTCGACGATGAGAAAAAATCCTTTCATGGTTTTTACCAGTAATAAATAAATATTTTTTAAATGCGCGACGTTTTTTCGTAATGCAAACAAAGGCTGTGCGCTGCATGCAGAAACGACACCTTTCGCCGCGAGTGAGGAAATGTTTCTTGGCATGCGGTTGAAATTTACGCTCCGCTGACCGAAGTGCGCAGTGGTTGATAAACTGTTATGTAAAGATCGTAAATTTTGCCCTCTGACTTTTCCATCTGAGTAATCTGCAGGCTGAAAATTTGTTGGATGAGTCAAATATCGTTCGAGAAGAGAAACGTGAAAGTTTTAGAGGAATACATTCCATTCATTGTGTTCCTATTCTGCTAACCATACCGCCATTGTTAACTGAAACGGTTTCTTATTTATAAAATAAAGTGAAAATTCAGATGGTTTTGTAACATTTTACACTTGTATCGTGCGTTTGTGTTTGCATTTCGTTTTTATTTTATTTTATGGAACACAGGAAATATAATGCTTAATAAAATTCAATTTCTAAATTAATTATCATGTGAATTGTCGAGCTGGTTGTTTTTTGTACATGATTATCGCTTTGGCTTTCACAACAACGACCATGGGTTCGATTCCCACCATTGCATGAATGCTTATAGTTATTCAAAACTTAGGTCCCGCTTGAATTATAAAATGATCACAGAGCACCTAACCAAATGTTTCAAATAAATAGTATCTATCGAAATAATAGTCATATAAAGTGAAATTATAAGCGTTTAAGATTAATAATTAAAAATTTAAAATAGATAATATCGTGAAGTGTATATTATTACCAAAAATAATAGCACATCGCAAAATTTACCGGCCGAAATCAATTTAGATTGTTATTAATTGATATGACTTCAAATTCAAAATTAATATTGCATCCTTTTCTTAAATCATAAAAACATGAAAATAGATTTTTATATTACTAAATATCAGTTTTCGAAATCAAACTTTGAATTCACATCATATTTAAATATGAATTAATTTATTAGTTTTTTTATTTATCAAGATTGTTTCACGGATGGTTTTTAATAGACACATTATTCAGCTTCATTTCTATCATCTATTCATTTAAAAAATTTTCATTTACATACATAAGTATGGAACACTGCTTGTCTTCTCAGGAGCCAAAAATTTCAGTCTAATAAGAATTTATAATTTTTCTGGAAAAATTAAAGTTACTCCTTTCCTTGTTTTCCAAAATTCATGTATAATATCCCTTGTGTGATTGGAGAACAGTAACAGTTGTATTGCTGTCTTGCGTTCTTTTGTCAGAAAGGTAGTGGGTACGATTCCTGGTTCAACCGATATGAAAAATCACTTAAACGTCAATATTTTCTTAGATCCTTAGTATCTCAAAAAGTGTGGTTTAGACATGAGCTCTACGGCATCTGGTAGTGAGTCAAAAGTGGGGGGCGGTTGAATGTGCATGATAATCTAGTCTATTGAAATTAGCAGTGAGAAAAAACGTATTGCAATAGTACATAAATACTATGTTTAACATAATGAGCAGTGCGCTATAGTCAACCCTCACCACCCCCGTGTTATTGACATGGTGGCTTTATTTCTTGATCCAGCGGAGCACACTCATGTTGAGAGTTCCTCTGCATGGTAAAAGCGCCACAGAATTCTATGCTCTTAACAGCGAGAAGAAAGTGCTTGCTCAGATGCTCACCTCGTCATTTGATAGCATCTTAAAGTGATTGTGTTGGCGTTAACGGAATTCGGTTGGCAAAAATGAATCACCATGATATTATTACTCCGTATCTTTCCTGTTTTCTCTGCAACTTTCGTTTTCTTTTTTTTTTTAAAAACAATAAATTTACAAATTAATTAATATTTGTCTTAAATAAAGAATATTACATCATATAACATTATTTAAATGATATTTACTAGAAATAGATGGAGACATATTTTAAATAAAAAAGAAGTGTATTTGTTCCTTGTTGAGGTTTGCAAGGATCAGCTTTGAATGATTGGAATGACTGCATAACTTGTACGGTCACTCTAATCATTCAATCTTGAGAGATATTGTATATTACGTTAACATCCTTTTTAGAAATTCTCTTTCGAATATTCAAATAGGGATTTTCGGATTTTTATATTGTCATTGATTTTCTTTTCTTTAAACAGGGGCAATATAATACTAAGTTTATACCTTCACTAATTTTAATACTATAAAAACTCACGAATCATTGATTTAAAAATTCGATTGAAGTTGCGAATATATGTAAAAAAGCATTATAATTAATACTTTTATTATTATATATATATATATATATATATATATATATATATATATATATATATATATATATATATATATATATATATTCCTTCTGTAAACGCAGATCATTTCATATATTATATGGTATATACCTCATAATTTTTACGAAATACACGTTTGTATCCAGTTTAATAAAATATTTAATTAAAATATATTTATTCTTTTACAAAATACTTTATTTTACGGATAAAAAACAAAATAACTCAAATATTTACTGACAACATTTTAAAGTAAAGTTAATTTTGAAATATTACATAAATGTATTATATTTTGTTTCAAATTTAAAAATATTTAGTAGATGCACGTGTTCAAACACGTGCGTTTTGATATTGCGCTAATATATTTTTGATATTGCGTTAATATTTTTGATTTGAAAATATTTCTGTATAATAATTGTTTCATTTTATACAGACAATATATGAAAAAATATTTGTGTAAAAAAATGCTTATACTATTATACATTTTTGCGAGGGACGTTTGAGGACAAAGCTATTGATTTTGTGAGAAGTCAAATACCCTGACGCTTGTCTATGAGCTGAAAATTAAATTCTAGCTATTTCTCTCTCTGTCTCTAAAGCCAGTTTCGCAGACAGAAATCCGGCCATTGATTTTCACCTCTGCGGCATGGTATGCGACATGGAAGAGCTGCATTTTATCCGGCCGCAGTCCAATCTCCTCAGAAAGAACAGGTTGTTATTTGTTGTGGGGCGATTCCAAGCATGAAATGCGCTTAAACTTCCCTTGCACTTTTTTTCACAGGCATCGCTCATCCTGTGGGAGCCGCCGACTGTGAAGCATGTAACCTGCCGCAGAGCAGCGATTAGAAGCGATTGATTTTTTTCAAATTGCATGTTTGATTTTTCGAGGTGATATTTCCTTCATGAAATGGAGCCTGACGCTGCTTATACGTTTGGCACTTTATTTCGGCGTTAGAAGTCGTAATGAGGGAGGCGTCGTTTGTGTTGTAACGATTTGTAAGCGCGCTGGAATGACGCTGTATAGAGGTAGCTGCTTCGATTTTTAAACGTTTTGCCTTGTTACGGATCGCTTAGAGTTGAGATGGCGTGTAAAAATCCCCTTTCTCAATTTTTTTTAACTATTTTTAAAGTTTTTTTTTTTAGGATAAATGTTAATCTGGGTCATCAGAATCGGTTAGAGCTATGTTCCGTTTTAATAATGCCTTTACCCTGTTTTAGTTTTTAAAGTTGACTACACTCGAAATTATATTCCAGATGTGGGCATAGAGGGAACCTGTGGACTGCTAAGACTTTTTGGGAAGGCCGTCGTCACTAATTTTAAGATCCTCCACCCTGAAAATATACTTTGCTGACCCCCGACCTTCGATCTTGAAGGTGATCCCGAGACAAGCAAACAATTAAAAGAAGCTCGTAATCCAGAAAGCCTGCTGCCCACCATTCCTGCTGCATTCTGATGTTCAATGATTACATCAATTTTCATGCATTGCCATAGCATTCATTCATTAATAGAAGAGTTTTTTTCATAAATCGAACTTCATTTCCTATATATATTCTCAAAACTATATTCTAATGCTGAAAATGTATCTCAGATTGCTTATATCTCAGATCTATATTGTTTATAAATTTATCGAATTGTTTATAAAGATACGAATACTTAATATTTTTCGGAATTTGATTTCTAATTTTAGAAAAATCTCATTGATATTTACATGTTCAAGAGAATTTATTTGTGTGACATTTTTTTTAAAAATTGGAATGCTTCTTATTATTAGAAATTTAGTCCTATCTTTGCAAATATCTTATGAGCCTCCAGTTTTTTAGTCTGTAGAATTTATTTCTAAGATATTTTTCTCGATTTTTGGATGCTTCTTATTAATAGAAACTATATTCTAATTATAAAAATGTTTTTAGGCCTCAACATATCCAGATATATAGCTCTAGAATTTATTTATATTATAATTTTCCCAAGACATGAATACCTGTTATTGTTCGGTACTACATTTTAATATCATGGTTATTTCTTGCAACTCTAAATATTTAGATAACTCTAGAATTTCTTGATTTATATAGAAAAATTTTTCCAAAAATCTCTAATTTATATTATTATTATTAGAAACTATAATAAAGCAATTGAAATTATATTCTAATGTTAAAATATTATTTAGAGCTACACATCTCTCAAAATCCAAATGTATTTTTTGCTTTTCGAAACTGTCTTTCAAGAATTTAAATTATGTATGGCTTCTACTTTAGAAATATGTATATATAGGTTGGGGGAAAAAGGAATCCATTAATGTGAATTTTAAGACTTTCTGTTGCTTGTTTTGGATTTGCTTTGAGTTAAAGGCTTAAAACTGTTTATCGTCAATTTTTATAGCTCCTGGGCATAGTTTATTGCCGGTCAGCTTCAATTGTGTCTGCGATTTTATCCATAGTTTTGACGACGTTGCACCTGTGAGAGGTGTATAATTAACACCAAAAATATTTACACGGAATCGACGAAACTAAAATCACTTGTAATTGGCTGTTACAGTATCAGGATGCATTGCTTACAATTTCTGAGGCCTGGCTTGTATTTTCGCCTTTATCGAAAAAAAAAATACTATAAAACATAGAATTTTCTCTTCGCTAACTTCCATTTTTAATACCGTAACTCATAATGGAATAATTCAAACAAAAAAAACATCAAATGAATTATTTTAGTGTGAAAAACCATCTCTCCAGCGAGTATAAATCTGAAATTATTTAATCTATACTTTAAGAGATACTAATCATTACAGTCTTCTACCGAAAAAGTAATGATTTTTTTTCCTTCAACTTAATATTTCTTTTTAAAATTCCACTTATTAAATCATTACTTGAATTATTAAACATCTAAATGTGTCAGACATTTTATAATTATTATTACATTATTAGACATTAATCATTTACAAACATCTGATTCCTTTAGAAGAAGCATCTGCCTATTCTTCCAAAACAAATCTTGTTTATTTTGCCATCCTTCACAACTTTTAAAGCAACAAAACTAGAAAAGTCTGCCGAATGTCTGGAAGCTACTCGCAGAAGCCAATAAAATTCGAAGGAATAAATCACGAATGTCTATCACGATCGAAAATTAATTGAATAAAACGCGCAAGAGCAGCTGTTTTCCGTTGAAGAAACTGGAAAACTAGAAATATTTCACGATTCAAATGATTATGAAATATTATATGAAGTGCCTGCTGCACTTCCTAATTCTTTCGAAAATTCATTAATTTTCAATTATTAACACCAGGTATGTTTACAGGAAACGTGGCATTATTTAATTTTTTGAGAAATGGTAATTCAAGTCATTTTAGGATATTAAGTGATTAATTTCAATATTAGTTTTTTTCTTTAACCTTAAATTTATGGGGAAATGCTTGATTATGTGGCTTAAGTTGATTTATTATGATAATTTGATGAAGGTTGAGGAATAAGGGAAACTTGTTTCGTTCGAAAAGTATTGGAAGAAATTTTTTAATTTAATCTCCAAAAAATTTCATTTTTGCTAAGCCTTAATGTGCATACAAAAATTTTTATTTAATTTTTTTTAAATGTGTGCATGTATATGAATATGAAAAAATTATAAAAAAGTTTTTTACTTTTACTCCTTATTAGAAACTTTATTCATAAATACAATTATTCAAAAATAAAGAAAGAATTATTTACATATCTCCTAACATTATCGCTTAAAAATATAACGCTACAAGGTGATTATACATGTGCAGTACTTTATAATTATAAAAACTCACAAATGTGTGCTATTCGTAAGAATTTCCCGGGTTCAATACCCGTCACTGTGGCGTCATTAGTCTACTTGGAAAGAGCAGCTTTCATTTAAGGAAAATTATTTCCATAAATTTATTTCCCGACGTTAATATAGATCCGCCGAGTTTATTAATAGCATCTGGGCATCAAACGTAAAATAAAAAACTGATGCTTGCAGAATTCACTGACATTCGTTTGATGACATTGTTATATGCACCGCAAAATGGCTTATGTTAAAGGTCCATAAATTACTTTTTTTTTATCAAAGAAGTCAAAAACAATCATTATACTATTATATATTTTTCGCTTCATAAACACATTAAGCGACTCGTTTCACTTAGCATTCGTTTTTATCATAAAATCCGGAAGTAATATATTGCGGCTACCTTTATTAAAACAATGAATTCAAGCATGCAAAATGGCTGAGATTGCATTCTACTAAATCTGCTTATCGTTTCCTTTAAAGATTGCTTTTTAATCTTAAATAGCTTAAAGTATTTGAAATAGAAAATAGTGTCTTGTCCTGAAAGACAAATCGCTAACATTTTTTTTCCTTGTTGGATAAACATTTTTAACAAAAAATTCTGTATTTTTCTTGAAAGTGAGAATTCTTTTTAATGTGATTTAAGATGTATCTAAAGGAAATAATCAAAATTAATCAGGTTTTCACTTCAAAAACTTATAATTATCTTTTCCAGTATCATCTTTAATCTGTTTTTAAGCTTAAAGGTATTGATATATTTTTATTAATGATTTGCTTGTAACTATAAAACGACTCTTTTGCTAATTTTCTTTTAATTTTTACTAATTTAAATCAATTATTTATACTAATCTGTCGATTAACGACTTTTAATTTATGTAATTTCTAAAATGTTACACCATTAATTGTTAAAAAAATTTCTCTTAAATGACAACCAGAAATACTTTTTTGTATATTTTGTGACCATTTAACACCATGATTAATTATAAATATTAATTACCACAAATTATCTTGGTTATTAAGCCATAAAATGTATAATTAATGAAAGTACATTACATTAAACATAATAATTTTTTAGCTTTCAGATGAAAATTTTTTGGGGTAAAATAAAAAATTTTACTTAAAGATAATCATACTCCATTGTCGATATATATTACTATTTTACCTTGTCATCATTATTAAGTTGTAAAATTTGCTGATTTTTTATACCAAAAGCATTAAATGTAAAATTGTTACACTGAAACAAATACATGTGTTTTTAAATTTTCCTAAAAAGCTGGTATTTTATATAAACAAAATAGGCAACAGGAATTAGTTTGAATGCTTGTTTGCATTATTCTAAAGTTACAAAAGGAGGTGATTATCTAGGTTATACTATCCTAATTATTTGTTATTTTAAGCAATCATATTAAATATGAAATCACTTAAGGTTCATATCCTCTTCAGAAAAATTTTTCATCTAATTATTTCATTAGAAGATATGGTATTTTAATCAAAATAATCAAATATTTCAAAAGAATATTATTTTTAAATTTTATATTTGATAATTTGAACATTTGTAAGTTAGCACTAATCATCGCCAAATGTTATTGAAATCGCCAAGATAGTCATATAAAGTCACCATTTTTTTATTCGAATAATATTTTGACACTCCTTATTGGACTGTCTTAAGACCGAAATCTTTGCAAGGCATTTTATTGTCATCGAAAAAATCGTATTCATGTGTTGCTCAAGGTCAGCCCACTATTAACGAAAGCTCTACCAGAAAACTCCCACCTGGCAGACATGCATGCACAAGACAAAGCGCAACATACATCTTCCGCTGTTCAACAGTGGCTGGGATTGATCCCGAAACCTTATGATCTTAAGAGCGTTGTCGTTTATCTTGGCCAAGATGAGCCTTTGAGTAACCAGTTCTATGAAATTTTTTATAAGATACATAAAAAGTTGTAAATATTTTGGCGAATTTTTAATGTTTCGAATGCTAAGGATTTGCTCTGCCCGAATCTGGTTTCGATTATAGAAAAGCACTTTAGGAGTTTGTTATTAGTACATTAAACTTGCAAGTGTAGTTTTAAATATTTTGATTACGAAGTCCTTTGATTTCATATAAAGAAGAGCAAAATATGGATTTAATTCTGAATAATTTTTACACAATGTATGTATTTTTAACATATTCAATATTAAATAAGTATGTTAAAAGAATCTAAATTTATAAATATATACGTATGCTTGGTCACTCAATCAAACAAACGGTTGTCGTGTTAAATAAATAATAAAGTAAAAAGTAGGAATTCCCAGGGATTATGTGACAGCTCCAAACCGTGCTTTGGTCAGAAAAATGGCGCCCCAAACAATGCTAAGCAGGTGAGTTTCCAGACTGTTTTAATGCATTCCACGAACTACGCATTCCTAGCCGAATCCCGATGAATTACGCGCTTTTCTTCAATCCCGATCCTGCGTGGGACATTTATTATATCATAAATGATTCCAACTATTTTCCCTGACGCATGCGCAGCTCTTGTTTCCGCTTCCTCATCTCTCGGCATCGATTCATAAGTTCCCAGGTGTCTCATAAATTCCTCGAACGGCCTTTAAAATGAGCATTTTCCGACTACAAATTCTGTATTTTGAAAAATGAAATAAAATAAATTAAAATGAGCTGATTCAGCGAGAATTTTTCTTCCGTGGATTTCGAAACGCCTGCAGACGAATTTTTAAGTTTTTGTGATTGTTGCGCTTCGTGAATGCGAATTTTGCTGCTATCTTATGCTGTTAATCATAAACTCATGCTTTTATCTTTTCTTTCTCATTAAAATTATGGCTTAATAATTTAGCGTGTATATGTAGGTTGTATTTTGCGCGTAACAAATGCATACATCAGAAATGGCCCAGCCATTTTTAAAAATTTGAAATTTTTCGCGAGCCGCAATTAAATACGTATAAGTTATAAAATTTTTTTACAGAAATTATATTTATTAAAAGCATATAAATAAAAGTACAAAATATGTGTATTGAATTTGAATATTAAAAATTAAACACATTTATTTAACTTCTCTTGATGATTCTTTAAAATTTGGTGAATAATCGGTGACAACACTTCTCAGTAATTCTTTAAGATGTTGATTAGTTAATTCTGCTCGGTGTTTGGATTTCACGAATTTTAATGTGGAATAAAAATGATTTACGTTGTCCGAATATTGAAATAATTCGATAAGCAGCCTTTTTTAATTCAGAATACTTCGATTCTGGTACAAATTTCAAAAATTCTATTAATCGGCGTCGTCTTATATTTTAACTGTAGATCTTGTGATCTTATTTTTATGATTATTTTTACAATTAACAGAGATGCAAGAAGATTGTTACGATCTTCTTGTATCTCTGTTAATTGTAACTTTCCAGATGCTTTTAGGGTCATAATTATATTGGAAATGGAAAACTCACCTTGAATTATGCTAAATTCAAATAGATTTAGAAAAAAATCAAGATACGGTTTAAAATATTTCAAGTCTTGAAATCTATTATGGAATTCCGTCAATATTCCTCTTAGCTTTTTTATATACTCGTTGAGTTTTTCTTGTTTAACATTGGGAAAAAAAAATTTCATTTCGTGTGTGAGTGCAAAGTTTCATACGCCTGAGTGGCAACATCAGTAGTTTTCATGGCAATTGTTTTGGTGGAATTTTTCTTAGCCACCAAACTCTTTCAGTTACTAGTTACTACAGGATTTTTCTTAACATGTAGTAACTAGTAACTGAGTACGTAAATTAGTGAGTTATCTTGTAAATAAATCTATTTATATATTATTTTATAATGAAACGACTCATCTATATAGAAATAAGCACATTAAAATAAGAGAAGCCAACACGTGGAAGGTAACAAAATGTTTTATTTTTAATGTCCTTTTGAAAAAGATGTAATTGAGTTTGAAAACAAAATATACACTGTGAGAGGTCAGATTTTATTTGATCTTTCCCCTGCAATTGTAAATTCAGTGTTTGCAAATGTTCCATGACATTAGTCAAAAACATTAAGTCTTGTAACCACTCGTCATCGTCTAATTCTGAATACATTATTTACTTTTCTTTTAGAAATGCAGTTATCGGATCAAACAAATCTACAAATCGATTTAATACGTTGTAACTAGATAACCATCTAACAATGCAAAATAAATTAAATGTCATTCGGAAGTTCTTCGTCCTTTAATCCTTCGTGGAAATTTTTGATTGTCGATTACTTTTTGTATTGGTCCGAATGTGATTTACAATGGGTAACACTGTTTTCATAAATCAGGATATTTAAATATTTTGTAACGAGATGTTCTGAGTGAATTATGCTGTGAATCGGATGAATTGGGGAATTTAAGAATCATCTCTTAGAAGCCCAATAAGACTGATTTTTTTTTTTACCCAGCATTGCCGCAGCTTCATCAGTTGCAATGCTTACAAGTTTATTAAGAGGCACATCAAAAGTTTTCATCATAGAAATTAATGCATTTTTTATATCAACACCACTGAGCTGACTCTGGAAATGGTACTAAATCGTATATTTCTTCTTTAACAACGAAATCAGATGAAACAAAACGTTGGAAAACTGTCAATTGCGGAAGATGTGTGATAACTGTCGATTCATCAAGGGCTAAGCTGAATCTAATATAGTTCTTCAAATCATTTTTTAAATTATATTCAAGAGATGTATTAATTGCAGTTAAGCTTCATTCGATTGAGTGACTCGAGATGAGAATTTGCGAAACAGTTTTGTGCAATGCTGCATTATTTGGATCTAAGACTCTTCAAGTACACCTTCCTAGTTTTCTTTCTTTCTTTCTTTTTTTTTTTTAATGTGAATTCTTTCTTTCGATACGGGCGTTTTGCACGAGCAACATTGCCGGCAATAACAAAACTTTCTTCAGCCACAATCAAAATTGATTGTTGTTTATCTAAATTTAATTTTAAAGAAGTAAGTTTGTCTGATCTTAATATGGAATTTCGTGAATACTGATTAGAAAACTTAAGATGTTTGACTTAATGATATTGACGTAAATTGTTAGCTTTATAATTTTTGACCGTAGAATTACAAATAACACATAATGCTTTTCCATTATTGCTTATAAGAAATAAATTCTGCTCCGACTCATTATTAAAACTTCGATTTTCTTGCTCGTATTTTCTTTTTTTGTATTTTCGTTAATCGATTACGGATGATTACGCTTCTGTTTATGTTCGTTCGCGCAGTTTTCGATGAGTCATATCATTCATTCTTAACTTGGACTGAAATGAAATTTGTTACAACGTTTCACTAAGTCTTTCATATTTGTTGTCAGTAATTTAAAAGACATTTTGAAACACATATGGAATGATAATAGTTTTTTTTAAAATATAATAACACAAAAATGAAAAGGTACTTCGAGAGCCACAAATAATCCTTCAAAAAGCCGCAGGTTGGCCACCCCTGGCATACATGATGTTCTAAAAGTAATATGATTTCAATTTTTAAAAAAATGTTTTGTATTTTTTTAATAATCGATTCGGCAACAATTATATGCATAATTTAATTTTCATCGTTTGCATTTAAATTAAACTAAAATTGTAAAATAGGAAATTGTCGCAATACTAACTTTTTTACTGTGAGAATACTTCGTCACCTAATCAGAGAATTGATGTCTTTAAAACTTCTTTTATATGAACATGAATCAGGGGCGACATTTTCATTTCACCAATGCTTCTATAGATTGACTCATAAACTCAAATTTCAAGACAAAAATTTTTCGTTTTAATAGAACATGGTTTCAACCATCAGCTTATTATATCTCAGTTATTTAAGAAATTATCAAAAAAATATTTTTATAAGTTTTTGGCAACAGTGCGACAACAATAGCGTTGAAAACAAGTATATGAACAACAAAGTGAACTTTTCCTAATAAAAGGCTATGCTTCTCTGTTGTGATAAGGTGTTGTTGTTGTGACCAGAAGGGTAGAGTGTTCGGTACTTGACTCATTCAAAAACTACCTTGATAAGAAGACCTATGTAAGTGAAAGTAACACACTTAGTGTCCAATGTCCCTTCACTCCTTTGGCAGGGCAGGGAAAGAGGAGGGGAAGCTCAGGTGGCTTTAATGTCATTTGATCATGTTTAAATATTATGAGAGTTTAATGGCAGAAATAAGAATCCAAATTTGCCGTAATATATACTGCATTGTAATATGAAATCTATAATATTAAATTATGGTGTTAAAGAAAAGTATACTATACTTTCTAGCTATCAAAGAGAATATTGAATAAAATATATTAGTAATGTCTTGAATTAAAATTAAACTTGATAAAAAAAATCACTTCTTTTTAAATAATTGATTTTAAATCTGACATAACTTTAAATACTCGTCAGTTATCTACGTTAAATGTTCCTCAGATTTCGGTACCCATTTTTGATGTGCCAGTTCAGGCGTGGATTTAACCTTTTCACAATGTTTTAAAATATGAGAAGGCATGTTTGTAAGAAATATGCAGCTGGAAACGTTTCTCGTAGTAACTTAATTTAATTCACTTTGTGAAATTTCATGGAAAAATGTCTGTATTGATTGCCTTAAGATTGAAAACATTTTTGTATCTATCTTATCTTTTCAATTCATTGTTCCATACAATGTTTTAAAAATATTCATTAATTCTGAAAAATATGTATACAGAATTATGACAATTATTTATGAATTTTTATTCTTTAAATTCAATGTTTATTCAATTAATTTTATATGGATGATCTCTCACATCATTCTTATTCCTGAAGGAAACAAGTAAAAATGAACAAAGTTATTTTAATGTTATAATAGTAGTTGTTATGATGTTGACAGTTTTGCCTTTGAAGTTAATGAAAGCATTCACAACTTATTTCTCAAAAGCATTTAGTCATACAATCAAGATAATAAATAAAATATTAGACTTATATATAGAACTTTAGCTAGTAAATATCAAGATATTTCATGACATAATATTATTTCAATGACGTTCATTTATGTTTTCCCAACAGCTATTTCAGCTCTTTGTCAAGCATATCATTTTTCCATGAATAATTTGTGTTTTTTCTTTTCAAATAAAAATGAAAACCCTATAATTATCAAAAATTTTAAAATTATTATTCATTGATTTTAAGCTATTTTTATGGTTAAACAATTGTTTTATGAATACAAATATTCGAATGCAAACTCTAACCTATAACTCTCTATAATATTGTGCAGTTAACCTAATTTTGAAGCCGAAGTATTCACATTAAAATTTGCTTTTCTTTTAAGCAAAGTATGCATGACATCATGCAAAGTTCGTCACTTAGATTTCTGTGTACTAAAAGTTGCATTCCATTTAAAATGAAGTGCGAATATATGATTCATACTGTGTCATCGTCAACCTGCGAACACATGAAAAATGCAGCTCGAAGTTCTATTCTTCCTGTGTACTCCGTATTATTTCCCGCGCATTGCATGATGGTACCTTGTTCAAATTTGTATTTTTATCGTGAGTCGCAATCCTTGAACTTTTTCATTCGTTCCGCTTAAAGCTTGTTATACAAAGTTAAATAATTAAATCATATTCATTTTCTGGGAAAATTACTTTTAATAATTTGCAGATTTTCTTATAAATCACGTATTTTGTGGCACTTTATCGTACATTAAAACTATACATTGATATGAATTAGTTGTCCGCTTAGAACTACGGAGAATAAAGCTCATAATTAGGACGCTTATTTGCAATAAATCGGTATCGATAATCGATATAAATCGGTATCGCATACGTTTTCATTACTAATATTTAAACTTCACATTCAAAGACAAGATAATATGTTAATCCTTATTCATTATTTTTTTTATTATTGAAAAATCAAAATTTTATACCCACTTGTGCAGAAAGGAATTTTTTAGTGACGAAAGCAAATAAATTTTAAAGTAAAAAATTATAGTATAATCGGTCCATTTTTCAAAATTAAATTAAAAGAGTTGTTAATTCTACTGTTTCGTATTAACAAAAAAAAAACGATGAAAAGTTAAATAAGCAATTAAATTGTTATCAAACGATAAATATCCAAGTTATAAACGTGAGGAATATATTTTTTTGGGTTGGAATAAGGCTTGTTTTTGAGTATGCTAATCATTTGATTTAGAATAGTTACAAATTAGCTGAATATTTAAAATAATATCTTTAAAATTTTAGTAAATGAAAAGAAAGAAATTTGCGTTTTATATAATAAATATGTTGAAGTCTTTTTTTATGCTAGCAATGTCTGATTTTTTTTCTGTGAAAGCAACGAACTGTATCCAAAATCATCACGCCTCAAAATTTTCGCTGATGTTTGACCGCTTTTGATGAGATTCGGCACTAGTGTATTTTACAAAACTTTTATTTCGTTCTTTCGCAAAAATAAAATACAATAAAATACGTTTTAATCTCACTTTGAGTAATCTGTCATGTGACATGTGGACAGTATTGTGATTGAATCCATCTCTGGAAAGTAGACCATGGCGTGAAAACATAAAACGCGCTCTGATATCGAGTGTCGACAAGTACATGTCAATCAGGAGTAAAAGCTGAACAAACACGAGGCACTTGTCGACAGGCACTGAAAGGAAGGAAAAAAATGAACACGAAAAGAAGAAAAGAAAGAATTTTATGTTGGAGTATCTTATTCCGACTTCGGCTCGTTGAGCCTACAATTGTTGTAGTTTTCTGCCTTGCTGACATTGGCCGAAATAAATTTAGAGATCGCAGAAGGTCTCTGGGCCACTTCCAAATGTCGGGATAAGAAGTGCCTTTGTTTCCTGGAGAGGATAACCGGAAAAACATCGCCAGGAAAAGTTTTACGAGTTGAAACGCGGCATTGGAGAAGCCTATGTGTCGAGACAGCGCAAAATGTCAAGCGAGGATTGAGATGCTCGCTTTTAAATAACACAGGGTCGCATGATTTATTATTAAATCTAAAAGACGCAGTTATAGTTAAAGTAGAAAATATAAATCTTTATGAGAGTAACAGACCTCGTAGCTGAGCATTTCGCATTCAAGTCTTTAATTCAACAGGTCATGAGTTCAATTCTACCTTTGTGTGAATAATCGTAATCGTTCAGTATTAACTTTCAGTCTTAGCTTCTAATGGATGTAGACCTCTCGCATCAAAAACAAATGTGGACTCATAAGAAAAAGCAATGAATAATTGTAGGAAAAATTGAACAAACACGAGATGTTGATAGGTTTCATATAGTTGCATTATTATGTATTAATAATTTCAAATAGATAAATTTGAATTTCTATTTTTTTTCCATAAATTCACAGTCAAACTATGATTGTAATTTTTCACATTTATAAGTTAGTTATTTTCCTCATTTAAAATGTTTCTAACTATAGATGGACATTTTTTTTTTAGCAGTTTATTTAATTTGTCTGAAATTCAAATTTATTTCATATTATCAGTAACGTATAAAACATGTAACGTATAATATCTCGAAGCTTTAACAATCAAAGTTACCGAACTTGTCGCAATATTCTATGAGCCTTTTAATAACTCATATAATAATAGTTTTAAATTATAACGTTAAGGTAAATGGTTAGAGGGCTAGTGGTATAGAAATAGTTAGAAGTAATATAAGGGTCGACACTTTAAAAAAAGTTCCTTTACAAATCCTGATAGGAAAAAATCGTGTAGTGTTATATCAGCGAATGCGTGTGCCCAAGAAATGGGATTTCATCTGTTTTTCTGCGAAATAATCAAAACAAAGGAAACAAAATTTCTCCACAGTTTATGGTATCTGAAGACGGTGTTCTAAAGGATAACTTCAAAAGTGGGAAAAATCCTGTATAGAATCTTTCCTATTTTGAAATGTATTAATTACTGGAAAAATAAAATGGCATGTTTGCTTACACCTTCATTATTTTATAAGTTAATAAACACAAAAATGTATCAGCTGTTTAGGAAACGTTTTGTAATATAAATATGTTAAAAATTACAGCGTCACATAAATCTTTAATTCTGGCAATTATTTTAACACATTATTCGCATAAAATTAATTTTACACAATAAATATATAATTAATTAGCAGATTATATGCATTGAGATAAAAATAATCATAATTGATTAATAATGCTTTAGTTTGAACTACAAAATTTTTAGTCTTAAAGTATTTAATTTGAATTATTATGCAATGTTTAACACCAAATTCTATGAGCAACAATACTTTATAAAATAAATGCTTAACTACTTAAATGAACAATAAACGTCTTTGTTTGCTTGCAATCCGTTTCAGCCTTCCTATTTTGGGCAAAAATAAACCCCCTATCCGGCTCATAATTGTGAACCACCTCAAGTGACGAGGTCGACACCTGATCCACACTAAGTTTTTAGATAAAACTGTTATGCCTTATTTCAATGAATATGAAATAAGATGACATTGCAAAAAACATACGTGGAAAAATTATTATTTTCATTTGTGGGAAAAGAATAAAACAAACCCTTTACGGGACTTAAACACCCAGCCTGTGCTACAAGATACTGTTCTTACTGGAAACAACCCATTTTGGGTTGAACTTCTCAAACAATGGAACTTGCATTGGGAGTTCACGTTCATTTCAGCGCAATGCCCTTGTGCAAATTCCTTCATTTCGGTTCCCTCCTTAACATGTGAAGCTCACTCAAGCAGCCGAATCATTAGGAAGCTCAAGACTGAAAGGCATCTGAAATCACATTTAAGCAGGCTCGCGGGAAATAAAAGAGTCCCTTCCAGATACGTTCAATTTGGAGGAAGGGAATATTTCTTTTTAATCCCTTCACTATTTGCACTGATGTTTTCTGCTGACGCCGGATTTTTCCGTAAGATATAAACACCCAATAATTCATGAGAGTTGAAAAAAATATTATTTTGCTAAACAATGATTTTTGTAAAAAAAATGTTAGACTGAAAAAATAAGTCTAAAAGATTTGAATTATTCCAATTCTCTAAAAATACGTCAATCATAATGATTTTAAATACATCTGTGTCATTCTGGAAGGAAATATACCCTGCAAAAGTAAAGCAACTAAAATATCTGGTAAGAGAACCCAAATGAATTGTTAAAAGTGGACATCATGGTCTATCCGCCAAGTTAGGCTTTAGATTGTCGATTACTGTATGCTTTCCACCTGGCATTCTGTCTCTTGCAATTATAATTGCTGGTAGTTTTCATTTTTTCTACTTGGTGATTAGAAATCGACAAAAACATTTTTCATCTCACGAAATACATCGGAAACGTAGTTGGCGGTATCCAGAAACTTCGTTGCTGTCACTAAAATTAGCTAATGATTCGAATTAACCTTCTGTAAAATTACAAAGTTATTTAACTTTCATTGTTTATGATACATAATCAGTATTTTTCTTTGAAAATAATAACGATATAATACTGTCTGTTGAACGGGACTTTCCATGGCTTAAGTGTTGCCTCGCGATCTTCACATTGAGATATTCTGGGTTCGATCCTAGCCTTTGCAGAACAATGAAAGACGGAGGCGCCATTTTCCCTTTCTCTATGTACATCTTTGTGAGTGGGTTTTTTAATGTTTCCTTGCTTGTGCATTAATCTGTGAAAAGACTTTCTAGATAGTAGATATGCAATAATGTTTAATAAAAGCCTCTTGGCAGCTTATAGTTGTTACGATATTCGTTGTATAGCATCAAAGTCGTTTTATTTTAAAAGCTTAACGTAAATTGTTTCTCATAAGTATAATAGCCTTCTGATAACACATTTATTATTTATCTGGGTAATATCGGCTTAGCATCTGAAATAGAAATTAATTTTCATGCCTTAAATAATTTTAAAAAAATTGAACAGAACTAACCTGATATTAAAACTACATTTAAAAAATAACTAATTTCCACTAGATTTTAATTATATATATATATATATATATATATATATATATATATATATATATATATATATATATATATATATATATATATATATATATATATATATATAGTTATACAATGTTAACTCTAATTATCAACACTCATTCTCTAAATTATTTTGTGGTGCCCATTATTTTCAAAAATTGATTAATTAAAATGGAATTGCAGCAATAAGTATGAATGAGCCATTGAATTAACTTGTGGATAGGGGAGAGAGTATACGTGGCATTGTATAGCTTTCGTGTATTGATTGTGCTTGATCACACACAGTTGAAAGAGTTAATGAAACAAAAAGTTCTCTTGTTTCAGGGCATGGGACCGAACTTTGAAAAGAATCCGGATAGGATAATAGAAAGAAGAATCGGGTTACAGAAATTAAAATTAAAGGTAATTTTATATGGACTACTATAAATTTAATTGGTGAAATAATTTAATTTATATATTAAGGGCTTAAATTTTATGTTTCATATCAGTAAACAGGACCTTTGATTTGATTGAGCAGATTTTAGTGAAGTGATTCAATTAATGAAAGAGCCCCGTAGTTTTTGTTGAATAAATGAGTAGAAACTTTTATTTATGTGATTATATATATAAACGGATATTTTAGTGAAGTATACATTTAACTGGGAGATAATAATACTTTGTTGTTATATTAACTTAGGTATTTTTTAGAATTTTAATTTGAATGATACATTTTATTGAAATAACTATTGAAATAACTCATTAAAATTTAGGACATTAATAATTTAATGCTATATATATACATACATATACATATGTATATATATATATATATATTCCTTTACTGTTTTTACTAAATAAATTATTTTACCAGAATGAGTTCATTAGCATTAAATTATTAATGTCCTAAATTTTAATGAGTTATTTCAATAAAATTTATCAATTAAAATTATATATTATAAATCAATATAGTTTATATATATATATATATATATATATATATATATATATATATATATATATATATATATATATATATATATATATATATATAATATAAACTATAGTATAAATATTCCTCGCATACATCAAATGTTACTTTTGATACAGTTAACGTCCAATGTAATAGAATATTTTGATAGTTGTTAATCACCTGACTGCAGTTAAATAAAAGCAGACTCCGTTTATCTCCTCTTCCCAGAACGTGCAAATATGTTGTTTTATGTGGTTACCGAAATGAAATTATATTGTTAAGCATTTTATAAGTAATGCTATATTTTGTTAGTTTTAATCTATATCTCATTTCTCTCTCTATTTCTAGGAATAAAAGAATAATAATGAAACTTTTAAAAAATATTAATTAACCAATGAGAACACTTGGCTTGATCTACACAAAATTCCCTGTAACATTTTATCTAAAACGAGAAAAACAATTAGATGCTAATATTACTTTCTTCAGGATTTATCCTCTCTACGGGTTTTATTATATTCAATACTTATTTCTCTCCTATAAATGAATCCTTGAACATGAAAATTGAGGTATGCATTTAATTTATTGGAGTCATTATTCAAGCACATTTATGTGAAAATTCAGCAAAAAAATAATTTGGTGAGCGAAACCGAAAAACCACAAAAATGAATAATACTAAAAAACTATTCAACTTTAATAAAATTTATATTTACACTTCTATAATTACGAACGATTTTTACTTAGGGATCCCAGCCATTTTATTAAAGAATTTAAATTTTATTTCCTTATCAGATAAGCATTAGTGTTGAAGCCCCTTGATTAAAAGAAATAAATTATAATAATTGATATTATACGCTCTCTGCTACGCTGCTCCGTTTTCTCATATGGATCATTCTGCAGCTGTCTAGTCCTATAAGCTTAAGTATACAAAGTCCCAATATGTATATAAGTCGACCTTTCTCTTGTTTCTAATTGGCGTTCCCACCAGGAACGTTGCCTCGGAACGGCGGATGTTCATCCTGCGTTTTAGAATCCGAATCATTTCCTTTTCGAACTCAACTCAGCCCTGTCACAGCCCGGCGACGTCGACTGGGGAAGTGAGGAAGCACTCCATCGAGTGGCCCCGTGACACACTGAAATGATGCATGATCTTCACTTTCATGGAAACATATTGCCACTCAGTGCGTTTTTTTTTTATTATTTATCCCGCTTCGCTTACTTAGGTAGCAACATCCTTTTTCACTCTTGTCCTTTGGTTGCTCACAAAGTACAAATTCGCGAGCTATTATTATCTTTAAGAGGTGGGTCGTTTTACAAATTGATTTTATTATATCAATAAAAAAAATCTATGTAGAGTGTATTGTGTAACGTTATTTTCGTAGTTAAACTCTGCATCTTCGTTGCTCAGAGAAATGAAGAAAATAGGACTAATGAATGGGGCTATTTTTTGAATTTTTTATTTCTGAAATTTTATTATATACATTGATATTTCCTGTTTGCAGAAATTTCAATATTTCAATTATTTGTTCTTTTAAAATAAGTTGGATATTTATCAACATTTTATAAGAAAAAAATTTTTTTCTTTGAATAAATATAACCAACGTTTTTTTTATTTTACTAATTATAAATTATTATAATAATAAGTAAAATAAATATAACTAAAATAATTATTAATATATTAGTAAAATAAATATCATTTAATAACTACATTATATATATAATTAAGCTAATAACTATTTATATTAACGAATTCCAAAACAAGTTATCACTTTTCTATAAATACAGAGTCAGTAATTTTTCATTTCAGTAGTAACAATCTCTTAATCTCTTATCTGATGATGTTTAATAACGTTTATTATGAATTTTACGAGAAAAAAACAATTTTTGTTTTTGGATATCCATAATCAAAATGTTTCCATTTCAGTTATAATTATTATTCCATTTCAGTTATAATCATTACAACTATTCATATACTAAATTTAAAAAATATAGCTATATTTATTATTTGGAGTAATTATAATTGTAATAATTACAAATGAATTGGAAACGTATCTCAATTATAGGATACCAAATAATAAATATTATATTTATTATTTGATGTACACTTACAACAATATATTAATTAATTGCGTTATTAATATATATATTTATTTATACAAATAGTTATCTAAGTTCTCATTGAATACATTTAATCAATAATTTTACACATGTAGTTTTACAGTTACCACACTAATGCTTAAATAATGTTAACATTTATTTTAAAAAAATTATTCTTCGAATGCGCATAAAATGCAAATTTTCACATTTCAGGTTTGACTGCCAATAATAATAATTATTTATATACACTATTCACATTAACATATACATTACAAACTATAACATTACAAATATTACAAAAATAAAATTTATTAATAATCATTTATCTTTTAGATGCACATAATTATACATAATTTCAATTTTTCTTCATTGATATCTATATTTTTAGTATAAGGCGATATATATCGCGTTTGAAACAAATCAGATTGTTTTCCTGTTTTTCACCTTTGGCACTAGTGAATTTGATATTCTATCCATTTTATAAGTTCTAGAAAACCTACGTTTTCATGTCACAAATGCTATAAAATTTTAATTAAGTGCTTGATGACAGAATAAAATGAAAGCTTAATTTCTTAAAATTTAATTTTGTCTGAAAGTTATTTTCTTGATTGTGAATTTGAAGTCATAAATTTTTTAAATGCGGACCTTATTGTTACGAATTTACCTTATTGCATTGAATTTAAAATTATAAAGAAACAGAAAGGAAAATATAAATAATTAATAATCTCACAATAAAAAAAATTTGGAAACCTGACTAAAACTAATAAACTTAAATTATTTTATAAATTATCTTATAAATTTTTAAATTCAAAATAATTTTTATTAATATAGTTTGCCTTATTGTTTCTCCTATTTTAATAAACTGTTTGAATACAGGTTATTATGTCATAATTTTGAATTACAATTAATTAATGAGATGGACACACTGTGTGCTGCGCCTTCCTCTTCCGATTATTACAAAATGAAGTCTAGAAAAATATTTTCACACAGAACGGGTTTTATGAACATGATTTTTTTTCTGGTGAATCTGGTGTCGAACATGCTAATTTTTGAACGCGAATACTATGTTATTCCTCATCAAATTCCTGCAGCACAAATTTTTTTCATATATTTTAAATTCCGTAACATTTATTTCATTGCATTTTTTAAAATACTATTGTATTAAATTTAATTTTATAAGGTGGCATGCTGCATTTTATCATTTTATAAATGTTTATTTTCCTAAATTTATGGTAGTTATAAATGTTAAGAAATTTGAGAGCCATCAAGACAATTTACAAAATGACATACATTTTCTTCGGGAAATTCTTTCCCGAATGTTCCCTAGCATTAATAGCGGGAGCTATTACGACTCCTAATGCAGAAGCAGCCTAATACATCACTATCGCTAACGATATCGTAGAAATAGATATGTTTTCTCGGCTGCAAAAACGTGATTCCATGGCGATTTTACCCCCACCCCTTTAAGGTCGAGGCGGCGGATGGCAAGGTGAAAAACGAAGCAGGCAGGGTAGGAGAGAGGTCGTGATGCATACCTGGCAGGTCCACCAGGGCAGCCTTGACGGGTGCGCTGTGCACGCTGGAAACAAAGGCCCGATTCTGTGGGCTTCGCATGAGTACCGAATCGCTGGTGCCATTCCAGATTCCGAAACTTGGCTATTTATTTCCTCCCGTGGCAGCAGCGGAATAGTGGGTCCGTTGACAGCCTGCCTCTCGAATCACTGTTGCCATCTTGATTTGACAATTTTTGACAGAGCGATGTAGGAAAATAAATAATATCGGAAACGTGATTCACTTATTTATTTTTTTTTCACTATGTGATCATTTTGGCATCCTTTCAATTTTCGGAATATAATTCTCTGTTGGAATTGAAAGAAAAGTGAGCTGTGCATCACATTTGTAAGCGTGTGCATATTAACAAAATGGACAATGACGCAGTGCAGCAAACAGGCTAATAGCTGAAGACTATTGTAATTCATTTTAATAACAGCCCCATCTTATCTCCTGATTGGATATTTTTATGTAGATAATGTGGGCTTTATATATATATATATATATATATATATATATATATATATATATATATATATATATATATATATATATATATATATATCCATGAATCGAAGAGAAAAACTTCAAAACACTCTCTTTAAAAGGTGTACAAATAGAAAGCAAAATCGCATTATTAACTGAATATTTATTCAACAGGGTTCATAAAGTTCTAGTGGTAGAGATATATTATTTTTAAAGTGAATAAAAAAGTCACGTGTTGGATTCGAACCACTGCTAAACAACGGGAGCAGTGGTTATAACAGAACACAGTTTGAATGCTGCACTTTTGTCCAATACATGCGCATCTGTTGGAATGGCTGCTTTTAAGTTTTCCAGGTTTCCTCCCTTGTGAATTGTGAGTATGGCCTACTATCTGTGTAAAGTCTTCTGGAAAGCAATTGACGCAGCGGATATTTAAATACCATACAACAGCCTCAAGTCGTTATGCTGTCCACTGCTCACTACCTAAGACAACGGTGGCTGATTTACGAGGGCATCGTTCTCATTCGCGGAAGGTAGTGAGTTAGCTTAACCAAAGATCCATCGTGTTTTTTGTAACGGTGGCTAGAACACTTATAATATATAGTGGTCCCAGTGGCGTGTGGTCCATATGTGCAAGGTGTGCACTGCACACCCTGGCAAAATTATGAGAGACAATAATTTTCTGCACCTATGTCTACCTATCTTTATATATGGTATATATAATAAATATTATTTATAATATATTCAAATATTATGTTGATTTGTGTGCTTGCTTGTATTACCGCAGTGTGTGCGGTACTAGATGCTGCACCACGTAGCGCGTTCAAAAGCAAACGAACATAGGAAGTTTTGATGTGCACGCACTGCGCACTGATAGAAAATCACACTTTATATGTATAGGCTACTGGAGAAGCACAGCATACTATAGCACTGAGGCAAATGCAGCTATATATATATTTTTTTCCAGCACTTGGCACACAGGATCATCCGAAGGTACGGTTTATTAACCAAGGCCTATCTGACTTATTTGAAAATATTATTGAGAATCCAGAAGGCTGGGATAACGATACAATTAATATTGCAAAGAGTTATCACATGTTTTTTGAAGAATTTAACGGTAATTTTCTCCTAAATATTTTTGCCAAAGTGTTAAGTTATACTGATGTTCTATTTGATATTTTACAAAAACTAACTTAGATGCAGCATATTCTAGTCAAAAAGTAGTGGAAGTAAAAGATGCAATTCAAAATATGCGAACTTCTGTTGCATTTGATGAAGTTTATGAAGAGACTATTTCTGTAGTAACTCCCCCAAATTTAAAAAAACATCGTGTAAATTTACGAAACTCAAGTGTAGGCCAACATTTTAAAAATTTATATTATGAAATAATGGACACTATTTATTGTCAGTTAGATGTCCGTTTTAAAAAATTAAATTCGCTCAAATTTTTTTAACTATTGAATTTCAGTTTTTTTAAGAAATATCTAAGTAAATTTATGTATACGGATGAATGCCTTAATTCGTTAAAGAACGCTTATGCAAAACATTTCGATTTTGTAAAGCTAACCAATGAAGTTCTTTATCGTAGTGAGTCATACCACGAAATGAATTTATCGAAACTTATTCAGCATATAATGCTGAATGATTTGACAAATGCCCTAAGCGAAGTAAATAAATTGACACATTTAATTTGTACAATTCCATTTTCAACTGCTTCGGTGGAGAGATCATTTTCAGCATTGAAAAGAGTAAAAAATTATGCACGCAATACAATGAGCCAGGATAGATTAAGCAATTTATCTCTAATAACAATAGAAAAAGAAATGTTACACTTATTACAGTCAAAACCAGAATTTTTTAATCATGTAATTGATGATTTTGATAGTAATAAGGATAGACGTATGGATTTTGTGTACAAATGAATAATAAAAATTTAAATAAGTGTTTATATTATGTACAATTTTATGGTTTTATTATTATTGTTGCTGTTGTTCTCTGCACACCCTGCATGAAAGCCTACCACACGCCACTGAGTGGTCACAATGTCTTCCATGTGAGATGATACCTCTGGGGCTCGCAGGTCAAGTATCAGGAGGTTTCTGGCTGCTTCCAGTATTCTCTAGACCCCAACCCAGGGCTAGGTGCAAGGAAGTATGCTAGTGCACAATAATAACTAATCCCTAATATTTACTTGATAATATCTGATAATTTTGAAGCCGAGACGTCCCGTTCGGAAAGACCACTCTGACAATGCTTTTACAAAATGTAGAAGCATACATCTCCCGCTATTTAACAGTAGCTAATATGGAACCCGAGACTTTCCATTTTGATCTCATTAAGCCGTAAAGTGCTCGTGGTCTTAAATGTAAAATGCACTGTTATTTGGTGGGGAATAAACGTCTTTCTGATATTTTAAAATTATATTTACAAATCTGTTTCTACAAGAAATTCGTTATGTACGCTATATAATAATAGGGTCTGATGTTTCTTCTTTGGTGTGGCGTATAAGTGTGAAAAGAAATTTAGGTATTGATCAAGTCATTGGACTTTATTTCAAAATCACAGTTGGTTAGTTGTGTTCAGCGGTTATGGTCGTTAAAGAAATTGGCTGCTGGAAATATACACACACAATAATATAACCTACAATAAATTTAGAATATTCATTAAAAAAATTGGGAAATTCTATTTTTCGTATAATTAAAAACCTGCTCAAGGTAAGCTTATTTAGAATTTGAATTTATTATTAAGATGAATTGATAAACATGATTAGCAATAAGAGAGTTTATTAGAAAAATATTACAACAGGTGAGAAAAAAATCATTGTATTATTTTATTCTGATATTTTTTGTTACTCTACTGTTGTTGCACCAGCATACTAGTCTGTATCTAGCCCTGATCTGGACTCTACCAGTTAGCAGAAGAACCCCTAATATTGGATGTGCTATCTCTAAAGGTAACATTTCACTTGGAGGACATTGCGACCATAACCTAATTAACATGCTCCTATTGCTTTTAGCAAACACGGTGAAATTTTGGTTAAAACGCGATTAAAAATCACCACCTTCTGATAATGAGAACGATTCCGTGATTAACTAGGCCACCGCTGCCTGCTGTTATTCTACTGCCACATTTGGCACATAAGAGTTTAATTTGACCTCGCTTTTATTCTGAAAACATGATGTTATTACATGTACAGCTAGAATAGTTAAGTCTGTAAAAATATTTTTTGCACGACCATAAGATAACGGACTCGATACCTGAATCCATCGAAGATCACTGTGCAAAATTACTTAGAAAAATTAAAATATTTGTTAGGTCTAATATGTCTCTTCTGATGTAATGTGGAAAAATTTCCTGCTGGGAAATTTTAACTTCTAATATCAACTAACTATAAATTAGTGTCTGTCGTGGTCGCAATGTCCTCCATGTGAAATGATGCTTCTGGGTGTAGCAGGCCAAATGTGAAAGGTATCATTCTTGATCCTTGTGTCTAAATTACGAAGACTCACTTTTAGGGCTGCAATGACATGCGCTCTAGATGCCTCACTATTAAAGGCCTTTATTCCTTTTTTTAGTGCTGAAAGATGGCAATCCTAGTAGCCGAGCACATTATACAACAACATTTTCGTATATTTATTTTATTTATCTTTCTAGTATCTTACCATGCATTTTTCCTATCTATTATTTTGCAATTATTCATTGCTAAAATATTGATTTATCTACAATAATATACCGAGATAGAAAATTAAGTATTAGAGAAATAAGCCTCTAAAGAAGATAAATCGTAAAATTTAATTTTGATGTTAGCATGTATAATGATTATATCCTTTAAAATAAAAGACTAACTTTATAATAATACATACATTTACAGAAAATAATTTATTTCTACATCAATATCGCCATGGATCTATTATACTTTTAAATGTTCTCTAAAATGAAACATTAAAAAATAGGAATCTGTAAATCGCGGATTAAATGTAATTCCCTACCGGCAGATCCAAATATCTGTATGGTCTTTATATAGGGACCTACTTAAAACCATGTCATAATGGCAAGCATGTTCGCATTCTTCTGGTTGGGAGATTCAATGTTCCTGATATTGACTGAACAAATGGAACTCAAAAATAGATGTCTCTTCTGGGAGGGAGTGAGTTTTCATGGCTTCCTCCTTTGCTATGCACGATTATGCCCCACTACGAATGAAAAGTCCTGCAGCTATTACCCAAAGAAAAGTTTTATAGGCGTTTTTGCTTTTACCATTAATGTGAATACTTTATATAGGCAGAAGAAACTTAAAATAAATGCTTGCTCAGATGAATTATTCACTTTGTATCTATTTTATGCACTTAATCATTCATTTTATGTACTTAAACTAAGAATCTTTTTGCTTTAGAAATTAAGATCGCTTATATATGTGCGCTGGAAATCTTTCTTTATGCTGAAACTTTATGTACACGTTTCATGTATATTTAAAACTAAATAATAGTACTTTTTATATTGTTTTATGTAAAAAAAACAATGTATAAATTTCAAGAGAAAATAATGTAAAATGCATTACTTTTAGCCGTCTTAATCTATCGATTGGTTTAATAATTTAACAGCCTAAAAGTTCTGCTACACACGAAAGCTTCAAATCAAGTAATCTAGGGCACTTTTCAGAAAATTTTTTCGTTTTAAATCGAAAAAACACGTGACCCATGAGATTGCTAGGATACTCTATGCCGAAACGTGGTTGGATCGATATAAGGGTGGAGAGTACGATATCGAAATAATTCGATTTATTTTTTATTCACAAAAATCTTGAGAATCACCCTGTTTCAAGAGTGAAATGAAATGAAAGGAAAATATGCTGGAAACTTATTCCAGAAAATACTATTCAATCCTCCCTAAGTAAAAAAAAAGAAAAAAATTGCGCCTAAAATTGATTTTCTACATGTATTCTTTCAAAAATAGGTAAAGCTTTGTTTTGACGTGCTGTTTTATTTAACTCTCTTTCTTCGAGTTTTCCTCATTATGAAAGTACCCAATGACAGAGAACTCATGTTGCCACTAACGATAGAATACCTTTAAATTGTTCAAATGTGCATAAATATTTCATATAAAAACACATCAATTCTAAAATTAAAGTTAAATTTATGTAAATGCCTATAGATTTCTGCCTAAAATTACGCTAAATCAATAGATGTTACCATTAAAAAATCATCAATCCATTTAAAATTTAACTAGACACAGTTTGTCTAGCAAGGAATTGATGCAAATAATTATATGCCGAAAATGTTTCGTTTCAAAATGTTTCAAAACAAGGTTAATTTCGTGTCGTTACAATAATCTCTCTTTCAACCTTCAAAAAAATACTAAATCATTTGAAATCTAGGTCTTTCACCATTTAACACAAACTTTCATCCTCTATTCTTTGACCTATATTTAAATAATTTAAAGACGATTCGCACAAAACATGCAAAATAATTCATCATATTGAAAAAATATTTGTATAAGGCATCTCTTGACTTATATCAGTTGCGATAAAATTTCAGTTCAAAGCTTACACGCAATTCTGCTTCATAAAACATAACTATTATATTTACTAATTGAGTGTACTTCGAAATTCGATCCTCGGGCTGGGGAAGGTGGACTCAGCCTTTCATTCCCTAAGTGAGTCGATAAAACTGAGTACGCAGTTTTGCAGCAGTACCACTTGGGAACTGCATGAAATGCTGAGGTTTTTGCATTAGGCTGACCACCTAATCGGGAAATAGGCATCGCTCCTCAGATCAAGAAAACAAATATGGGCTCTGTAGGCCTCGGCTGTCGTGCCACAGGTTTAGTTTAATGTACGGCAGCTCTCAAACCTTTTGTTTGAGAGCTCTTGTACATACGAATGACAAAGTGCCCATCCAGGTTTTGACTTGATTCTCTTTTTGACGTAACTTTCTGAAGCTAAGTTTAATTTGATTGGAGCATAATATTAGCAGTTGATTTCGAACTGTTAAAAGCATTCCCACCTGAAGAATCGAACCTACGAATTATTGAATGAAAGTCATGAGCGCTTAATCATTCAATCACAGGCTGCTATTGATGTAGCTGGAACTGCAGTACAAGGATATTGATGCAATTCCATAATTCATTCTTGCTACTTGTATGTATGTATAATATCAATTAATATAATGCAGGAAACCTACTAAATTTATTGTATTTTTAATCATTTGGGAGAAATTCTACGTTATAAGAAATTGCCCTCTCTTTGAGTGTGGTTTCCATATCATGACAATTTATAATCAAGTCTGTAAACGTGCGATTGTCTCTCGAGATAAAGCCTGAATTCAATATATGAAATTCTTTCGGGGATTATATAGTTTAATTTCCAACTGTTGATGTGTTCGCGATAGCTAAAAAGTTAAAAACTGTGGTGAAGTATTTGAATATTCAGTGGGTCGTAATTGCAGGAGATAAAACCCGGAAAATTCAAAATAGCCTTCCCTAAAGAAAAACATTCCGAAATGCAGCATTCGTCTCGCGCTGTTCAGCAATAGCTGGGATTAAACTGGGAACCTTCCATTCGGAAAATTTCGACTCTACCACTTAATATAGCTATGAAGAAATCCAAAGCATATTTTTTAACAGATTCAAATATCATAATAAATACTGTATATGTTTCCTTCCTATTTTTGAAGCAAATTGTCAGCTGAATGGTTGACACTCGAAGTCATCACTTTAAAAGTCAACTCTTACAAAAGTGTTCTAGAAATCTGGAATCTATTTTAAATTGTATATTCCTTTGAAATCAACTTTTAATTGCCAAGTCCTGGCACTCGAATAGTTAGAGGTCTGGCCTTTGGTTCTACAGTTTTGCGTGGTGTGGGTTTGAATCTAGCTCTTGGTCTTTCTAATTTTTCGGGATCCACTTTAAACTATAAGTACTATGCCAATTAGCAAAAATTAAGCTTTAAATAGACCAAATCAAAAAGTGTGAAAAACTAAAATGTAATTCAAATCTTAATTTTGAAATTTTGGTACTTAAACATCAATTATAATCTACATTTCAGTTTTATAACTTACAATGTGCTTTACTTTGTTAAATTGTGATTTTTCCTTAATATTATTTATTATAAATAAAATATCTTTACAAAATTGTATACATATTTTCTCTTAGTAAGTTATCATTACTAAGAAATAAAATTTAGTGTACTCCTATTTTTTTCATTTGTATCTATTTCATTATTTTTTATCTCTAATTTTACCAATTCATTGATAAATTCCTCAAATATAAATTTAATAATAACTTTTTTTATTTTAATTATGATAATTTTTTTAAATTTATTTTTCAGTTCCATTTAACTATTTTAAATTCGCCTGATGCCATTTGTGAAAATGATAAAAAAATTTTTATAACTTTTTTATGCTTTTTCATGTTTAATATATATTGTTTCTGAGTTTCAATTTTTTTAATACTGTTTGCTCTATGTAATTAAAAAATTTACATTCATATTTTCCTTTTTTTTTGCCTTTATATATTATAAAAATTGGTATACCAAAGTGTGACAACTAAACTTTAGTTAAATACCTCATTAATTGCAAAATTTTATGTACATGGATTTTACAAAGTCAAATCTATTATCAAAATAATCTGATGTGCCAACTTAACTTTTGATTCTAATTTGAAATTCATTTTAAAAATATTGCGTTTAAATTTATCTGAATAAATTAAAAACGATAAAACTTGGGCTTATTCAGAAAATACCCGTGTAGCCAGTAAATATCTAAAATATACACTTCCAAAAATATTACTTGCAGTCATCAAAAAAGGGTGTCATATTAATAGTGATTTCTTTAAAAGCGAGCAAGGGAATTTGTTAGGGATATATCTATCCTTTTCTTAGGAGTATCTTAACCCATCCGCCCCTTGTGCGAAAATGGTCTTTCCCTCACAAGACAAACCGATAGGCCGAACCTTTATTTATTTTCTTTTGCTTTTTGGCAATCGATATAGCAGCAGGAGCTCGTGTGCTGGCAGCTGGCAGAAAAAAAAACGGATTTCTCTTTCTTTCTTTCTTACTTAAGCTTTAAAAAAGAATTATAACCGATTTATTAAAAATAAAGTTTTTGAAGAGTTAATTTTTTAAATGGTTGCCATAGTTTTATACGCTACCGAATTACATTTATCCAACTGAGATTTGTAATGTTAATGTGTGAGAATTTTGTATTTTTTATAATTGAATATATATATATATATATATATATATATATATATATATATATATATATATATATATATATATATATATAAACCGTCAAACTAGTGAAAGAACGTTCCAATCTACATGGAACACTTAATGTATACCCAAATGGTGAAATATAATTTCTATTTTTCTTGCCTTTCAATCTAAATAATTATTATTTTTGAATAAACAATTCTTTCCATAAATAAGAGAATTGAAACTAAATATGAATCTTATTTAATAAAGACAAAATTTATTAACAAAACTTAGATCATTATGCAGTATTACAGTGATTTGTCTTGCAGTTTTGGTCTAATATCAAGTCGACACCCGAGTTGATGCCTTCATCAAGCTAACGGAAGGTGTAATAAATTTTACACAACATTTAACATGCAAAGTCCTTCTCAGCACAAATATATTGCATAAACAATTTATTTTGGATGGCAATTCTAGAATAAAACCGAATTGGCAATCAAAGTATTAACTTTCTAGTCTTCGATTAAACAACGAGTGAGTTGGATTCCCACCTTTGGTTTATACATATATTTGTAATGGTTAGGAATTCATTTTCAATTTTAGGTCCTCGTTTACTTAGCCTGACCATTGAATGAGAAATAAACCAATCATCTTTGAATGGATCAAGTATCGATTCAACTGACTTCGACAATGAAAGTGATAACTTAGCCCATTAGACTAAACTGTGCCTCTTATGAAATGAAACTGGTAAAAAATTTAAAAAATACTTTTATTAAAATACCATTTTTGTTAAGAACACAAAAGGAAATAATGTAACTGAACTTTAAGATTATAAGTCAGTGTCGGTGTGTATATTTGCCACTCAGTGCTGATTTATTGTACACGAATACTTATATATATTAGTCCGACTGCAACTTACATTCGAAAGTAGAGTCTAAACTTTATGAACACCGAAGCTGTTTGTGAGAATCGAACCCACGACCTAGTGAATGGAAAGTCAGAGCACTAATTATTAGGCTACCAGCTCGTAAAATCATACCAATACAAATAGCCAACCCGCAAATCGGAATCGAACCCATGACCTCGTGAACGGAAGTTGAACTATTCGGCTACCAGCTCATCAAATGCTTAAAGCAATATTTTTTCCAAAAATCGAAAAAAGTAATTAAGAAAATTACTGGGAAAATGCAGTAAGAGAAAGAAATATCCGATGCCGTATATACTTTTTCCGTGGACTAAAATTCTGACGCATAGATGGTAGTAAGGAAAATAAGGAAGATAATCAAACACCCCTTTGCTCTTGAAGCGAGTAGAGTTGAATAGTAAGCTTCGTGGTATAAACAACTATACAGTGTATTTTTCTAGATTCTGAAAGAGTACATAAATTGATAGTGCGACGGAAAAGTAAAATTAATTTTATGGTTACAATGACAAAACTAATTACAAAAAAAAAAAAAAAATGCAAACCTGTATATTTTCTCCACAGTTTTGTTTGGGAACATCAACATTTTTTCTCCCACTGCCCGACATCTGTGGGTGAGTCGAATGCCTAAGTTACGCGCCAATGCTCTCTAATAGCAGCTCCACATCCCAACCCCTGACTCTCCGGATCGTGATAACAGCTGTTTTTCGCCTTGTTGCCTTTTCAACAGTCATGCGCGTACTTCTTTATGCCTCATAAATGACAGCGATAAAAATAAGTGATGAAAAATCATGAAGGAGTCCATATGTTACCTTCCTGTTTTATGAAGCGATATAATTTCGCATAACACACAACGAATAAGAGATGTATCGGTAATAAATTTATGAAATTTCTCATAACAAACACATATAAATTTATGAAGAAAAACTGAAGAATTTTCGAATTTCTTACTTTTATACAATTTTTGTTGATTGGTTTCTTGTGATACTGTGGTCACTTTTCCATCCAAGATGTAATTCAACCGAAAAAGAGCTATAGAGTTTGAAAATAAATTTCAAACAGGCTACTAACTTCCACACACGTGCAGGAATCGAATCCACGAAAAGCTGAATTGAATGCCATTAGGTTAAACATTCACCAGCTAACACTCTGTGATTTTGTGTGATAGTTTTGATGAACATGTTTCGTGTCTCATTTTTTAATATGTATCACTTGTATCAAATATAACGCGATTTCTAAAGTAAGAATTTCACATTATTTTTTTCTGTCCATTCGAAAACAAGAACAGTGTATTTAATCCCGAGAACTCTTTCGTAACTCTACGCATGTGATTTTTCGCATTTTCTGAATTCATGGGCTCGAGTCTTTCCGTCACGTAGATTCTTTAATTGTTTGGAATCTTTTTTGAACTATATATCCTGGTCAAATCAATATTCATGCTCAAAAAGTGACCATAAAAGCGGATACCAACCTACCAAAAAATGTTCACCATGACTTAGCTGAGCTGGTCGCCCATTGGTTATCGCTCTTCCTTTCGTTTCAACAGTTCGTGGGTTCGAATCCCATTTTAGGTTTGGATGTTCGGAATCCTTTTTAAACCGTAGGCTGCGGTCAAATTAGCCCTCTTGGGCAAGCACAGTTGATTGACGAACAAACCAAACCGAACACCGTGGCCTAAAGACTTCATTCTTCAGAAGGAAAGGTCATGCATTCGATCCCAACTATTGTTGAGCTGCAAGGAGAGGGATGTTGCTCTTTTGTTTTCTGCATGCTACCCTTACAAGAGTGAGTTTCTGAGTTTCCTCTTTGCCACTCATAAATACGGCTCGCTGTCTTTGATATCCGTCGACAGTTATATAAAAATGTTTCGTAAGAAGCGGGGGAGGGGAAATATTTATTTTTCTGAATAATTTTACATTTTAGTAGCTGTATTCCGTTTATTCTGAATATTTGCTTAAATGCTTTAATATTTACAATTTTTATTCATTTTGTAACATTGAATTAATTTAATCGAACACGTAATTGAGCCAATTGCATTTTGAATAGAATTATTTAAAACGCTTCTCGTACTGTTTCATATCATAAAACTTTTAGTTTTGAAATGTGAAATTAAGACAAAGATATTTTTAAATATAATTTTCAAGAATTTATATATTACTATTCAAAACAGATATTTTACGTTAGCATGTATTTATCAAAAGATTCACCTAATTTAAGTAATTTTATAAAAGTCCTTTTTACAAATAAATTTTTCTTTATCCTGAATCCTCTAAGCATTAATTATTTATTGAATAAATGTATTTTAACGGTGTGTAGAAGAGAATATACTAGAAGTTATACAGCACACTAATTGATAGAAAATAATAAATTAGATATTTTTTGTTTTGAAATATTATAATAGAAAAGACTGAATATATGTAAAAAGAGTTACTTATTTCAGATTATTACACAGCATCAATTTGAAGTGAACATAAGTCATGACTTCTGTGTGTGTGAATATGTATAATTTACAAATTTCAAAAATTTTAATTTATTTGATTAGCAGAGTTTTGTATACATACTATTGTTTAAGTAAATATGATAATATTGTGTGAATAATATCAATAATAATATTGTAATAATATTGAAAAAAAAAACTAATTGTATAATTTTAGAAAATTGTTTTTTAAATATATTCACAAAACATCTGGAGAATATTCAAAAATAGTACGTTGTTTTCTGTCTTGTAGAATTAACCAGCGCTGTTGTAGAGCTTCCGAACTGGAAATATTGATGGGAAAAGGACGGAACAGATACTCTCAAACCGGAAATCGAATGAGGGAATATTCAACTTCCGCCGGCAGATGCACTTTTCTTGAGAAAGGGGAGCGGTTCCTCCTTTCTTCGATCACGGGGGAAGCACTCTTGCAGGGGGAAGGGAGGAAGTAAATGGCACGCGTGGCATCGAATGGGAGAAAGGTCGGGAGAAATGCAAGAAAAAAAGGGAAATGCTATTAAAAGACACTTTCGTAGCGCGTGGGTTGTTGATTGTTGCGGCATCACGTGTCGCCATGGTTACGCTCGGAGAACGCATGCCAAGTGTGCTGCCTCCGTTCACCACACTTGATGGATAGCTAAACAATCAATTTTCCTCCTTATAATATTGATTATCATTTTCTTTTATTGAATGCATTATGTGATAATCAGTACGTGTTATTTGTCGCAATATAGATAATTTATTTGAGTTTTGGGCCCATAAAAAATGTCAGGTAAAGTAACAGACATTAGCAATAGCAGGGAGAGTCTAAATACTTTTAACATTCATTTAACTTCGAGATGTATATTATTAAATCTATAATCAAATTATAAACACAAGTTCAGGTAATAGGAAAAAAAGTATTGATCATACATTTTGGAAAGTTATTCATGGAAAGGGGGATATATTACCTAATTGTGTATTACGATTGCATTCAATTACACGTACGCCAACATTTGGGTCACTGTTGAATAGGAGATGGATTTTGTGCTATCTTCTGCATACATATCCAGCGAGATGGGTACGTGGGAATTTTCCGGGTTTTCTTCTTTGAGGCATATAAATACAGTTCACTAACTGTAAAAAAAATCTTTCCGAAGACAATTAATGCGGAATGTATTAAATATGCCTGTAACATTGTCCAATTGTCCTCTACAGAGTGTCAAAATCAAACTTCAAATAAGATGAAAGCGATTCAAGGAGATAAATCATATTCAAAACTTTCAGATATTCTTAAATGATTTAAAAAGGACTTCGTGTTGACTACCCTAGAATCTTAAGCTAAATTCCTGGCGTTGTTATCTTCTGTGCATGAGATTATGAGTTCGATACTCCTTTCCCCAAAGGATGTTCATAATGGTTTGAATTTCGCTTTAAAACCGAAGTAAAAAATATGCGTACTCATGTGCAAAAATAATAATAATTATATAGAAAAATTGTAAACATTGACCCTCAAATTATCATATCGATGACTGCAAATATCTATTGAAATATTTCTTTTTATTTCCCCCGCTCCCCATGAGAATTTCCATAAGTACTTCGTACAGACTTGTTACTTCAAATAGTATTTCTAGGGCTATTTTCGGTGCCTTGGAGCTTATAGAGTGTAACTGAGAAAAAGCCTTTTCTCTCTCTCCTTATCAGCATGGCATTTACCATCTGTATTCTAAGTTTAAATTTCAAATTTTTTAATATCTAAACGAAATAGAACTAAGCAAAGATGATTTAATTATTTAATTTAATTAAATAAGAAAATTAAGAAATTGAAGAATTAAATTAGAAAACAATGATATTTAACTACCAAAAAATTTATAAATATATTAGGGCGTAAAAATATTGCAATATTTAAGTTAATTTACGAAAAAATAGTTATTTAACTATGCACACACAACTATAATATTGAATTTACGCAAAATTATTAAGATTTAAAGTATTTATTAGTTCTGTTACGGGAAAATAAAATAATCCATAAAATTGTATTTTAAAAGATCATTTACATTAGCATTTATTCGTTCAAATGTGATATATATATATATATATATATATATATATATATATATATATATATATATATATATATATTGCAACTCTTGTATTATACCAGATTATTATTCATACATTGTCATGAAAAAAATTTGACTCACACAATATGAATTTCCCAAATTATTATTATTTTTTTTTTTGAAAATATTACAAACGGAAGTTGCAGAAATTCAAATATTATGTTTTTAATGGTAGTAAATTTAATTTTGTTTCATTTTAAAAATATGACAGGGGAGATGCTTTTCCTCTGCATCTCCCCTGTCATATTTTTAAAATGAAACAAAATTAAATTTACTACCATTAAAAACATAATATTTGAATTTCTGCAACTTCCGTTTGTAATATTTTCAGAAAAAAATAATAATTTGGGAAATTCATATTGTGTGAGTCAAATTTTTTTCATGACAAAGTATGATGATGTCATTGTAACCATATAAAGAAAGGCACGTCCTCTTGTCCGAAAGTTAGCGGGTTCGATACCACATCTAGGGGAAAATCTTTCAGGGTACTTCTCTCCAATGTATATTTATGTTTAGCTTTCTGTTTGGTGTATTGCAGACTTTTTTAGAGGAGAGCTCCAGCTGTGATGTCGATCTCGTTGTGTGATGTAGCGCAAAAATTAGAGGTGGTTGTCTGCTTTTAGTGACTTCAGCTAAATTTATTTTCGAACCTCCTATCTACTACAAAATCTTTTAATCCGAATGCCAAATTAGACTATTTTCATTGATAAGGGAAAGAAGGAGGAGTGGGATATATTTCAGTTTGTGCCCACCTACGAATATTTTTTTCTCTCGAAACATCTTTCTTTCTTTTTCATTCCACCTTGTATTTTCTTCGTTCTTTGGAAAGAAATCAAATATTTGGCTTTTCCACCTGTCGGTATTACATTGGCTGTCACGTTTCTTCAAAATATTTTTTCCCGTCCCGAATGTGAGAATTCATTCCTTCAACCACATTAGCCAGAAAATGAATGTTTGAAATTCCTTAAACATTACTTTATGTTGTGTCTCTCAATTAAATTCATAATTAATATTCTTTCTGAGATTTGATTTTTGATTATGAATGTGTTTTAATTCTTCGACTTTAATTTATGTTTTAAAATTATTTTACTTTTTGCGCTTTTATTGTAGTTTTGATGATGAATGTTTGAATTTCTTCAGTTTTATTTTATTATTTGCTTCTTGCCTAAGTTAAAAATTCGAATTTAATTTTCTTAATTTCTAAATGATGCATTTTAATTATGAACGTTTAAAATTTTTTATACTGTAGTTCTAGATGAAATTAATTAAGATTTGCTTCTTCAACTTTGTTATTTTAATTATGACCATTTGAAATTCTTCGCATTGCTTCATGTTTCAGTTTTACTTTATTTTTGTTCACTGAACAATGCTTTTAACTTAAGAATGTTTGACATTTCCTTTATAGGCGTACCATATTATAGAAGCATAGTGAGCCAAAGTATAGTTACTTAATGCTTTTGCTTTCAATTAAATCAAAAATTAAAATTCAACGTTCACTTTTTCAGTTATGCATTTTTAATTATGAATAGTTGAAACGTTTTTCGCCTGCTATTACTTGATTTTTTGTTTCTCGATTTAATTAATATTAAATTTCTTTAAATTTTGCTTTTTGAATGGCATAGCTTTTAATATAAACGTTTAAAATATTTCATTATTACCTTATATTTAACAATTTCGTTATACTGATTTAATATTGCGTTTTAATGACGAATATTTGATGTAAAGTTCATAGTTATGTTATCTTATGCTTTGTATTCTGATAAAATTTATAATTAATATTTATTAAACCTTTTGTGTTTTAAAAATGTACTTTTAATTATTAGCGTTTGAAATTCTACCCCTTTCTGTTTTAAGTTATGACTCGCGATCAAGTTAAAATGTAAAAACATAGGAATAGAAGCAAAGAACTATTAAATTGAAAAGCAAAAAATTATTAGAAATCAGATTATTATATTTCGATTAATTAAGCATTTAAAAAAGTAAGAATTGAACCCACTAACTGCTTAACTGCAGACCAAAATTATTAAAGATCAGAATATTGAGACCGCATATTACAATATATTTTCCATAGGATTTTATGTCTCTGCTGGCAGGATGTGATGTAAATAGGAAGACACCAACTCTCAAATGTTGTGAATCAGTCGCTTGACAGTGGCTAAATTATGAGTAAAATGACTGTGTAGTGGTTTCAGTCGACAGAAATAAGTCCAAGGAACGTATTACAATGACACATATTTTGGTACTAATACCATATCTAATTATTTTGGTATACTTTATATATAATATCTTTGGCATTTATTTTACGGTAATTATTAATATTATTAATAAATGAATTAATTCTTAATACTGTAAAAATAATTCAGGTATGAAATTGGATTCATTTTCTTCAAAAATATTTTGCATTTTAATATTCAAATATTTTTTTAATAAAATAAGTATACTTTAATTATTATCATTAAATATGATTTGTATAATCGCTATTACATTTAGAATTTTATTCCATTGCGAAATTATTTTTTCAATGAAATAAGTTTCTGCGTAAAATAATGATTTATTTTATAATTCTCATTTATATACTTTATAGATTATAATTTAGATAGTTTTTTTTAAGTTATATTCTTATATTTGTTTTTTTGTATTTAACTCGGTCTTATAGTTATTTTCTAGTAAATAATTATCAAATGAGAACTGTTTTATTTCCTTATTTTGATTTTTGAAAAATTATTCAGATATCTTATGGAATTCGAAACTGCTCAAGAATTTTATGACTTAAAGTATTTATTTAAAGAAAATAAATTATTATCATATTTTGATCGAATTGAAATTTCTTTTCTATTTTTATTTGAAATTATTTATGTAGTATTTTTGGGCATTCTTAGGTTTGTTTTATGTTTGACAGTTTTATAATTCTCCAGTTAAGCATATGGAATAAATATTGTTTTACTCATTTACCTTTTAAAATACTATTCTGAAAAATTACTCAGAAAAGCAGAAAATTAGTGCTTGTTCAGGAGAACATTCATTTTAACATCGATATATCTACTTGATAACACTGCTGCCACCGACTGTATTTGCAATTGTGCTTCTAAATTTCACTTCTAATTTTTCATTACAATAAGCTTGTGTAATATTTTTGAACAAATAAGTAATGTTCGATCATATTTATGATTGATAATTTCTTTTTATTAAAATAAATTTTACATGCTTATAATTTGTTTAGCGGCTTATAAAAATTAATTGAATATCCTTTTATTTTCGCCATTAATCTAAAAATTTATTTGGTAAAAATATATAAATTAAGCATATTCAAAAATTTTGCGTCGTAATTCGAAGAATATTTACAAGATTGAAAAATCAAATATTAGTTATATTTGCAATGGACTCCTGCTTTTTTATTGTAACATAATTTATATAAAAATATTGTTAAAGTTCTTTATTTTTTGCACTGAAAAATTATTCACGAATGTTACAGAAATTGAGAGTATTCAGTAACTTTGCGTTTTAATAATAAAGTGCTTATTCCGGGAAATAAGTTGCTAATAATAGCATTTAAATAAATATCTTATCAAAATGTTCATTGCTATTTCTTGATTAAAATAATGTTTTATTTTTAAAACATCAGTTTGTATTTCTTATATCATTTTACAGTTCTTTTAAATTTAAGACTGAGTATCATATGAATTTTGTTTAACTTTATTTTTCAATTATTATTCTTAAAAAATATATTCTAGATGTAATTCTCTTTAAAAAGAAACAGAAATAAGTAAATTAAAATATTTACAAACTTTACATTTGAATATTAAAATGCTTATTCGACGAAATACATAATTAAATTTCACCTTTTTATATAATGATTTCTTACTTTTAAAAATATTATACTCAGAACTGTATTTTGCATAACATAGTTTTAAAATATTTTATATTGAAGAATTAATTCCAGATTTATAATGAAAAATTAATTTTGTTCTTATGAATCGTATATATATATGCATATATATATATATATATATATATATATATATATATATATATATATATATATATATATATATATATATATATTCTGATCAATGTAGTTATTATTATATTCTTATATCAATAATATCTACTATTTTATTATTATTAATTTTATTTAATTCATTTTCTGTAATACATTATGTTTCAGTAAATTTCGATTTAAGCTACAATGTATCGTTATTTTCTCAGGAAAACAGATGTAACTGTGATCGTCTCTCGTTTGTTGCGTTGGATTGCTTTAAATATCAAACCAGAACTACTTTCTGGCGTTCTAAGCACACCAGCAAAAACAGAAACTGTCAAAAACAGCGTTTTTTTTAATTTTAGAATCGCCAGGGCAAAAGGAAAGCTGCGCATTAGCAACAAGCCACGCGCGTTGGTTGAGGCAAGTGCGTGGCAACGTGCCACGGCATTTGCGCCAGAAGAAGCAATTGCCCGTCCCATTGAAATCGCAGCTGTCGTTCCTTTTACATTTTTAATTGCGTTGCATGTATTCGCGTTCGTGTCTCGAACGAGTACAATCCGCTTTAATTAGACGTTGTACCACTCTGATGTGTCAGATAGGGAACAGGAAGTTCAGTTCCACCCTAAATTTAAATAAACGTCTTATTTGCGCATCCCATTGTCTCTGCCGACTTTGACCTAGGGAAAGACTTCTCCGAAAGATCTTCCATTGTAGTCAGTGATTAATGATTGCGTTCTGCACTTAATGAACCCCATCTCATTAGCTTATTTATACACAACCTTGTGTTTGCCTCCAATCGAAATCATATTAATGGGTTGGGTCTCGTGTTAAAATCTCCTGTTTACAAACCTTTCTTTTATTTGCAAATATTATCTCAAAGAAACGGTGGAATATTTTTTTTAAAAATTAAACTTTAAATTTTGCGGATAGACTTACTCATTATTTCAAAGTACGTAGATATCTTTTATGTGCTTATGTCGAACTAAAAATGACTACGGTATCTACTCGTGGAAAACAGGTTGATAAAAAATGCTAAAACTTCATACCATCTAACATTTTTTTTTATTTCTATGCAATTTGCTCCAGCATATTAAACCAGCTGGTTAAATTTGTGCAATCGAAAGTCCTGTGATCGGTCGTTGTGTAGTAACCATGGGTGTTATAGTCTGGAAAAAATTTCCCTCCCCTCCAGATCAAAGTCAAAATTAAGTAACTGGATACTTTGGTTTTACCATCTATCGGAGGAGTCTTAGAGCAAAGACGTACTTTCACCTTCCTGGTACTCTGCTTGAAATGAAAGACGCAATCTTCTGACTTAAATTCGCATAGCCGTCTGCTCGACTTCTCTAAGTGTTTATATGTAACAACAACAACCAGTATAATTCTATAAACCTAAGACTAGAGTTGGACACTACCAGTTTAATGGAAGCAGTATAAGTTTTTCGAGTAAATTGTAAATTGGATGTTTAGTTTAAAATATTTAATGCTTGTAGTTGTTTTCGATGAGAAAGTTCCGTTGCTGATAGGCGGATATTTTTACGGAAGAGTAGAAAAATGAAGCGGAAGAAGTTACATTTTTACTTTCTGCATTTTCTGTACTTTGTGCTAACTCTTATGCATCATTTTCTAAATTTCATCCCGGTTTTTAAAGGTTTCACTTGAAGGATTTTTAATGTTTTTCTTATTTTACAACTACAAGGTAAGTAAGAAAGTTCTTGTCGTTTTAATGACCCAAAATAACATGACCTATAGAAAGTGTAACCTATTGTTAGTCCTCGAAATAATCTCCATCAACATCCAGCACTTTCTGTTAACGTGTCTCCAGGTATGGAATACCCTTGCGGTAAATCTCGGGGTTTTTGAACCCAAGGAAGTCTGCGAGTGCTTGCCGCAAGTCTGGATGATTCGTAAAGGATTTTCCATGAAGATGATTGCCCAGGAAATAGAACAAAGTCTCCCATGTAGCTGTATGGTATTTCTGCCACCCGCGCGATGTACGACCTCGCCTCATTGACCAAGAACAGTACACCCTTGCGATTAACCAGTGCTGGCTCCTCCTGTTGTTAATTCCTGTTGCACATGGGCCAATTGCTGTAAGTACATGTCCGCAGGGATTGCTTGGCCTGTTGTTAGAAGCTCATAGAAAATCACTTTACTAGTCCACCAGAAACCAGCTTTATAACAGAAGGGACAAATCTCCCGACCTGAATTTGTGAAATTAATGCCTTGCCTTACGTTCACCCACTGCAAAATTAACAAGCACTTGACATATTCGGCGACTTGATGCAGCAGCTGAGAAGCCCACTTTGAAGTCGTAAAGCAAACAACACCAAATAAGTTCCTTTGACATGTCCGCTACTGTACGAGTTACGTTTGATGAATGTGATCGGTGGACCTGCTTTTATAACATCTGATATTCCTGCTCTCGATTGATCGGTGTCTCGACCACGCCATACACTAATTCGCCTACTTATTTTCCTTTCATTTAATGGCAACGCGAAAACGGCAAGAACTTTCTAGTTTACCTTATTTATAGAATTACTATTCAATTTAAAAATAATGCCTAGTGAATGAATAAAATTTTGAATATTTAAATGAAATTTCGTCGAGATATCTGTTCAGAAAACAATGTTAAGTAAATTAATTATATATGATTAGAAAAAGATTATAATGAATGTAATTGGAATGCTAAAAATGGCTAATTATTCACCTTATATATAATTTTGTTAAAATAACCCTTAAGACTTATTATCTTTGTAAATAAAATCCTGATTCTTTTTATGTGTAATGTTATTCGCCAAAACTTTTAGTGTAGGTGTGAAATGAGAAAAGCTGCATCTAATAGAGTAAAACTGCCTCGGGCTTTGGCTAACGTAATATAAAACTTCGAAATTTTGACAACAGCACATTAATATAATTAACTTAAAACATAACGCAAATTTGAACTTACTTTAAAGTTGCTTATGCCACGGTACAATTAGTGTAAGCAATATAACATACCGTTCCGGGAATTTTCTAACTTCGAGATTTTAGGTTTGATTGTTTTTCTCTTTTTAAAATACAGAAAAAAGACATTGTTTGGCATTGGGTGCCCCCTTCTTACTAAATTCCTAGTAATGATGTTTCCCCAATTCTTGAATTTTTTTTTCCAGTGAATGTGTTTTCACCTTTCCCAATACACCATCGATCGGAAATGTGTCAGAACGCGGATGATGAGTCCTTACTTAATGCACAAATTCCTGCCAATTTTCAAGCATCTAATCGCTCAATCGATTTATTTTAAACTGTGGTATACATGAGATCTCATTTCGGGGTGTACAGCAACATTTTGAATAAATGTAAATAAAATATCGTAATTTCTTTGATTCATCGGCTGTGACACGCTAAATATGTCTTGGTTGCGATGTCCACAAAGTGAACTGGTGATCACCCCTCTCGGGTGAAAGGTCAAGTATTAAGGATTCTTGCTCCCTGCATCTAAATGACAAAGTTTTCCTCACGGCTATATCCATCAAACTGATAGAGCCCAATTTAGCGCAAGGTAATTTAGTGCAATTTATGTTGCAATTTAGTGCTGGTGCAACAACATAAAGCTAACGCCCATTAAAAACCATACAATTTTTTAGCATTTATTTCAGTACGTTACCAGTTTGACTATCATCATGCACTTTTAAACTCAAGCGAATTAAATTTTGCTGCACTATATAAATGCATACGATATTAATTATTAATATAGGAACATTTTTACTGTTATATTATTTTACACAAAGGTTATTGTTATTATCCTGTAAACAAAAACTATTCCATTTTGCTTAATGCGAATATTAGGATATTATTTAAATTTTTAGCGTTTATTTTTCAAAAAAATTTAATTAAATCTGAAAATTGCTGTACATTTGTAACCAAATAATTGTTTGATTACGTTACTTTGTTAAAATGACATCAGTTTGCATCAAGAAATAATTATTATGTTAGTTTAGCTTAAGAAATTGTAAAGAATAAAATATATTCAGAGAAGAATAAAATTTAAGTTCTTTAATTATTTTTCGAAAAAATTCAATTTGTTGTAATATATATTAAAATAAAAACAGTTTATTATTATTTTTCATAAAAAAATAGTAACAAAAAATTTTATGTGAAATAAAAATATAAATATTTCGTTCCGTTTCTCTAAGAGCGTGTCTAACCTATCATTTGTTTTTTAAGTTCAAATAATAAGATTTTTTCCTTTTAAAAAAAATTAGTGTATCTTCCTTTTCGCTTTCTTTAATTAATCATGCGAGTAATAAAGGAACGATTGTTTGCAATGTGATTTGTCAACACTTCTTCCTTGTCTGGAGATGATGACAATATGTTGACATTCCACCGTTGAAATACACCTGTCTTGAGGTTTCGTCCTCTGCGACCTTGGGCGCTGAGTTGTTTTGTTTAGAGGTCAAGGACGAGTCTTCTGCACACCTAAATTCCTATAATCGTTTGAGACTGCGGGTGTGGCTGATTGCTATTCTGAAATGCTCTCTACTTCTCATCTGTCGATTCTGGAAGAAGCAATTTCCTTTCGACTGTTCTATGTTTGCAATACGTATTCTTTTTTTTTCTCTCTCTTTCTCTCTCCATTTATTCAAAAAGAAAATATAAATAATAGAAATATTTTAAATGGACCAAAAAATTTGACAAAATTATATTAAAAAAAACTCAAATTATATGAATAATTTGTTTGTTTTTATAATTTCTCAAAAAACTATAAAATCATAACGAGTTGTTCGTGTATGATTATTGCCTTCGGTTCAACAGTTCGTAAGTTCGGTTCTTACCTCGTCTGATTATTACTTTTTTTGTGTGGTTTGGAATTCAGTTTAAATATAGGTATCGTCTGAAATAGCACTCGGGGAGGGGAGGGAAACCATAAAGCAATAGACATTTTACATAGTTAATTGATCACATGCTTTGAATACCCCCGCCCCCAATTTTCGATATATTTTACTAGGACATTCTGTGGACTCACCTTAAACTAGAGTTGTGATGACACTATTAAAAGGAAACATTTTGGGTTTAATTCCATCCATTGATGAACAAATAGAAATAGATGAAGACCTCTTGCTTTCTGCATAAACTATTGTCAAGGTGAAAGCTTGAAAGTTTTGCCCATCTTGACTCGTGAGGGTCTATTATCTATGAATAGTCAGCGAATTTTCAAATTCCTGATTATACGATAGTCTTTGGCGTTAGGCTTGGCTATCTTTTACACTGCGTCAAAATTATTTTATGGAAGAATGGTTAACTTGTAGTCTGGAACAACTAATTAGTTTGGCTCAGATTAAATGCTTCTTCTAGAAAATGAGTACCTATTGTTAAATGAATACAATTTCATTAGTTTAATTTGAGAATATTTAGATGATTACTATATGTTTCAAATGTGATAGTTAATTTTTTATTTAAAAATAGTTAAATATTCCTAAAATGTTGTCGTAGGAATTTAATATTTCTATTTATTTTTTTTCTTAATTAAAACATTTTTAGATTTTTTAAATAATTTCAAAATAATTTTACTATTTACATTTCCTTAATTTTTACATTCTGTTTCTGATTGTTTAGATTAGAAATTTTATGAATTTTTTTCATCTGCAATTCTTTTACTATCCTAAGTAACCCTAAAAGTCGAATGAAATTTTATTTTTAATTTTTACATACAATTTTAAGTTAGTTTGTTTTTCTCAGAATTTTATGATAAAAAATTTAACAAATAACTCTTGGTTTAGAATAGTTTTAAATATTACCATTAATGTTTTACAGCTGTTTTTTACACATTTATTATTTTTTATCATTTGTATTAAAAATGTACGAACATCTTTGTATCTTCTGGTTTTGAATATCATCTCAGTTTACATCATGAGTTAGGAATTTGTTCCGTCTCTTTGATTTATACTAGTTTTGAATTCAATTTATTTTGTGAATATATTAAAATTCTGGTACTAAAATTTTTGAATACTTGTGAATAGTTCTATTAACTTTTCACATATTTAATTTCTGATCATATCCGTAGAATTTCACGAAATACTTTTGAAATTTTGTCTTTCTTAGCTTTAATATATCTCTCTATATTAAAATATAAACTTTTTCTAAAGGTACATATATATTTTTGCAGGCACATATTTTGCAAGGTACATATATATTTTGCTAAATATTAAAATATATCCCTTTATATAGGTAGCATTGTATCGAAATATGCTATGTTGATTTTAGACTATTAATATTTAAAATTAATGACTTTAGTGTGAGGATATTTATTTCTCATATAAAATTTTACATTTTTGAATGAATAATGAATTTAAAATGAAAATAAAATATTTTCACCTCTAAATTTCGTTAACACATTATATTTTATAGCAATATTAATGTAACACTATATAATATTGAATAAAATTAGGTAAACATTCAATTTCGAAAATCTGATACACCAGGGAAATTAATCCAAATAAACACCATATCATTTCATATTCTTCCTCAGTGTGTATACATTAATTAAAATAAATTGATAAAAAAGGTTAAAAATCGTATGTTTTAATACGATTATTTGTGACCGAGTTAATTTCTAAAAGGTCAATTTAAAGGTAATTTAAATTTATATATTATTATTATATTGGGAGAAACACTACTACAAAAAAATTTCTGTAAATCTAAAAAGAATAACATTTTACTGGCTGTCAGTTATATTTTCTAATTTATGCGTCATTTTATGTTATTTATTTTATTTTTATATTATTTTATTACATTTTGTTTATCTATTTGTGTGTTGAGATTGGATTTTACAGACGTACATCCATTTTATATTCACACAGTAGTGCTACTTTTTTTTAAAAAAAAAAGTTTTTTTAAACCTTAACAACAGTAATTTATTTTAAAGCAAAATAATTTGATGTCTTATTACCAGAAAATAAGTATTAGACGTAATGTTTGGGACTATAAATTCTACATTTTTGAATTTTGCTAGTGTGAAATTATTGACAGGATGACTGTATATACAATATATATTTTTTCAATTTCACGATTACTGAAAAATATCTATTTTTGTCTTTTCAGAAGCCTCTGGACCCCCCCTCCACCTGCACACACCTCACGTTTCTCCCTTGAGTCATCACGAGCTCAGAATCACGCCCGGCTGAGGATGATCTTTTGAATGTTCTTTTTTTAACAAAAATAAGAAAAACACATTTGGAAACATTTGTCTACAAGTGATCGTTCCGTGAAACCACGCCACAAAAATCGGAAACTGCTGGTGATACGTTTAAACGTCGCCATTGTACACTACTTCCTCGCTCTCCGCACATGCACGCGCGTGACGCAGCAGCGCACATCGTTTGGATGGATTTCGTGAGTGATTCTTCTCCGCTTCTTCCTACGCTTTCTGGACAGAACAAGGTGAATTTGGTGCACATCGGATGGATTGAAAGACAGCTGACGGGGAAAAAAAACTTTTTGATAAAAGACAAAGAACAGTTCCTTTTTTCTAGATGAAATGTATTATCGCCCCTAACGCCAAACGATTGGTTTAGCTTTAAGGGTGGACGGACTTATAAAATTAATGAGATTTTTGATGAAATCTGTTTCTTAGACGTGTTATCATTAAGCAGAATATTAAAAATTGTTCCTTTTATGTGTATTGTGTTGATTTATAATTTATTATGAACTATTTTGCAATCACTTTGAGAATAAAAGAAGATAATGTGAAGTCATAGAATTTATTTTGATTAGCTTAACTTAGAATAGAACAAGAAAAACATCAAAATTTCGAAACCATTACACAGACAATTTATTTACAGAAGTCATCAAAAATGTTATAATGCTTATATTAACACTTATAGTAACGTATATGATATCCCAATCTTCTCTTTGGTTTTCAAAATTGTGACACACTATATCTCTAGCTGTATGAATTCAAAGAATATTTTCAGTTAATTTTAAATTAGTGCAGAATCAAAAGCTGAAAATTTTTTACAATAATCATCAACACGTTTTTTAACAATAATCTTCAAATTTTGTACAAAATCTATTATATTTAAGAATGTAATTAATTTGAAATATTTTCTGTTTTCCAAATGGTGATATTCTTTGTGTGTGTCGCTTATATCGTCAATTATTATTGTTATTATTATTGAAATTTTAATAACATTTTTATAAATTTTATGTGCATTACTTTTAAATTAATAATTATAACAAATGAATAAAATTAAGAAAATATGAAAATAATTAAATTTTGTTTTATTCAGATAATATATATAATAAGATAATAAGAAACCAACCAAATTTTAAATCTTATTTAATAAAAAAATTAATTAGCTCTTACTTTCATTGTTTAATGCATATCAGTGCTTCTACATTAAGGATAAAATTGAGAGGGAACTCAATTTTTATTAATTAATTTCTACGTTATGATAGTTTTAAAATTTGCTATTGATAGTTTAGATATGTATAAAAATCTAATTATATTTTTATTCGTTGGATTTATAAAAAATAATTTAAAAAGTACATTATTTTTTATACGCTGCCCGACATTGAAAATCCAACACCAAGAAAAGTGGCCAGAAAGTTATGTAAATTTCCGGGTAGACGCAACTTACCGAGTTATGCAAATGATGTGAAACTCGCAGCTCTTTTGCACTCATAGGATAAGATATAAGTAGAGGAACCAGCAGAGTGGACAATATTCGCGCTGTTATTGCTGCTTGGAAAGATAATCATTGAAAAAATTTTCTTATCACAAAGGACGTCTGTAATTGCAGAGAATGCTATACCATCATCGACGGAATCAGTTCCAGCTGACAGACGAGTTTAAGAGGGGCATGGTGATCGGACTGAGAAGGGCAGGTTGGTCCTTCAGGCAAATCGCAGCTGACCGACACCTGGACATGTCCACAGTGCACAGACCCTGGACTTGTCCACAGGGCGAATAGGGTTGGAACAAGGAATCGTAAAACATTTACAGGATGCCGGTGCAGATAGAATGATATCTGGATATGTAGATCGACGCTGTCGAGAGGAGGCAGCAGTGGCCCCACAAAGCACGTCTACCGAAATTTTGCATGATGTGCAAGACACCCGAGTTGCTCTCATGTCGAGCAGAACCATTTGTCGTTCCATTGGTTGCTAGTGACCTGCGCTCATGGAGTCCAATAAGAAGACAGCCATTGACCCACAACATAGATACCAACTTCTAGAATGGTGCCGAATTAGAGCGATGTGAAATATGGTGTGGTACAGGATCGTCTTCTCTTGAGTCACAGTTCTGCATCTTGAGTGAGAGTTGCCGTGAAACTATGTAGCTTCAACATGGAGACAGGTCCAATCCTGATGCAATTGTGGAAAGCCCGACCACGCTACAACATGGCATCATGGTTTGGGGCTCCATTGCGTACAATTCCAGGTCACCTTTAGTTCGTCCAGATCACCTTTAATCACGGCACTATGACTGCCCAATGTTAGGTTGACGATGTGCTGCGGCTGGTGACACTCCCCTACTTTCAGGAGGTGTCTTGTGCCCTTTATCAGCAAGATAACGCCCGATCGCACATCGCACGCATCAGCCAACATGTCCTACAAGACGTACAGTTTCTTATCTAGCCTACCGTGATCGCCAGATCTCTCATACAATCGAACACGTTTGGGATATGATTAAACACCATTTGCTGACCAACCTGTTCTCGCTGTGTATTATGTATGTCATTTCGAAGTAGAGATCACTTATTGTTCGTTGCTGTCTGTCTTTGTTTGCCGAGTTTCGTCATTTTTTGGAAACTCCTTCTTGGATGTGCATTTTCATTGTCGGGCAGTATATGTTCGTAAAATTTCTTTTACAAAACATTAATCACATTTAAATGCTTGGAATTTTTTTTTAAATTTTCCATGATGAAATGTAAGAAATTCTCATATTCAGAAGCTATTGATAGTCTCCAAAATGTATTCGTATATAAATATAATTCATATTTTGTTTTCTCTGCAAATTTTTTTTGTCCAGGTTGATTGAAGAAAAGCTGCACAGAGTGGAATTGACGTATATCAGGATGTTGGTCTTGGTTTAACCTAAAAACTAGGTTTCATTTCAAAATTTTGATGCCAACGCTCTTAACTAGTTCAAGTGGTTATGAATGCTGATTTGAACTTCTTGTAAAGTTGCTTGTCCCACTGTATAAACGATTTTATACGCCACGGAATTCACCTGGTTTTAAGGAAGGAAATGCGATTTCCAGGCCTCCGTTCTTGAAGCGAGTAAAGTTCCTGAATGGTAAACGCAGTATAAACAAATTTACAATGAAGTAAAATCAGCGTTTATTACGGTTTCAATTCATTACAAGCACTGTATAATCAAAATTTTGAAGTAAAATATTTTTTTAATTACCTGACATAAGTTTCCTTCCAATGCAGCTGTTTCAATCCCAACCTGGACAAAAATTCCACAGAATGAGAAATTTATTTATATCGATTGAGTTTTGCCAAGTCTTTGGATCACAAAGTGATAATTATCAATAACGTCACAACTATTTTATCATTTTTTACTGTTGCTTTACAATGTGTGCTATGAATAATTTTATAGCTTAATGCACTATAATTTAATTGGCTTATGTCTCATATTTTTACAGATTTTGATTTCATTTTTTTATTTCAATTTAAATATCTTCTCTAATATCAAAAATTGGGTTCGGTATAGAAGTGGGTACGCCTTTAAATTGGGGATAAATCTTGGCGATAAAATTTAATTTCTATTAATCCAATTTTAGTTTAGCTTTTGTCTATGGACGATGGTTGCCATTTTGATGGTGGAGTTCCTGTGCTCCTGACACCCAACTCCGATTTATTGATTTTAGCTCTCAGTGGGGTACAATTGTTGCTCATAAGAAATTGTGATGAGGATATAAATTTATTTTTCTCAATTACGTAACATGTGGTTAATCCTCGAGCCTTGTATTTTCATCACGGTACGGACATGCTGTGTGATATCACATTCAAATCTTTATTCATAAGCAAAACATGGGTTTTTACACAAAAGGAGAAAAAACAATTACATTATATTCTGTGATTAACATATTCTTGATTAATTCATACAATCTTGTTTAGATTATTTACAGAAGGTTAATTTGATTATGATTTGCATACAAATATTCGATGGTATTCATACTTTGAAGTAGGTAATATTTCTTATTTCCATACAATTTTCTCAATTAAAATAAGTTATATAAAAATTTCATTTTTTTACAATTTTTCTTTATTAAAATAAACTATACAAATATTTACAATAATTTAAGTATTGCTCTGCACAGTACATGTAGATGCAAATATGACAAAGAGTTGTATGAGAATAAGAAATTATTAATATTCTATGAAACGCTGGGGAGAATAACAGGCCATCTTTATATTCTCATCTTGACTCCTATCTTCGCGTCAAAAAGTTAAGGGGTACCTGGTTATAAACTTTTACCCAAAAACTTAACAAATGTTACGGAGGTCAGTGTGAAATTTCCATTCGTGAGTTTCTTTGTGAGCTAGAGCGTAGGTGTGTAGTCTCATTCGGAATTAATTTGAAATCGTTGATCTCGGTAAAAGTAGTCTTCGTTTGCAAAATACATACTAATCCAAAAATGCTAAAATAATTAATTAGTATATTGTTTGCATTAAATGTTTAATAAAAACTAAATTGTATCCCTATGACAAAGTTTAACTGGCTAAAATTTTTAATTTTTTTGTTTGATTTATTTGTTAAAAGATATTTTTTTTATTCATTGTAAGAGCATTTTTGCAGAAACAGTTCTTAATTTTCTTCCAAGGGAAATTAGCATCAGCAGGTGGTTCTTGTTAGCTTGATTTATATCTATACATTGTTTAACACAAAAAATAAATTTCTTTCAGCGTTGAAAAGATAAATTATTCCGTACATATGTACATTTAAGTAAATAAAGCTTATTGTTGAAGAAACAACAAACCGGACATCCGCTTATTCGGACATGATATTCATTTCATTGTGTGTGGCCTTTGCCTCTTTTTAATTAGGTAAATATTTGTACAGTTGTTTTTTTCATATATTTATGTATGTGAAACAGTGAATTTGGCGAAAATAATAGAATTAAAAATTAGATTTGCATGTAGAAAGCAATCAGTTTTTCTACTCAACTAATTAATTGGCCATGAATTTTCCGAGTAATTATGTATATATATATATATATATATATATATATATATATATATATATATATATATATATATATATATATATATATTTCTTTAATTTTTTTCTAGTAGATATCTTTCTATTAATGCTAAACTACACTTGATTATTTAAAGTTGGCGCCAAATTTCGGTATCCGATTTCAGTTTAAGCGATAATAAAGTTAATTAGAGTGTAATGCAAGTAACGTTTTAATTCCTCAAATTCCAAACTTTTATTTTCTTAAATAAAATTTAAGGATTCATTATTGTAACCACAAATGTGTTAAAAAATACATTTATTGAAATTGATGAATAATACAGACTTATTGAAGACTTATTTTCCGAAATCGAAGAAAACTTCGTTTTTGTTAAGTTAAAATGTTAAGTAGATGAAACATAAGAATTTATTGCTTATTTTTTTTAGTTCTCTTTATTGTTAAAAGGGACTGAAAATAGACTTAGGATGTGCCAAAACATTTAAATTTAAGAAATAAATTTATATGCGTACTAGAGTGGGTCGTTTTCAGTGGAGAACATACCTAACTTTCGGGGAAAATTGCATTCTGGGAAAATGAAGGCATATTCTATTTACATAGCTTTGTCCAAAATGCTTTTCCCAATAAAATGAAATACTACTTGAAGATCAACTAAAAACAAAGGAAAATCAAATTGAGGGGAGAAAAGGCTAAATATCTATTTCTAAAAAATCCATTATTTATTTTGTATCTCTAGTTTCACACCAATCTTCAAATTAGTTTCTTTCATAGCATGTCAAGTCAATTGATCAGAATGTAATTAAGAACCACGAATCAAAGATAAAAAATTCTGTGAGTAATATTTATTAAAACTGGAGTGGCATGCTTTCGGCTTTGTGGCGATTTTGGCACACAAAGGAATTGAACCAGAATCTACAATTTAAAATAAATTCCGAACCATATCGAAACCATGATTTGTTGAACTGAGGGCTAAAATTTAATTATTTAACTGAAAGCTACATAGATTTATGATATCCTATCTTTTTGGCAATTTAGTTTTAACTAATAATTGATTTTTGTGCTTCTAAAGTGTTTGATTACATTTCATAGTTACAAAAGAAAAGAGCCGAAAAAATTCAGTATTCTTTAGGCAAAGCAGATAAATTAAGTAAAATTTGTTTTACTGAATACGAAACTGACATGCCTTTGTCGTCAGTGATGACCTTAAATTTTGATCATAACAATAAGGTATGTTATGTACATAACAATAAAAAAGCATTTTTTAAGTTTCCTGCTACTTTTATTCATTTCAATATAAAATATGCGTAATATTTATAGTTTTAAACAATAACTTAAGTTATATTAAGATTCCATAGCACAGATCCCAAAATTACCTCATAGTAGAAATGAACCTAGATGCGAATATGAAACATAGATGTAATTAGCATATGAACTTTAATATAAAGGTTGATTCGTTAAAATCAAAACTACGAAAATCCATCCTTGAGGTGGGAATTGAACTCACATACTGTTAAACGGAATGCCCGAACTATAATCCTTCATTTGTTAGTTTGGAGAAACATAAAAATAATAAGTGTAAGAAACTATTAAAATATTAAATGGGGAAAAAATGTCGTTGTATAGAAATCGAAGCACCAAATCTTTTAAAAATAATTTCTTCTATTTCCGAGTAATTGTAAGCAATTATATTTTGCCTACAATAGACATTTAAAGCCAAGCTGGCTGCCGAATGGTTGGCGCTCTGGTTTTCAGTTCAAATAGTTCGTGGGTTGTGGAACACCACCTTGATTTTGGGTTATTGTATAAGTTTGTAGTCTATACTTTATATAAACAGCAAGTGACGATCTAATTAGCCCTCGTGTGCAAAAAGAGCCCGTTGAGCGATCAATAACCCAGCCAATAGATATTTTAATTACTAAATGCTTATTCTCAAAGTTGACAGATAATTGGTACGTTTGAAGAAACAAATTTTATCCAGAAATTCTTTTAAAAATGGATTATACAGTACATTATCAGTATTAGTGAGTTTGAAGTGGGGAAATTGCATCATAAAATATTGATTTAAAATACTTTCAAGATTGCAGCTTCGTAACAAAGAGCTGACACAAATTATTCTGTTGAAAGGCTGGGTGAAATAAGAATCATGTATGACGTTGCCGATGAAATGTTTCAGTTTCAGGTGAGATAATTGCGCATCTACCGTAAGCGATAGTTATATAAACGAATATTATTTATCAATGATTTATCTAACTGGGATTTTTTACCACGGTTAACATATCCAAATTTAAGTCTCAATGTCGGGAAAAAAATAGCCATGGGAATAAAAAATTGATTTGTCAATATTGAAGTTGCAAGCAATACTACCAATATATAGATAGAGTAATAGTGGTTATATATATATATATATATATATATATATATACATATATATATATATATATATATATATATATATATATATATATATATATATATATATATATATATATATATATATATATATATATATATATATATATATATATATATACACCAAAGTTAATTTTTCTAGGATAATCAGATTTTTCAATAAAATATTTGTAGATTTGTTTTTTCCGCTGTGTTATAAAATTTAGAATTTTCTTCAATTATTTATGCATACATTGATTAAAAGATGCATGTTTTCAAATTTAAAAATTTTCAACCATTTATGGAAACGTTCTCTGGAATGCCAAATCACAAGAAGGAAAATGTACGTGTTCATTCTTCAAGAATTCATGAATAGTGACTATAGTGTCCAGTATAAGAAAACACATTTTCAAACTTAAAATTTTCTTAAATCATTTGGGTGTCCATTAATTACAGTGCCTAGTCACAAAAAAAGGATATAAAATGTTTCAAATTAAAAAAAATTAGATTATTTGTAGATATATTGATAAGTGCCCGATCACAAGAAAAGAAAGAAAATGCGCAATGATTCAAATTAAAAATTTTCTTGAGGAATTTGTGAAATCTTCAAAAGAGAGAAAGTTCGCGACCAAATTAAGAAGTAAACTATATAAAATACAAATATTGTACTATGCTCCAGAATTTCGCATTTGCTCTCGGAATTTGTAGGTTCAAGCATCTTATCTTGATATAAACAAAAAAATATGGAAGAGAGGGGAGGGGGAGGTGCAGCAACTTCTTCTCAATAAGCAGCGCATGAAATCATTTGTCGAGAGCGTTCATCCATTATCGCAGAGGAAGCGCCACACTGCCATGTCAATTCAGGGTTCTTGGTCATGGGGCTAGGAATAAGAAGCCACTGCCTTAAATTTAGAAACGCGTGTGGTTTTAAAAAAGATACCTCGGAGAGAAGAGAAAGAATGGAAGGTTGAAGAACGCGCTGTTATTTCGAGGACGCCGCCAAGAAGTCCTCCTCCCCAGGAGTTGGGGCGGCAAATTTTCTTATTTGTTACTTGATTCTTCTTCTTTTTTTTCATCTCCCCATCCTTCTTTTCCAAGGGCTCTTTCGTGGAAAATGTTCGCTTATGAATCATTGAACCTCCTTCCCAAACGCCGGTGTTTTCTGGTGGTGTGTTTCTGAATCATGAAAGCGGTTCCTGTTTCCAGAGGGTTGATGGATGGCCTTCCTCGGAGAAGAGAAAAAAAAAGAGTGGATTCACGCCTTGATGCGAATCTTGTTTTGGATACACATTCAGAGATTAAGTGTTGCCACGGGTGCTCAGAAAGGTAGAATATTAGTTCCTGTATTCTTCCCGTTTTGCGAGAAATCAGATAAGGAGTACTGTTGGCTGATATAATCTTCGAACTCAGGGTGCTCCAAAAAGCATGATAGAGAGCAAGCAATCATTGATGAATAAAGATAATATGCAAAACAAATGAAATTTAGTTCTTTGAACAAAGGTATGAATGATGTTTAATATGAAAGAGGTTTGAAATACCTACCACTCCCGACTATAAATTAATAAAGCCAGTTCCGAAACTGTCATAACGCTCTGGAGTGTTGGAATCAAGTACATCTATCTGACTTCTGATGACCTACTTCAGGTCTTTCAATGTCAGGCATCCTATTGTTTCGATCCGCGATATAATCCCATAGAAAGAAGTCGCACGGATTAAAATCCAGACTGCATGAAAGCCACCCTATTCCGCAAATTTCTCTTCATCCAATGCAATCAAAGACTCAGCAAATGTTGTTCCAAGCCATGTGAAATCACTACAGTTCTGTGGTGACGAGACGTATTCTGATTTTACTTGTACAGGCGCTTGTCGTGTGCAGACTGCAGGGTCATAGTCATTTCTCGATAGTAGACTCAGGGCCAAAACAACTTTTGATACTTCTCACCAGTTACCATGACGTTAAGGGATATTGGACCAATTATCGCGTCATTGCCACTTCACTAGGAGAGTCCCTTTTTCCAAACTCTAAAAGAAATGCTTCTCAAATAGTGACATCACTTCTATTGTTCGCATAAAGTTTTCTTATGGTAAATAAACATTCTTCCAAGATCAATGATTCCATATTATTTATTTCTGGTAATCAACCATTTATCTGTTATGTTAAAATATATGCTATTACAATATGGAAGTTTCATACATACCCACGCATTTGAAATAAGGAACTTCAAATATTTTCATGTTTTTGAACCACACCTTGTACAAGAATGGAACAGTATTTTATTTCTCCATTCCCGAACCAGGATTCGAACCCAGGACCTACTGCTTTGAAGTTAGATACTTTAACTTCGCCACCATCGGTCGGCTGCACGAATATCTTAAAATTGTTATACAAAGATATAAAAGACTCTTTAAAAACCGGGAAGTATGAAAATGTTCTCCCATAGCTCACATGACCATAAGAATTGAAAATTATTACAATAAGTGAAATTCAAACTTTTATTTCTATTTTCATTTAGGCGTAGATAACTCCATTTTAAACTATAGATTAGAATTGAATTAGTTATAGTATTAAAAAAATTATCATCAAGCGACAAATACCAAACTCTATATAACATATTATAGAATAATCAAAATATTATTGATTAACTAATATTTCTTTCACAAACTTGAATTCAAATTAACACCCAATGTAGGTAAATTATTCATAATTTTTTCTCCAAATATTTGTCGATATTTATAGACTTTATAAAAAAAATGTAGTCCCACAGGGCCTTGAAATAAGTTGTTCAGAAAATCCCGAAATATGCCGAAGATTATGAGGTCAAACAAGTGGTTTCTCATTGAAACCGACAGATCTGTTTCCCCTCCCTCTAAGACACTATTGACTAATCTCTACATGATTCGATTCCTCCCGTTCATCGATTCTTGTTAGAAAACAAACCTTACAGGAAATCTACTTGGGCCAGGATTATTCTGGACACAAATTTTTTACACATTTTTGTATAATAATTGATAAGCATATCCTAAGGGCAGCTGCGTATTAAAAAAAAAATACAAGTGATAGTTCCAGTGGCTTAGTAGCTTCACGCCACTTCTCGTTAAGATCAGCAACGTAAAGCATCACTTGCCTTGGGCCGCTGTTGGGAGGGTGACCACGTACACTCTTTTACTGGGTTGCTGGAGTTCCGTGAGTTGGGGACGCGCCACGTTAATCTGTGACGTCCAAAGACTTTCCGCTGGTGTGGCGGGGATGTGGAGAGGAAGATTGCCAGCTCAGGTGTGACTCGTCGACAGACTGTGGATCAAAAATGACGAGGCGCTTAGTGATGGGTGAGTATTCCAAACCCGTAAACCCTAAGGTACAGTCCGGGGATTGTGTGCACGGCTCTGTTTCTATGTAGTAAAAGATAAATAATTCTAAATATAAAATTAGCATGTCAATGTAACATGCAACCAGAAAAAATATTTTCGAAATTATTCACACACCCACTCATTTAGTTGTAGAGAATACCAAAACATTTTCCTACAGGAAGAGCATCGAGGTTAAACATGCCACCTGTGGCATGACACTTCACTTTGCACCTGTAGACTAAGTGGAATCGATTAAAATGCAAGGCAACATATGCAGGAAAGTTCTGCTGCGAATTCTTTTTTTTTCCTCATTTGTTCCGAAAAATTTAGTTCCTTATTATCTTCTGAAGTGCGTCGTTTCTGACAATTTTATATAGAAAGAAACGTGAATACTCAAGAAATGATGGATATTCCACCATTAGAATTATTTCCTGAAAGATTAAAAAAAAAAAGACAATAAAATATATTCGAAAATTTTTACTACGCTATATTTTCATTATTTCGAATGTAATTTGCATTGAGAAACTGTTTCCATCGTAAACTTTATAGGAATAGTGTTCATCATAAAGTCTTTGTGAACCACGAAATTAACAGAATAACCATTTAAAACCTTAGCGATAATCTAATTTATTAAACCGAAAGTGCCAAGAAGATTGAAGTTAATCTCATTCCCGATGCTCAACAATAGCTGGAAACAAACCCGGAAATTTTCATTTTGTTGATAGTAATCCTACAATCGATAGTAAAAAGCAAAAAATTATCCCATTTTTGTACCTTATATTATTGGTTAAGAAAATACTGAGATTAGGCACAGATTGTCTAACTCTTACCAATAGGAACTTTTGAATAAAATTTTATCAATTTGAATAAATTTTAAAAAGTTTGAATAAATTTTTATCAGAAATAAATTTTTATCTATATGAATATCTTAATTTAGCCTTTGGTAAGTAGAATTTATGCCCTCAAGAAAGCTAATTTACCAAAACGTTCTCAAAAATATGTTTCAAACTGCTACTCATTCTAGATTATGGTGGGAATCGGACCCATGAATTCTTGAACTGAGGATTGAAGTCCAATCACACAGCTGCCATCTCGATTTAAGGGATATTATTTTTAGATGTTTTTTTAAATTTTTGTACCCAGGAATATAGGGATCAACGCTTATATATAATTAATAGGAAGAGTTTGAACGAATCTTTTAAACTGTTTATTGTTTAACTCCTAGAGTGTTCAAAATTTTAACATGTTCGTTGGTTGTTCATTATGTCATTCTCCAGTGTCAATGAACTATGTGTGATTAAATTTTTTGATGGAACTTCATCTGTTAGACTGCCACTAGCAATAGTTTAAATATGAAGATACTGTTATGTCTAACACTTTTAATATTTACAGCTTAGAAATCAGTCTTAAATAGAAAATTAGCATAAGTCTTAAAACACTTTTGACAGTAGTATTTCTAAATTCAGCTGATTCCATTCGAGTTGTTTGTTGCTCAATGGTTATTATCTCACACACGAAGGCTAATTATACCGGAACCTACAGTTTAAAATGAATTCCGAATCCAAAATTGGGATATAAACCCACTAGCTGTTGATGATTAAACCAATCGGCTGGTAGCTTTGCTAAATTCAGCTGAAAAAGTAGCATCCGTTATAACAGATCTTCCTTGTAATAGATGTCTACGATGGATTTTATTAGAAATAGAAACAGACTGAAATTCTTTGAAAAGAATTATAAAATATGAATTTACGGATGTCTACAATTTAATTACTGACAGAGACAGAAGCGCAAAATATAAAACCATCCGCATATTATTAATTACTGTTACATAAACTTTTCTTTCTTGCGTTTCGAAACTGCAAATAATCATTCTTTTTCTGTATCTAAGCGATAGAAAAAAGCCATTAGTTTTTCCTTCTTTCAAACTAGACAAGATTTACTAAATGATTTATTAGTATTGCATTTTTTTTATCCTAGCAGCAAGGAATATTTTTCTTTGTAGGCACATTACTCAAAATTAATAACTGTTGAGTTCGCTTTTCATAACAGCTACCCAATTAGACAAGTCCAAATAACTACTAGTTTTTAATGAGGGATTCACCGAGTTGAAACAGTCTTAAAACAGACGATTTTTCATCTCTTCCTTAGTTTACATGGGGCTTATAAAACAACTGGAATGAAAAATCGCATGCTGGCAGCAGACGACACAGTATTTTCCAAAAATAATTTTTACAAAACCTTTTCCAAAACAACTTTAGTTTTTTATTATAAAAATTGCTTATAAAAACGGTTTACTTCTTTCGCTTGGGACGCATTTTGGAGACTTAAAATAAACAAAATGCAAGAACAAGAGAGAAGAAAAAAGAGTGTTTTCTTTTTATTCTTCGCATCTCATACGGAAGTATTTAGGTCTGTCTCTTTTTACTGTCACATAACTTCAGAAGCTGGGCGTCAATTCTTGCACCTGTTCTTCACTGACTAATTACTCCGATTCCGACGATGTTTGTCTTTTAGTTTCTCATCTAAAAACGACAAGACTCGTTTATATCAAGCTGTACGTTAATGGGAGATGAGTTCGTTTACCATGATGGAATATAAGATACATTGCATGGGAAAAGGTATGAAATAGCATATTAAAATATAATATAAGAATAAAAAAAATATGAATCTCTTCGTCTCAAAATAGAAAAAAACTAACTCTTGGTTAATCAGGAACGAAATTAATTCTTCTGTGGACAATATTATAGCTAAATTACAATTTGCAAAAGCATGTCTTAAACGTAATGCATACACTTTTTTAAATATTAGCTTAAGCGAAGTCTAAGTAGTAGTCTTTGGTAAAGAATGTTCCGAGTTCGATTCCAGTTACTGTTGAGCTGCGGAAGTGGTTGTTGCCTGTCTGTTTTCTGCACGCAAATCTATTAGAGAAGGAGCTCAGGTTTCTTCCCTTACAATATATGAATGCCCCCACCATAGTTGAAATCTTATCAAAAAGTAATTCGCAGTGGAGGATACAGGTTTCTTTCAAACTATTGTATGATCCCCTACATGTTAAATGCCACCTCAGGTTTGAGTATTTGTAGTGATTCAAAATCGATTTTAAACTGTAGATATCGGTGTAAACAGTCCGCCTTTGCAAAAATTGTTGGTTGAGACTTAAACAAATCTACCAAACAAGCTACTAAACGATTTCAAAATCTTATTCACTAATAAATAGAACGAACTTCGCTTTTCCAACGCAACCGTCCGAGGTTATATCTTCATGTTGGGAAAGGTCGACTCAGCTTTTCATCCCTTCAGTGGGTTGATAAAATTGTGTACAAAGCATGCTTGGGAACTAAGTACTGGGGGTTTCGCATTAGACTGACCACTTAACGGGGACATATACTTCGAGCTCCTGCCCCCACGGTAAAAAAAACTGCTATGGGCCCCTGATTAGCTCTCCTGCTAAAGAGTTTAATTTTTTTTTCGTTCTATGAATATACAATTAAAAGGTTAAATTTTCTCTTTTCTCTGAATGGGTATTTCTTATATTCATCTCACAATATAGAGCCACGGTTGATTGATGTGGTTGACATCTGAGCTGGAACTTTCTTCAACATGTCCTACCAGCGAATAAACATGATACCCCATGAAAGTTAAAAGTCCTTGTGGACACACAGCAAGATTACAACAAAATCAAGTATGCAAGAATTATGCGTTTATATAGAGTATATGTTACTGTAAAAGTAATAAATTCGGTGATTATATAAAATTACCGGTGATTATACATAATCACCATCGAATCATATCGAAGTTTAAATAATAATATTATTATTCATAAATATTATATAAATGTTGTAAGATGTCTAAAAAAATAATTCAAATATTGCAATTATTTTATATTATTAAATGTTAACAATTCATTAAATGACACTAATTTTCATTTTTAAAGAATGATAAAAGACATTAAAAAATAAACTCAAATATGTTATTAATATTTACCTGCTTATTAATGATGTTGATTTTTATTTTTAAGCAATAGTAAAGGAGATGTTAAAAAATAAGCTCAAATATTTGAAATATTTTATGATAGAATTTTAGCAATAAATTAATGACGCTGTTTTTCATCTTTGATGAAGTTTAAAACTTTTACCAAGTTCTCATTTTTATAAAATTGATGCCCTTTAACGGTTATATTCACTATTAAATTATTATATTCATGGAGACTTCAGAAGATTGAAATCAATGGCTAGAGTTGAGCCGACTGCGTGATAATACTGCTAAAAAGAAACGACCCAACCGTTCTATCGATCGCGTTTATAAACGAGGAAATTAAATTAGGCAAATGACCCTGACCTTCTACCGCTTCAATGAAATAAGAACTCAATCCCTCTTGAATAAGAGGCCGCCTCCTCTGTATAATTTAATCATTTCGAGCACCCCGCTGTCGTACCACCATTCTTCATATGAGACATACATTACAAAAGAGGATATAAAGGTTGGGATAACGTGGAATTATATAGAATATCTTTCTACGGTGAAATGTAATTTAAATTTCTTTCCTGTCAGTTAATAAATTAACTTTTTTTTAATAAAAAGACTTTATTGATAATTTACATTCTAAAATATTCGCATTGCTTAACAGATGCCAATATTTTAGAATGCTAGTTTGATGTCCACTACTTGTTGCTGTTAGGACGACTTGACATAGATAGGGAGTATTAACGTATCACAAAAGAGAAGACACTGAAAACTCCCAAATGTCCATCCGTACGACTTTTGGGCATTAAAGATGCAGATATTTATTTTGTTGTTATTATTATAATAATGCCCGACTTCTATTATTTCCATCTTTCAGCACAAAAAGGTTCGGAAGTGATGCAGTGGGGCACCCAGTGGGTGTGCCATCGCAGCCCCTAAAGAAGGTCTTCGCCATTTAGAAGCATGGGCCAAGTAGATGACTCTTCGGTTTAGCCTACCAACTCCAGAGGTATCATTTCACAGGAAGGATATTGTGGCCAAGACATATTTAATGTGCATCTTTCATTAAACGTAGCACTCATCAGTGAACACTACGAATCTTCGATTGCTTCAGAATTCAAGTTCGCTACCTTTCAATAACAAGAATGAAAGCCCTAACCAATCAGGTAACCACGGCCCTAGATATTCATTATTAAATTATCAGAAATACAAAAGATAATTCAAATTATAGGGACATATCGAGCAGCGGCTATTTATAAGTGATTAAAGTTGTTAGAAAATAACTGAACATGCGCCTCTTCACACTGCGAGAGAATTTTTCATATATTCCAGGCCATATTCATTGTGTGCTTTCACTAGGACAAAGGAGGTGGTGTACGTATGGTACCAGACATACAAACCGCGATGAGTTCCCTGGAGCACTTGCGCCACACATCGCCCATGCAACAACTGAACACTATATCACACGTTGGTGTGATGATTAATACATTGGTATGTCTCTCGTATAAGGAAATACAGTCCATGCAACTCCGAGGCATATTGAAGATCACATTGCCGAGTTGCACTGGCGGCAGAGAACTCTACTCAGCAAGCAATGCTTTCCGAAGTTTCGGTACAAATGTAGAAGGTGGTTGAAGGGCTAAGATTTCTCCCAATGTGTTTCAAAAGCATTTTAGTACTAAGCCAAAATAGCTGATATTATAATTTTAAGACTAGATTATCATTATTCTTGAATTGATACTAAATATGATTGTAATTGAAAAATAAATTAAAGAATACTTTTTGAGAAATTCTTTAGGTACAATATTAACCCCACTAATATCAAAACGCTCAGGAAATTTCGTACAAAACACAAAATTCATTCAAAATTATACCAAAAGAAATTATATTAATTAATATTCCAAGATTTAATTAAATAAAAATATTCATGGATGAAATATTTATTTATTTTAAGCAATAATTTCAGATAACTTTCGGAAAAAAACATGCAATATTCTATTAAAACTGCAATTTGAAAATTCGGAATCTTTTTCATACATTAAGATAAAAGTAGACGAGAAGAAATAAATAAATAAAATATTTCCTAAGCTTTTTGATATTTTTCAAGATTTAATCTACTTTTCAAAGTTAAATTCAGCCTGATTTCATCAGATTGATTTCTTACGATTGTTTCCAGATTGGATTACCTAGATTTCAACTATAGGTTAGATTTTTTATTTGTTTACTGCTTTGAAACCTCTTACAGTCATTTTACGATTATATTCTTCTAAGGTTTTTAAATTTATAACTGATTATAACATGAATACCTTTAGTAATGATTAAATGGTTATTCTAGTAATATCCAATCGTTATCTTTAATGGTTAATGTCATGTAAAGAACACTTATTACGATGTTATCTGAAATCCTCCACAAGAATTACAATTTTAAATGGATTTAAACGATTACACTAAAATTAGACCCATCGGTCGTTGAGCAAAAGGGTATAGCAACAGCTTTTTAGTTACCAATTTGGGTTAAAAGCAATACGATGTTAAATTATGAATAGAAACGGTTAAATATCTATTCTAGTTGTAGCCATAACTTTTAACTTTAACGGTCAGGGCCATGCAAAGTATATCTAAAACCATCCTGTCTGAAGTATGGTTAAACAATAAAAAATTATTTAATCATGCATTTATGCACAATTTTAGAACAACAATTTGGAACACAGCTAAATGGATATTCTCCATTCATAAAAAGATCGCCAAAGATCACAATCTCTCTCCATTTCTAAGCCAAAATTCCACATCATCAGCAAGACTGGTCATGAAATAATGCGGAGATCGAGCAAAGAACGTTCAGAAAGGGTAAAATGGAGGCCCGGTTGCTTGTAAAAAGCCCTCTTATCGCTATGGTTTATCGCCGCAGAAATGAGTAAAGTGTTCGCTGCGGGTATAAATCTTGCTGTATTTTAACCGTCTCATCGGATGGGAAAAAGAACGCGTCTTTGTGTTGAACGCTGACGTCTAACACTTCCTCCAGAGATAAGGCACGTTTCGAACTATTTTTCTTTTAAAAATCACCAAAGCGCCAAGAAAAGAATCGCGTTTTATTTTTAGTTTGTTTTTATCCTCAAAAGCGATCAGGGGTCTCGAGAAGAAGTTTTAAACAATTGAAATCTAAGAGATGGCAAGAAAAAGAACACTTTGAAATACGTAAATTACTAACATTTTTCTGCATATTTCAGCCATATTATTTAAAACAATGATAGTGGATTTTTTTCCCTCTGGTTGATTTTCAAAGAGATATTTTTGGAACTTATTTATTTTAACAATGTTTCATGCAAGATATACTATAGTATTACATGTAGTAACACGATTAAATTTTGAATTAAAAATACTGTTATTTTTAATTCAAAATATGAAATAATTTTAAAATGTTGAAACAATATTATTATATTATTTAAACTATTCACACAAGTTATAGAACGCATAAGAGCATTTCAAATGCGTCAATAAATAAAGTACAATTCAATATTCTTCATTGTATTAAAAACTAAAGTTAATATTGAAACCAAAATGACTCGTTATTAGTTCTCACAAGAGAAAAATATTTGGAAAATGTTACTAAAAAAGTAATTGGATTAACATTTAAAATTCAATATACCCTTAGAAATATTAAATCTATTTTGAGTTTTAACTCTGAATCGAAAATTTAGAAATACTAAAATAATATTGTTAACAATATTATTCATCACCAATTTAACTACTACAAAAAGTATCAAAATTTAATATTATCAATCGCATTTGCTTCCAGATTAGATATCAATTACAAATCCCAAATATAAATGTCTTCTCTGACAAATGGCAGTCACTTTTGTCATAGCCATTAAATTAATGGCAGTTTCATGATTCTCTAGAAGATATTTTTAATGTTTCACATAATATCGCATTCATATCTTTTATTCAAACCAATCCTAGAAATGTTAATATATTCTCTCATATATTTTCGCATATTATCTCTCAGATTATAGAAATATATATATATTCTTTCATCTCTTTCATTAATTGATTCAGTATCAATTCTAATGCATTGAGAGTATTTTAATCATGTTTTTAAAAAGTTATGTGATACTGATTTCAGGATTCCTGTGAATACAAAAATAATGTTATCACGAACATTCTTCATCAACAATCTGTACAAAAATGTTTATAGATATTTTCATGCGAATATCACCTGTATCTCGCACCAGAAAACTGTTTCTATTAAGGCCATTAAATTTATGAAAATTTATTTTTAAAAAAAGAGTAACGATTACCTCTTTGATACTATAATTCACACCATGGAAGAAAACCGCCTTGACGTGTATATATAAACATAATATTGTATAAATTGGTGGCGTTTAATATTGTCACCACATTTAAACGCCGCCAATTTACTCACAAGTTCTTCTGGTATCAATATTACCATCAGTCATCGCCAATTCATACAACCACCGCTTATAAATCACTGACATTTGCATTAAATCGAAAATCATTTCTACTATAGCAATTAAATTAATGACAGTTTTGTTACCAAAAAAGACATCACTTTTTCGTGATCTGACAGATTAAGTTTTGAACTTCTCGTTCTTTCCAAAAAGAAATTGATCTGATTAAGCAACAAGCTGCTTTTCCTTCCTTGTGGTCCATCCCCCAAGATTACATGATACCAGAGCTCGGCATGCATACATGACTCGATAATCAGATGAATCGTTTTGTATGGAGCCTCTCTTAAACTGCTGATTCCACTGTTTCGTGCACCATATAATTTACCATCTCGATCATGCGGAACGAATGATAGCCGCGGTTGGAGAACAGCATTCTTAACTGTCTTCATCCTCGTCTAGAGTTTTAGTGATACTTCGTTAAGGCTAAAAGGTCAATCCTTACAGGTATTCACATGATATTTCTGTAGTAATAGATATGGAAAGAATTGCGAGCTTCTCATAATACTTACACATACCATTCTTTTCTAAAATATTCTGCTTGTAATCTGATACTATTGCGGGGAAAGTAAATCACTAAGAACTGAAGACGTGATAAAGAACAGAACGGAACTGAAAAGTTTTCAGTTAAATTCTTCAAAATATAAATTATTCTGCATGCAAAATATTGCGAGGAAATTAAATTATAATGATTATAAACATAAAATGTTAGATATTATTTGAAAATTTGTATTTCACAATCTGAACTATTTTGTTTTTATTTGCCACTTTTTCGAAGAAAGTAAATGGATAAAAGCAGGTGCGTGTAAATAAAATTTTTGCAAATTATATTATTTTTTATCTGAATAATTCTGATTGTGTGTGTGTATAATCAGACATTGTGATTGCAAAGGAAGTAAATTGACAAGAACAAATGTATGTAAATAAACTTACATAGGGACACTCATACATTCGTATAAATCCTTTTATTTGTAAATTAGTAACTTTTGCAACTGCGAGGAAAGTAAATCGATCAGAATAGATAAACATATTTTTATATGAAAAATATAAATTTTCATAAAATTATATAGATTTTTTAAAATTAATATATTTTCAGGAATTTTTTATACATTTATTGATTCTATATGATAATAATTCTTAATTTTATAAGTCTATTACACCGATGGTATACGTAATTGAAATATGTTGCTTTTAAATGTTTTATATTAAGATATATTTTTTAAACATTCAATGTTAAATTTAAATATTTTAGATTTCTATAAAATTCTAATATTATTTACTATTATGTTTCAGATTATACGATCGGAAGAAAAAAAAGCCTCAATATGAAAAATTTCCAAACTTTCTTATAAGTTAGAGCTCTTTTCCTAAAAATCTATAGTTGGGTATAATAAAATCCACAATAAAAAATTATACAGTTTTTAATTTTTTTTCTTTTTGTAAATGTAGAAAAATAATCTATGGAAAACATAAGATTATAATTATTGATTTGAAACAAATTTGGCTAAAAATATCGCTTACATATGTGGAATGAGTTAGATAAAATTTCACTCAAGTCTTCTTGATATTATAAGCAGATGGACCCGCAATTCCTGACCCACCACCCCCTTGAGGTACTTATTCATTTGGAGGACATAGCAGCCACAATCGATAATTGAACGGTACTAAGCTACCTTTAACACACCACGATGGATCTTCAGTTAAGCCGGAATTCGAACTCACTACCTTCAGTTCAACAGAAGGACGACCTAGCCAACCAGGCCACCAGGAACTCTAGAACTAGAGAGACAATTTTTGTTATTTTAGGCAGCACAATACGAAAAGTTCGTAGATAGATAACAACTTAACGATATCGTAAATCTGTTTTGAGCAACCATTTCATGTATGTTTTCAGAGAGAGCTTATCATAGGGCAACGCGTATTCACGCGCGTTGACTGTCACGGAAAACAAAATATTCCCAAGCAATCATCTAATAAATGTGAATTCAAGAAAGCAGCGATCACTTGTGTTGATCATTACTGATTAGAAAAGAATCTGGGGATTTATATTCAGAAAAATGCGACCCTACTGCTAAACAGTGGTAAGTATTCTAATGACATAATATGTCAATTTGAAAATAAGAGAGAACGTTAATGTCCACATAATATGTCAACAAGAGCAATAATGAAAAGCATTAATGAAGGTTAATGCGATACTTGACACTAAAGGCACGTCAGTTTTCATTTGGGTCAGGTATTGGCCCTGTCAGTTTTTAATCACGAGAGCGAGTACTTCCCCTTCCCGCAACCCATTAATAAATTGTCTGCAAAGTTATATTTTAGAAAAACTTAACTGTAGTGTAAGCTATAAAGATCTGCTAACTTAGAAATTAATAGGACTGAAAATTAATATTTTCCCCAGCTTTATCACAGATGAACGGTATTTTTTGGGGGGAGGGGGTCTATGCATGTTAAGAAATTCTTGACATCTAATGCTCCTTTTCTAGTGCGCAAGGATGGTGTCAACTCAGCTGCTAGTCACGTCCATTGATCAGGATTCGAAATAAGAAAACGGCTGTTTAGTGGTTTTTATAAGTAGTAGTTGGTCGCCAGAGCTATATCGCATTACAAATATAAATAGTATTTCAATTAGATTTGGAAGCAAAACATCAATAATATTGGGAAAAATACGTCTAATTTGAGACTGAAAAGTAGCAGAGGATTGATGCCTGACGCAGCTGAAGACCAACGTGCTGAGAGGCCCTATTTATACCACATTTGGTAGAGTCTAAAGGGTACCTCTGGAGTGTTGTAACAAGTAAAGTTACAACATAATTGTTGGCTTCATCGTTTAATCATTGTTCAAAATTATGAGGTAGACAGCTGTGTTTAGAGGCCTTGGTCAGCATAAGCCATAGGTCATTGGACAAGAATTGCACCAACATAACTATTCTTGTACATAATTTTTTATATTTGGAAACTAGTCTTAACCTCAGCTAGATTTTCACCAGAGTTAATAACTTTGAACTAGATTTGTGAAACACTACACACACACACACACGCACACACACATATACATATATATATATATATATATATATACATACATATATATATATATATATATATATATATATATATATATATATATATATATATATATATATATATATATATATATATATATATATATATATATATATCCTCTCAATATCATAGAAACGTTGTTTTTAAACAATTTATTGCATTTGAATTTAGAAATAAAAATTTATTTTAGGAGTTAATGATTAAAATTTGAAAATATTTCTAAATGTTCTCACAGTTGACCATTATGAATATCTTAAATCAACATTAACACAAAAATAATTTTTCTGCTAAAAAAAAAAAAAAAAAAAAAAAAAAACTCCAATGAAAACATTTGCACACATGAGTCACTGTAGCTTAATGAGAGCAAAACACATCCATTAGAGTTTGATTCAGATACATGAAGTGAGTTATATGAGTCTAGATGAGATAAAAAAAATGAGAAAAAGAGAGAAACTTCTTTCGCCAAAGGGTGAAACTGTATCTTGCTGCTGAATGAACTCCAATTCTCAGACCACTTAAGTTATTGCGTTTGGCAGTGCGTCTTTTTTAACTTAATAAATCGGAGCAAAGGCCATTTCGAACACGAAAATTCAGCGGAGATTGCTCGCCAAAAAATCCATCCTCCGCTGATAAGTCGGCTTGTTTGGCTAACATAAAAATGAAAGGCTATTGTGTCTTGCGCCTTAATGGACTAAAAGGATAGCGCTGTCTAAGATTAGCCTTATCTAATAGTGATGGATGGTTCGATGTTGTGCAACCATTTCTCTTCCCGTTTACTGAATGAGATTTTAATGTCGGTGTTTTCCAAAATAAGCAACCGAAAGGCATCACAGGGAGTTAACTTTGGCGGGAGAAATGGGTAGTCAACAATGTCCATTCACCACGTACTGATACCAAAGCCAAACGCCATCCATCATGTTGGCTACATTTTTTTACTGCTGCGATGAATTTGCTCACGAAGAAAATAGTGAGCACTATATATTTTTCAATTGACTGAAATTCAATTGCCAAAAAACAGCAAGATAGGTAATTTATTTCTATGTATTTCCGACTGTCTATTTCTGCCAATCAAGTGCCGCTACGTATGGCTAACCGGGCTGTTGTTTTTAATCAGGAAGTGTCGAGGTCGACATCCGAACTGTCATTCTATGGAACATTTAACGTGAATAGGTATTTTTGGCTAAGCAATTTTCAAATGGTTTGGTTTGTCAACGATCATTTTTAGCCCATGAGGATTTATTAGAATGGGATCTAATTTACAATTGGATTCTAAAAGACTACAATTTTCCAAAAAAAGTTAGTCAATTCCAAGTGAAAAGTGCTAACCATTCAACTGCAGACTGTACTAGGTCAGGACTAGGTCAAAAAGCATTCTCCGCAGCAGAGCTTCTACTACCACAAATTTAACATTGAACTTATTTAAAGATCAATAAGAAAAAACCATGCTTAATGATGAAGCTTTATCATAGAAATGCACCATTTGTGTTGCAAATAGCACTTAATACTCAAATAATTATGTATTATGAAATCAAATTATTTTGCTCTTCGTTTTTAATGAGCATGTTGTAATGGTCAATTATCTATCTACACAATGAATCGTGTCTGTAATTTTTTCTTTTCATAACAGAAGAAATCTGCTCAAAAATGATCACTTCAGTGTAATGAATGAAACGAAAAAGTTGAATTGTCCCATATCAATACTTAATTGGTTTGTAAGTAGATCTAAGGTCGTTTGCATACATGATGGTTTTGATATCACTTAGTAAACAGCCTAAGGACTGAAGGCTCTGGTAGGACGTATTAACATCCATTGTGTAAACTATCTTTCAGGAGGGTTTTTTTTTATAGAGAGTGGGAATTATCCATTTGTCGTAAGGGAGGAAACCCGGAAAATTCCCAAGTTCTCACCTAGACAGACGGGAATGCAGAAGTACATCCATCTCTCTTCATTTAACAGTGTCCAGGATAAAATCTGGGACATTATTCTGCAAGGAGCACTGCCTTACCAGTTGGTCATGGTGAGAACGAGCACATGTTTTGTTTGTCAGTCAATGATCATTTTTGCATACAAGGACTAATCAGACTTAAACTTGATTAGTGTCTACGGTTTACAGTGGATTAAAGGTCAATTCGAGTATCTGCGTTCGAAAAGGGAATTAAACCAATGAACTGTTGGCCATCAAGCGCGAGTATTTCATAATCGATAATATAACCATTTACACATGTAAAAGTGTTAGTATTATGTTGTCAATTTTAATGATATACAGTAATATATATATATATATATATATATATATATATATATATATATATATATATATATATATATATATATATATATATATATATATATATATATATTTATATTATTTATATATATATATATATATATATTTATATATATATATATATATATATATATATATATATATATATATATATATATATATATATATATATATATATATATTTATATATATATATATATTTATATATATATATATATATATATATATATATATATTTATATATATATATATATTTATATATATATATATATATATATATATATATATATTTATATATATATATATATTTATATATATATATATATATATATTTATATATATATATATATATATATATATTTATATATATTTATATATATATATATATATATATATATATATATATATATATATTTATATATATATATATATTTATATATATATATATATATATATATATATATATATATATATATATATATATATATATATACAATCAAGGCTTGCATAATGCCTGGAGTACTGTTTATTCAACACAGATGATAAATTCTAACTGATCTACAAATTACCAGCGTCTTTTTGGGTTTGTGAATTCGGAAAATAGATATTAAATTTTAGTACTTTATATACAAATTATTTGCACAATAAATTATAATTTATGCTACTTTTCAATTCATTCGCTTATTTTTAATCATTTTTCCCTAAATGTCAAGGCATTAGATGGAAATTAAAAACTATTTTTCTTATTATTTATTGATTATATAAAAATGTCACAGTTTTGAAATTCATTTTGGTAACAAAAATTTCCTCTTAGGGATAAAACTTTGAAACAGGATACTACAATTGATAAGAATGAATAAACCATGAAAATTTTGTTAACATTTCTGGAGCAAATTTAAAATTTCAATATCTTTTCGTATCGCTTTTCCTTTTAAATTTTTTTAAATTTCATTATAATAGGAAGATTAATTAGTTGTCATATCAAAACAATTGTTGGTGTATGGATGTTAACCTTCTCTGTATCGTTCCAATTTTAGTATAGCCGAGCTGGCAGCCGAATGGTTAGCGCTCTTGCCTTCGGTTTAACAGTTCGTGGGTTCGAATCCCACCTTGGGCATGGATGTTTGTAGTGCTTCGGAATCCACTTTAAGCCGTAAGTCCCGGTCTAATTAGCCCTCGTGTGCAAAAAATGACCGTTGAGCGACAAACAAACCAACCAATTTTAGTATATGTACAGCCAAAGCTAGTACAAGGTGTATGGATGTAAAAATTAGTTGGTTCATTTGTCGATGTACACAAGGGATAATTTACAATTTTAAGCATATTACGAATTAATGCAAGAACATCCATTCCCATGAAGGGCACTGATTCCATGGATTATTGAAACTTAGAGCGTTAATCATTCTAATGCCAGGTTTACAAACTGAAATAATTTAAAAAAATTAAACATAATTGCATAAATATAAATTAAATAAAAATGCGTAAAACCTATTACTTTTTAAAAGGCAAAAAAGTTTGTGTGTGTAGGCTGCTTAGACGACTCAAAAATAAATTTAATATATCACTGTTAAAAATATAAATTGGTAGTGGTTAAACTCTGAACAAGAGATTAAAAAATTAAAAACATTCAATCAGTCTGGGCTGGGGAGTGAACCCAAGAACTGTTGCTTTGAAAGCCAGAGTGCTAATCCTTCGGTGATATATATATATATATATATATATATATATATATATATATATATATATATATATATATATATATATATATATATATATAACTTAATCTATTTTTCTTGAATTCCATTAAAAAAGGATATAACAATGCTTACCATTTCAATGACTAATGCCACAAGCCTTCAGTCTAGAAGAACTCAAAACTGTCATTCCTGTTTTACTGACATTAAATTTGACAACTTAATAGGAACATGTTTTTTTTTAACTCACCAAATTAATGGTAGGAATCAATAAGACCACTTTATCCTCCATGTGAAAGGATACCTCTGATAGTCGGGGGTCCTTGTCTCGGTTCCTGCTTCTGAATTCTACTTGAGGTTTCGTCAGTCTTCAGTCAAGAGAAGCTACACATCACCCTAAGTCATGGAGATGAGTTCTCATGCGATGTGGTCTGTTGGACTTTGAGTAGGCTTTCCTGCACCAAAGGGATCAGTAACAACAAAGCACTTTAAACTTAACTAAATGTATTAGATATTTATTAAAAATAAGGCGTAACTCGTCTGGAACTATTTTCTTCATCGATATTGTTAATATAGATTTAAGGGATTCTATATTAAATTGCTTATTTCTTTCTTTGTAAAAAAAGTCACACGTCAAACTTATTTTCAAAAGTATGTTTATATTGTCCTAAATTCACAGCTGAAAAGTTGATGAAAGTTTTGAATACGATTTGACTCTGCGGCCAGATTTGAAAACGAGAGAAAATTTGATCGATAGCTGAAGCTTCAAAATATTGTCAATCTGAGGAGTCGAATCCATGGATTGCAAATCATAACATGTTACAATTCTGAAATTTGATAATTGATATCTGCAGTATAAAATCTAGATACTTGCATTATTTCCTTAAAGCTTAAATCAAATTATTTAATCGTGAAAAATTATATATAATGATTAAAATCCAAGTAAAACTATATATACAGCTAAATTCCTCATTGTAAACGAGTCTAAACCCTAAAACTCTCTAATTTAATATTTTTGTTGTATTAAAAAATAACTGAAAACGAAATATTAAATCGAAAAAAATATTATTATGTGCAAGGTAAGTTTTTCCTTGTCATTCAAAATTCATTTTTTGCAAGTGAGGCTCAAAAAGACAGGGATCAATAGTTAAAAGTGGATCAGAGCAGAAATAGGTATTGAACCCACGAGCTGTTGATAAGAAAGCCAGATTTCTTAGCATTCAGCTGTCAGCTTGGACCCCTGAAGGGTAAATTTAGTCGAAATATATATAGAGAGAGTAAAATAAAATCTAAAAATCTTAATACATCTGTGTCCGAGGCCACATTCCGACAAATGAATCAAAGGCCACATACATTGTTTCTCAATTACCTTCTTGCCTCAAAGATATTTGAATTCTTGAATAATTATTAACTCAGTTAGTGGTCTATAAATCAAATTTCAGATGTCATAAAAAATGCTATGAAATTTGTTGAATGTGGCTTTTAACATTTTAGAGAGAAAAACTGCAAATACAAGTTAAACATTACGAAAAATAACAAACTTCCAAGTTTTTTTTAATGTTTTTAAAAGGATAGTTTATAACCTTTCAAGTTAACTATTATTTTATTTAAGTTTAAGCCCCTCTGTGAACTTTCTTAAAATAAATTTTTAAAGTTTAAGCAGTTGAAATTTGAGAAATTTATATTTAACTTTATTAAGTTTCAATTTTTTAATGTGGAAACTACATAATAAAAAAATAACATTAGGCATTTTCAGGAGTCATGTACGATGTGTGCTCAGTTTATTGTAAAGATTTACATTAAACCTAAATATGAAAAATAAGGGAATTAAAATCAGGATATTTAAAAACTAAAAACATTTGTTAAAATTATGTTTCAAGTAATTATAAATAAACTTAATTTAAAAGGATCTTTGTGACCAAAACAATTTTTCGAATCCCATCACCAAATATTTGCCGTAATTTCTTGTTCACACAGACTTGCAACTCTGAAAGAAAAAAAAATTATTTTGGCTACAAAATAAGCATAAATTAAAATTGCAACGAAAAATTTATTGCACTCAATGCGTAAATTATGATTTGAGCTAACATTCAATTATTCAAGTGCATTGTTGTGTCATCTTACAAGGCGATATAAATTACTAGTCAGCAAACTTCTTTACAAGAACGTTCTTTTGAATAATTTTTACACTAAAATTCCTACCAAGTCATTTTAATTAAGACAGCAAGGAAGTAACTAGATTTCCAATTATGCTAAAACTAATAGTAATTAAACTTTCTGCTATTCTGACGGTTTGTCAAAAGTGTGCATTAAATTGAACAAATAGAAAAATCTAACAAAATCTTACAAGTAAATTTTATTTCACTTGATAGGGTATTTCTAAGAAATCGATGCTCCGTACAACGGTTTTACATTTGCATTAAAAGATTAAGTAATTATTTAAAGTGTATTCTCCAAATCATTGTAAACATACACTGCCAAAGTTGGAATCAAATAAGCGAACTATTGAATTAAATTTAGTGCTTGATTTTCTGCGATATATACTTCTAAAAATGGACAAGTAAAAATTGTAAGAGGTGTTAAATATATCTTAGAAAATTGAATATGGTAAAAACTCTTCTTGAAATATTTAATTTAAAATATCACGTTAATTTATATATATGTTGAAGAAGAGAAGCTAAAAATTTCTGAATATTAAAATGAAAATATTTTTTTAATGAATGAATGTTTATTTGAATATAAATAATTGAATAATAATTAAATTGAAAATAAATGAATATTTATTTTCAATTTAAAATTCATTAAAATTTTAAAATTATTGTTTTATTAAAATTTTAAACTTCAAATTTACAAATTTAATGTTTATAATATAAACATAATAATTGTTATTAATTTGCATTATATTTTCGAATAAAATGAATCTAAATTTAAGAAATATTCTGATACAAATTTGTCAGATTTAAAAAAAATTAAAATTTTAATGATACACTTATTGATCAAAGGGAAATTATGAGAGAAATTCAAATGAAATTCTATGAAAGAGTATTTATATTCTAAAAAAGATTAAAAAATAAGAATTTTAAATGATATGGCAGCAAATTGTGTCAGCAATTTTTTGTATTACTTTTAAAATGTTCTCTCTTTCTTGGATATATATTATTATCTTTAAGTGTGTTAAAGATATTCTGTAAAATTCAAGAGTTGCTTAGTCCAAAGAGAAAATTTAAAATGAAAGAACTTTTTTTAGCCTTATCTTATACAATTACGTCAAATTTGTTTTATTTCAAAATAAACATATATATATATATATATATATATATATATATATATATATATATATATATATATATATATATATATATATATATATATATATATATATATATATAAGCTAAAAAATATATTATTCAAAATAAATTATAAAGCTTTTTTGTAACATTCATGTTATACATAATAAAGTACTTTCCATTAATAAAGTGAATAATTGCAACAATTTTATTATTGAAATTTTCACCAAATTGCTAAATTAGTACTTAATACAGAGAATGAATTTAGAAAATAAGAAAATTATTTCCACACCGTTATTTTAAACATTTGTAGCCACATTCACATATTTATGGATTTGTTGGGTGCTTTGAAGTTAATTGATGAAAATCGAAAACATATTTTTTGAATAGTAGAAGTATATTTGAAAAACTATTAACTCTATTTACAGCTTTATGATTCCGATCTACATGTAGTAAAGTCGAAATTGAGCCAGTATTATGACAATATAAAAACAATAACTTCTCTACTCGAAAAATAACACCAGCCCATGGAAAATATGTTGTAAATAATGTTAATGAATATTAATAATATTAATGAATTCAAGCTAATTGATGGAAGATTTCTTTTTTTTCACTCTAGAAAACATGGTATACCAATTGTATAAGCGGTAGCTTTCACCATACTAGGTTCTATTTTAGTCCAGTTTAAAACCACATTGTATTTATAGTATTCATTTTACCTAACTAATCACAAATAAAGATTCTTTTTACTGAAGTAGCATGAAAGTTGAAAAAATTTTGTTAAAAACTTAGATATTATCACTGTTTTTTGATCACTACACAAAATTATTGGAGAAAACTCGGTAGACTTTCACGCACTATCTCCAGATCCAAAACTTTTGTCTTGCAAACATTAACCAATCTTTGAGGTTTTAGCATGATGGAAATTCTTATGACAGAAAGGTGTAAAGTTTATAACTGATACAGGTGTAGTATATGTGAGTGGGAGGATCTGTGTACACTAACATTTTTGAGGTCCTATGTTATTCCTTTATTGGGGCAGGACATGAAAAGGAAGGGCGAGCTGAATTGTACCATGATTGAAAACTGAGAAGTAGTTTGTTGAATTTAGCAAATTTACAATGAATAAAAAAGAAATTTGAAAAAATATATACCATCAGTATAACATATGTGCTTGAGCTTTAAGTATTATCTCGAAAGATATCTTCTGTTAATTTTTCTTTAATGTATTCTTTATGCGGGACCCGAAAATTTGCGAATAACATAATATGCAATAACGAATTCTATAGTGTTGACTGACCTTTGTACTGAGGACGGAAAACAATACAAAATTACGGTAACAATAAGAAAGGTGACTGTTTAGCTGTGCATTTCAGCAAGAAACTACTCTTAATCTATTCTACAAGCAAGTTTTACATCAAGTACCAGCTTTCAAAATACACAGCACGGAACACAATAATGTGGAGTAGAGAAAGTGGTGTTAAAATCATAAGATATGTTCGAAGCAACAGTTAAGGATCCTTTCGTCGAGTTTAATGCGATTTCCAACTAGTTTTGAGCTCCAGTTCAAGCCAGGCAATACAGATATTGTCCATAAATTACCAGATAATACAGATGAAACAATAGAGTTCCGTCACATCTTTCTGTCAGCAAAGTAATATCACTTACAAGGATAGATTGTTGATTTATTGACTTAAGCTTAATTTTACCAATTAAGGCAACGTTACGCGTAATCAATGTGTTTTAAAGTAGATTTTAAGCCATTACAAAAATCTACATCCGAGACAAGAAAAATTTAACTAAGAATTGATGAACTGAAATTTGTATACTACTAATCATTTATCGATAAGCTCTGGCTCACTGATAGATACTGTTGAGTTTTTTCAAATCATTATACTCATCGCATGTACATTTTTTCTGCTAATGACATTGTTGAAAGAACTTCTCACAACATTGTTTGCAGATAAACAAAAGGAATTTGCAGATATATGTCAAGTCTTCCTTTTTTTTATTCATTCAATCTAAACGTTGCTAAACCCTTGATTTCTTATCAGTCTTCAAAAGTAAATCAATCTTAATTGAGATCATGGCCTTGAAGTAATTCTCCATGAAACTGACTTTGGGAAACTCTGGATTCTTTCGTACAGTCACTCCTCGTTTTAGCATATCCACAATTGGATCATAGTTGGAGATTAAACAAATGTTTCTATCTTTCTCAAACTCAGGCTTATTATAGAGTGCTACGATGTTTATTTTCAGAGGATGCCATCACATGTATGTCGACATACAATGCAACGAAAGAGCGGATAGCTCGGCCAAAGAGGGTTGCAGCCACTCAAATTTTTTCTCATAAACCTTCATCTTTTTAGAACATCAATCCATTATAAGCGCTGCATTTTCGAAGGAGTGGAGGGTTTCTCCTGAGCATTCCTAGTATGTGAGCAAAGAGCACTCAATTGTGGAAGAGCCTCTCGAACGGCAATTTACAGACTGGCAAGGGGTCATACTAAGAGCTTCTCATTTTCCGAGGCAGAAAGATATTTGGAGCCCTCTCAAAATGCCAAACTCAGCAAGTTTCTGCTGTGCACGTCCTGGATTGTTTGGCACTTTCCAGAGAAGACATATATTCTACATCCCTTCTTGTTCTTGACTTCCTTAGGATCTGAGCCCTGATGGACCTGGTCTGACTTCGTCATACATCTGCAGAATAAGCCACAACAATAACAGCAAATGTTACTAAGATTTGTTAACAGCCATTTTATAATGAAATGTTCATTAACATTAATTTCCTCCATCTTCTGCAACTTTCAACAATTTTGCAGAAAGATTGATTCAAGAGATTCTCTAGCAATCTATTGTCCATATATTTAACACATTCTAAGGTGAATATTGTCAAATTAATACAGTTCAGTGGGCCCATAATCATAAAATAAAATTTCCACATCTCGTAAGCTGTCTAAATAAATTTTAAAATTAAGTATTGGGCTAGTGCAGTTTCTATTTACAAAACCATGTTAACTGAAATGAATGGTCTCGAATCTTCCTCCATGTCCATTTTTGGTTAGTTTGTTCCTTTATTATCAATATTTTAATGCTTCTGGAATCAAGTACTAAAATTCGACTGAAAACCATCGCAAGCACAACATTCAAGTTAAAATGTGGTTCAGAGACCTGGACACTTGCCAAGTCACAAGCAAATCAGCTAAGAATTTTCGGAAGAAGAGTGCTCAAGAAAATATTTGGTACATTTAATACAGGTGGTCTATGGATACATAGAAACAGCAATGAACTAATTTATTTATATAAGGAAATTGACATTGTAAAGTTTGTAAAAATCCAACGAATGAAATTTTCTGGAAATATCTGCAGAATGCAATCCTCCAAATTACAAAGTTATAGGAACAAGAGAAAGGGGCAGACCCAAAATAAGATGGACAGACTGCATCTCACTAATGACTTTCAAATACTGAGGATAAAGAATTGGAAAATCATTGTTGAGAAGAGAGTGGAATGAAAGCGAGTTCTTGAGGAAGCCAGGGCCCATACTTGGCTGCCCTGCCAACAGACGAAGAAGAAGAAGACACAAACTCTTACTCCTTAAGAATGTAGGACAATAGGTTTAAGTGTAACAAAGCCTCATGTTTGTGCATAAAGAGAGATAAATTTTTTGGAATTAATTTTTTTGCATCTCTTTATTGACTTTAAGGTGTATAATTAAATTTAAGACATCGTATGAAAACTATAAAAAAATGTTACATTAAAAAAAACAATATTTTAAAAATCATGTACATTTATTTCTTTTGTACACAACTTCTTAAGTTTTCTGAGTAATTGAGGTCAACATCTTAAGAGCTGTCAACGCTTACTTGAGATATCTAAAATAATGATGAATTTTCCGCCAAATTATTTCTTTCTTTTTAGATAAAATACAGGTCATATAAAAGAGTTACAGTAATCACTCCTAACAGCGATGAAAAATTTTCAAACTGATAAAAAATTCCTAAAATCTGAATTTGTCAAAGAAAAGTTTTATCATTTTATTTTCTTTATTTAGAAATATATTTCTTCATTTTATATACCACAACAAAATTTTGTGTATATTTTTTATTTATTCTCTAGATATTTGCAATTGAAAAGATTTATTTAAATAAACATCATGTATGGTGTAATACAATAAACTGAAATAAAATTGGTTGCAGAATATGAAAAGTCCTGTTCATTATTTGTCCGTTCATTTGAATATTTGATAACGATTTTGGACATTTAATTCCAATCTGTTTAATTGATTTCTACGAATTAAACATTAACCTTTTCCAATATAGAATAATGGAAACGGTTAACAGTTTTGGGTCATAGTGCAAAATGTGTTAACACTGTAATTAATATTTTTGTAAATTTGTTTCATTAAAATTATAATAGTTGTTATCGAAATAATAAATTTCTTGCTTAAATAAATTCTTGAAATACCAACAGGAAAAATACTGTATTTCATTTTTTAAATGAATTTAAACATTCATATGAAAAGAAAAGAAATGTCTTTTACTATTTTTTAAAATAAATGCAGATAAAAGCAAAGTTTTAAGTTTATAAAATAAGCGTTAGGAACAATTACTTAATCTTATGAGGAGAGACATCACGGTTCATGCAAAACATTGCAGGTTCGATACATGAGCAGTCAAAGACATTCGAACTGAGAAAGCCTAAGCACGTTAAAAATTATGTAACTCTCTTCGCGGGCGCAGTAAGTCAGAAAAGTACTGAATGCCCAAAAAGATCGGAAATACACAAGTCTTGTACTTTCAATCTCTTTGGTCTCCACAGCCATCTCGTGCGCAATGAGTGAGAAAACAGAAGTATCTGTTGGACGATAAGTTTACCGTGGGAAGCAGCAGGATCAAGTTTGTTAGCTATAACACTTAGTTTTCTAATTGCCATCGATAAAATTTATCAACAATGCCGACATATAGGCTGAGGTAAAAGGTTCAGCTGAGCAAAACATAATGCCGTAAAAGAATGGTCCTCACAGTAAGAAAATTATTTAATAGTAGGGGTAGTTAAGACCTTGCCTTTGTCGGAAAAGTTCCCTTATTTTGATGGAATTAATGGAAACATCTTACAAAACCTTGCATTCACTTCTGAACTTCATAGCAAGACTTTTCCAGCGTGAAATCATAGCTTGTCCTATTCTGAACCTTGCGCCACAAAAACCAATCAACCATTTCCGTAGTGAAATCACTTAGACAGAAAGAAAACTTTTTCTTTGGTTGATGATGGAAAATTCCCCCTAAGTCAGAATTATCAACAACTTTTAAAAGGTTTTCACCAAATAGATGTATTTTAAAAAAATAGAAAAAGTATTTTTTATTTCGTTAACTAGGCTATTTTTGAGCATTTTTTAAAATTATTATTAGCATTTGAATATTGTTCCTCCTCTCTTGGTCTTTCGCGTTATGTTTCTTCTTCTATTGGTACGAAAACCCACGGTGGATCAGTATATATTAAAATATGCTGTAAAAAATATAATTTATATGCATACTATTTATATTAAATGGATTATAATATTTCCTAAGAAATTTTATACTATAACTTTTAGATTGAAGTAACTATGATAAACTTTTTGACAGTAGTCATCAGATTTTTTGACATCATTTTTATTGATATTCGTTTTCTTCTACTCTTAATTTTTATAGAATCTGCTAATTGTAGTAATTTTTTCAAACAAGGATTAATGCAACGTATTATTTAAAGTGGATTGTGAACTATAGCGATATTATTTAAAGTGGATTGTGAACTATAGCGAATACTGTTTCTCAAAATAAGAATCTAGCTCATGAATTCTTGAATTGAAGGAGAAAATGCTGATTAAACAGGTGTAAATTCCAATGGTTTAATTCATAAGCAATTTGAATAATCTCAAATATCTCAAATTGAATAATCTCAAATTTAAGGAACACATTCGAGTAATTATTAGAGATGATATGCTAAAATGAAACACACGCACACATATATATTTCAGTATTGACCACCCCATAAATTTCTTCTGTACTTTTAATTAAGACAAATTATGGACAAACAAGTTAACAACCAAATAAACTCTGTGTGTGAAATGAACAATTCCATTACTATAATACTGAAACCCATGAATTCAGGAATAATAAGTCCTACTTACAAGTATGTTTTATTTATGGTACACAATTAAGAATAATTATTCATGTATGTATATTGTATATAGAAAATAATAAAAAGTAAAAATTGAAATTTGGTTTTCGTCCTTTGAAAAATTTTCTGCTTAATAAGGATTTGATTTAAGGAATTGTAACTTTTGATAGGGGAATTTCCTTTGATTTTTTGGTTACATCAAGGCATATTTTTGGACAAAAGTAGATCGAAAATCTGGAAAAAAGTAAGTGTGATACATGATCTAGTCAACAACAAAAATATTATCCAGGCCTGTGCAGGAAATTTTTCCGGTATGAATGTAATTCCACTGATGTCATTGGATATTTGGAGAGAAGGTACTGAACATGCCATTTGGTAATGATTGAAAAAAATAATGCATTTGATTGTTGATAATGGCTTCGGTTGACAAAAATAGTCAGCAGCAAAAATTACTATAAAATACAGAGCAATTACTAAATAGGAAAATGCACTTTTGATGCTCCATGCTAGAATATTAGTCAATTGACTATAAATCATCTCCAGATATCTTCTTCAATGTGAGATACAAGCATCTTAGTTTAGAGCTCCAAAAGTATCCTCCATAACCTACCTACCTAGAATTGAAGAAGCGTAACATCAATGAATAAATTTTGATAAATTAAAGCAATCATAATGACAGTTCAAACATGAGTCTTGATACAAGAATTGCAAGCAGATGAAGTAAGTCTCTTCTAAGAAAACATGGAAGGAGATTGACCCCCAACTAAATCCAATGGTTGTAATAACATCAGAAAATGCATTAGTGTGATTGATGCGGTTGATGGAGAGATGCAGTTCATGTTCTGAAGGCAGAATCTCAGGAACTACTGCAAACAATGCAGTATTGAAGAATGCAATGACGATTTTTATGAAACGTTCCCGTCATGTCAGGTTAAAACTTTTTGAAGCGTTTCACGATCTCAATCATGTACTGAAATTTATTAGAAAGACCTAAAAACAATTCAAACAGCCAAGAAAAGTGTGAAAACAGACAACTAACAGCAACCAAGAACTTCTGTCTTCGCTCTCATCCAGGGTAGAGACAACTGCCAGAATCGGTATTCGTGTTGGAGTAAGAAGAAAAGTTGTTTTCTTGATTGTAGAAATAAACTGGTGCAGGAAATCTCACTTCCGGTATGTGTAAAATGGATACTTTTATATGTAGGGAAAACTAAATTATGGCATATATAACATTCATGGCATCTAAAAATATGGCGTAATTGCGATATGTGTAAAATGAATATTTTTATATACACGGAAAACTAAAATGTGGCGTATTTAATGTACAGGGTGATCATAATTAAACTGCAAATTTAAAAACGCTGTAAAAAAAAAGAACCCCTGGTCAGAAAGACCTAAAATTTCACCAGAATGTACTTCAAACATGGGGATTTTGTTTGACGTGGGAAAAAACATTAGGGAAAAAAGTGGCCTATAGATGGCGCTGCACAGGTGGTTATATGCAAATTAACGTCTTGTATAAAATGCTGAGTAGCTTGAATTCTCGTTAATTGTCGATGGTGATGCAACGCCATTTCGGAAATGACCGTATTATCATCCGACATTTTCCAACTCCCTGGCCGTACGATCATCGGACATCACTCCCTGTGACTTTTGACTCCGGAGATTTCTGAAAAATGTTGTGTACAGTGCTCCACTAGATACCTTAGCGGATCTGAAATGCCGCATTACTCAGCATGTTAACAACATCAGCACTGATACACTCCAAGCTGCTGTGGAAAATACCATTTTACGTTTACACCTTCTAACAGAAAATGATGGACACCATATTGAAAATTTCTTGAAGAAGACTAAGGACAGTTAAAAACCGAATTATTGTTGGCTTTTTCTACGGTATTTGGCCGCAGGGCAATTAAAAACCGATTTTTTCCTATTCGATGTGGCACCACCTTGTCGCTCTGAATAGGCTATACACCAAGAGTGCCACATCTGCCTGACTTACAATAGCACAAATGGTTTAACGATCAGCTTACAGCCACAATTGATTATCGTTCATGTCAGAATTCATGTAATTAACCTACAGCCGCCTGTGCAGCGCCATCTATTGGCCACTTTTTTCCGAATTTTTTTCACACGCCAAACAAAATCCCCCTGCTTGAAGTACATTCTGGTGAAATTTCAGGTCTTTCTGACCAGTGGTTCTTTTTTTACAGCGTTTTTAAATTTGCAGTTTAATTATGATCACCCTGTATAATAAATCTGACATCTTAAAGTGAAGTGTTTTGTATTATTCAACTATCGCTAAAAGTTCACAAGAAGGATTTTTCAGCAACACCACACATATATTTTATCTCAGTGGATAAACTGAAAGGGCTTAAGGTAATCCTCTTTCTTATGTTACATAAAGTAAAAAAAAAGAATCAAACTCAAGTATACCTGGTTATTGTGGGAACAAATCATCATCTCTTTATTACTTATTTTGAAATTTAAGTCGAATCAAAAATCGTTCTTCCTAGATGATTGGAATTCATCAGAATACTATTCAAAAAAGCATACGCTGAAAGGTTTATCCAGTGCATTGGATTGAAAAATAGTTATTCTAAAATGTGTGTGTGAAAGCCAAAAAAGTTCCATACTATTTTTCACCTAACGACCGCTTCATCTCAACGCGCAATTAAGGTGCTTGTTTCCTGCTGCTTAAAATGGTTCGATTCTCATAGTTTGTGTATCAGACCGTAAAGGAAAAAGCTCCATTCTTTTTTCACTTAAAAAAATAAATTACTGGATGCGTTCCCAATAGGCATCGGCGGAGGACATCTCTTTTAATTATGTGTCACTCGTCAACAACCATGTAGGTCAACGGGAGAGTAAAATGTGACACTTTCTAACGAAAAAGCAAACAAGCTACATTGAATAGGGTTTAAAGGATATGCTTAATGACCGCTTCTGCATAGGATTTCGGTTTCAGTCGAAATGGCGTAACTTTCCAACCCATTTCGTATTCTAGGCACGCAGCCAAATTTTCTCCACATCCCTTTTAATTTAGCAAGGTCGAATCGAAGGAGAGTTCCATCAAAATCGCCGTCCGGTGGTCTGTTCATTGTCTCTGATGGAATGACGCCAACTTCGAACGACGAATTTCCGAATTCAGTTCTTGTCCAATTTGTCGTCGTCTGTAAAAAGTGAAACGAAGAAGCAAATTATTGGTGACAATAAATAGCAATTGTCGCTTGGCCATGTTTTTCCCAGACACGTCAATTTCAATTGGATAGAATGAGTTGGTTTACTAAATCTCCCACGCCAATAGTAATGGCATTGAGGGCAATTTAATTCTCGAGTTCATACATGCTTTCACCATGTTTAGGCAATATTGGCGATAAAATTTCGCGCGTTATTAAATTTATTTATACATTCAAATGAAACCCCTCTATATCTGTGATTCTAAATAGGGTATTATCTATTTTCAAATAATAATCCCAATAATACCCAAAAATATTTACAGGAAATTGTCAGTTTATTGGTCAGAGTTAAGCTCGCAATGTAAATTTCCATTGTAATATCATGATATCGTAAAATGTGTCATAGTATTATATTTAGAAAGCGTGGAATAAATTTGTTGAAGTGATTTATATGCTTTATTGTTGGAAATATAATCTTGATTAATTAATAACTGTTAAGAAGTTAGGGTTAAAAAAACATTTTTAACTATTTGGATATATTTCCCCAAATACTATTGTACTGAAAATTCGTATATCTGAATATTTTTGTTTAAATTGTTTACAATACTAATTGCCATAAGTTATCTCATTATCATTTATGAGTATTCAATTATGAATATGAAAAAGAAAAGAATTCTTATTACTTAAATCTCCTATTTTTAAACGCCCAAAAAGTTATATACTCTCCTAATGTAAATATTTTTCAATAAATGTGGATCCACAAGTTGAACTCATTATTTAAACAATAATGTCATGTCATAATCATTATCAGTGAATTTATAAACATGATAGTTGTAATTAAAAGACTAAACTCTTAAATTTTGAAGAATGTACATTAAATTATGCACAACTTTATTGTTAATTTCTCTATTTGAGTGGAATTGCACTCAAACGTAGTAAATTTTTATTCTTCTATTTCTTTTAACTCTCTCAACCATTCTTAAAGAATTAAAAAAGATCAAACTGAATCCAGTCTAGCCTAATTTGAATCTTTTTTCGCAATAATGTACCAAAATTTATAGGAAATTCTGATTCTCAACTATAAAGAGTGTATGCAAATTCCAGTGTCATTATTTTTAAGTTCATTATAGATACAATTTTATTGCTTTAATTTATCATTCTGTTATTAGTTTACTTAACACACAATTTATGCAGTACATTTTAAAAAACTAGCATATAATTAAGATTCTTATTTTATTCTACATATTACTGTTAATGTAATGATTATGCAATTAGCTTCAGGAGATGTGGTTAAAATATTGAACACTTTCGTCTTACTTATTAATTAATTTATTTGACACTCTGCTTTTCAAACAACCTAACACCTGACGGAAATATCTTTCATTGACAGCGCGGTATAATCACGTCTCGTACGAGGAAAATTTCCTAGCACTCACCCTGAGAAACGTGCATGCAGAAAGCATTCATATCCCATTGATCCACAACAGTTAAAATCAAAACCGTCTATCATCTGAGAAGTATGGTTTCACTACTAAGCCAAGGTGAATCCTTGTTGACTGGTCATATGAAATGGAATATCAGTGAAGTATCATATATTTCTGATACGGAAAATTGTTTTTTGTGACTGAAATAGTTATTTCCAAATGCAAGTATGTATAATCAATTAGGATTATACATGATATAATTGTTGAAATAAGTTTAAACAGTTAAAAAGATTTCCACAAATTTCAACAGAAATGGATGAAATTCCAACTGATTTCTTCACTGACCTTGGAAAACTAAAAGAATCATGTGGAACAGAGAGTATATGCACGGATGCCTTCGAAACTGCCATCTCATTCTATTTACTTTTTCATATCACAAAACATCTTGAACACTCTGAACATAAATGGAGCCTGGGTCACATTATAGTGACTGTACATGTGCACACAGGGGCTAACACTGCTTTACGTTGTCTTCGAATGTTAAAGCGCAAAATATTGGCATTTAAAGCATCAACCAATAGGTAATCTTTCTGCGCAAGATTTAAAACATTAAAACCTGAGCACAATATTACGGATTCATCTACAAAAAATATTAGATTCCAATAAAATAATTCTTTCATGATGGAGTTGTTTTTTTTTTTTTCCCAGTCTTAATTCATAGGTATAGAACAGTATGCTTGTGCAGAAACAACAATTGTATGATCCATACAATTGTTGTTTCTGCACCAGCATAACTTATCAGCACATGCAAATCTCAACTCAATATATACCCTAATCAAAATAATTACGAGAAAAATAAATGATTATTTCTATTGCCTGTGAAAAATAAATAAAATTAAGATTAAAAATTCCTTTAATCTTATGAAAATGTCTGCCCTCAATGCATTAAATCTCATTTTTCAAACAAAATATGAAATAAAACTTTCATATATATCTGGCTGCATTCATGCTTCACAAATAGAAAATCTCAAAAATAATCCAAGTACCAAAAAGATGTGCCTCAAATAATACCACAAATACGCTTGCGCAAACGTTATACTTATCATTTGTTATTTAGAGCCGAATCTGGAATCTTCTATTCCAAATGGGGTGTTGACCGTTGTGATAATCTCGTGGGGTAAAATGCGTACATAAAAAAGTCCATAAATAAAAAGTCAAACAAAACTTTTTGAGTTCATCTAACCATTAAAGACATCATTTTAAATTTATCTTCATTATTTTACGAATAATTCAACATCAAAATAAATCCAACATTTTGCAGACACCCTATATTTTATAAGTTCAGAAATATATGCGCATTAATACACCACTTGATTCAAATTGGATAAAGAGAAACAATCCATTCAAAATCAAAGTATTACTTTTCATAAACTATTCATTGAGGTATGTTTCTGGTTCAGCAAGAGCTCTATTTATCTTCAGGTATCGGGTAAAATCAAAACCCCAGTCGCTCATTAGTGGGCGTTTCCTATTCCATGATTAATTAATGAGCACCGCTAAACAATGGAGCGTGAAATATGGGTGTCACAGTAATATTCAACAAGGATCCGATTCCTTTTCTCCGGTGACGCCTAACTCACGAAGTATCGCTATTGTTCCCTTTCGGAGAGACAGGTGAAAGAAACATCTGCTTTCGGGGTTTCCCGACTCTCAAGGTGGGGGCACTTCCGGTTCCCCTAGAGACCAACCTTTTCTCTGGACTCGGGAGTTCCTTATGCAAAGTTAAGAAAAAAACAGAATAAGGTGGAGTCTTTTTAAGAAATTTTAAAACATGGTAATCTAGATACACCTTAAAAGTTTTAAACAAAGTTTTAAACAAAAAAAAAAATTAAAAGTTAAACATTTTAAAATACTTTAGATTGGTTTAATTTTTTTTAAGTTGTTCACATTTATAAAAACTTAAAATATAGAATAATGTAATTTTTTTTTTTGTAATTTTAAATTGTAGTAATGTTATGATTTAAACTTTTTTTAATTTGGTACAGTCTAAATATATAAAAAAATTGTTTTAACATAAAAAAATGTGAAATATTTTCAAGTAATAATTCTTTTTATTTATTGGATCTTCGAGATTCAAGCTATTGTGTAGAAACTACATGGTATTATTTTTTTCTTATATTGCTTTTTACTATATATTTACATTTACTACGTGTTAATTATTTCATGTATTTATTATTTGTATTATTGTGTTTTCAATGTTGTGTCAACACGTAAAATAAGAGAGCATATAAAGAAAATGTCATTGAAAGTCACTAGGACATTTGAAAGAATAAAAAATCAGAAATTTAATTATTATCAATCGGAAATTCATTATCATTTAATTATAATCAATCAGAAGTTTAATTTATTTCCCTTGTTTAGAAAATCAAATTGTTACTATATTAATGCTTTTTCTTTCTTCAATTTTGAATTATAAAAAATATTATAATGGTGTCCATTAGATGATACTGACATGGTCTTTATTTAGATAATCAAAACATTTTTTAAATTTCTAAAAACAATGAAAATTTTTTAACTATTTTAAATTTAAAAGTAACCTATAAAGACTCAGTTTTAATTAAAGTATTTATATATATAACAAAACAAATTAATAATTAAATTTTGATTGCCATACATTTATTTGTACGCGGTGAATAAAACAGATGTGGATAGCATGGAACAAAATATTTATCGGAATGTTCCTCTCTAGTTAAGCAAAATAAAAGCTACGTCTTCTATGTTTAAACTTCGAATGCACTCGAGTGCATTCGAAGTTAATAATTAATTCAAGCCATAATTAAAGCTGATTTAAACTCTCAGTAGAGTAATTTAGGTTACAAATACTTTCCGTTTCACTTTTCACTTATCTCATTGCTTTTTACATTTCCATAATTTCTTTAAAAATAACGATTAGTACTAATATTTTCCAATTTTCGATCACTCGCTGAAGCGTTATTTTTAACAATTTCACCCATACACCAGCAATAGAAATTGCATTGGAATGTAGATAAAAGAAATACAAAGTTCGATTTTTAATAACTTAAAGTAAATTTTCAAGCGTTCAACGGTTCATTTGATTTATTTTTAGCTGATGATACATGAAGTGCTATATTTCGTTGTGTAAAGCAACATTTTGAAGAAAGCAAAGCAAATAAAAGATATCGTTATTTTTTAGATCACAATTTTTTCCCGAAAATCAGGTATTTAAATACAGAAAGGTAGCGTTAGCAAAAATTGGTGGACTCGGCTTGTTAACTTTTTTTATCAGGCAATCAAACACTAAAATGTCAGGGCTTTGAATTGAAATTTTCCGGGTTTACTCTTTTGCGACATGTGAATATTGCCTACTATCTGGGAAAAAATCCATTTAGAAAGCAGTTACGTGGTGGGTGTTAAAAATTGCTGCTGCCCTTCATCGTTAAGCTTTCTACTACGTGGTGCCAAAGGTGCTTGGTTGAACTCACTGTGGCCTAGTGGTAAGGCGTTAGAGTGACAGATCCCGGGATTGATACCAGCCACGGTTGAACAACGGAAGATGGGTGTAGCGTTTCTGCCTTCTGCATGGAATGAGTATTTTCTGGGTTTTCTCGTTTGTGATTCGTGAATACAATGCACTATCTATGGAAAGTCCTCCCGGAAGACAATTTATGAAGTGAACACTAAAATGTTTTACAACAGTAGTTCTTTAGACTGCCCATTTTCCCCCGACTTCAATAATGGTCGGTTTAGTGGTAGGACAGCAATCTTCACAGCGCGTGAAATATCTTGGGTTCGATCTCGATTACTGTTGAACAAAGGGAGATGAGGATTCTGACTTCTGTTGAAGGAAGTGCTTGAGATTTTATAATTTTCCTCATTTACGACACGTGACTGTGCGTCTCCTGTTTATCTATCAAATCCTCCAGGAAGTCAAATTAAAGTGAATATTGAAGAAAGCCGGAACATCTTTATACAGCAGACTGTTCATTAAGTGGTGTCAAAGGTGGTTATTCGCGCTTAGCATTTTTAGTCGTCAGAAATAAGCAACACACAAAACGTGTCGTAGTAAATTAATTTTTAACTCTTTTAAATAAACGTAGCTCATTTCTAACTTAATCACTCTTTCAATTAATAGAATTTCAAGTTTATTGTACAAGCAAAAAGGCATTTAAGTGAAGTGTCGAAAGCCACTTATCTGCTAAACTGAGCTACTCAATGAGCACAATTTAATTTAATTGAACATTAACGCTTGAGGGAATTAACTTTTCCTTTTTTGTTGTTAGCCACGAGTTGAAACAATCTAAACGAGCAGCATCAGAAGTAATTATTTGAGCGAATTCTTTTCATTTTAGTGAGTCGCATTTCTCCTTTGTAAATAAAATATAAAAAAATACTAGTCTGACTGAAAAGAAAACATGAATTTTCTTTCTTCATGAGACATTAAGAAATAAAAATAAGAGAAAATGAAATGGCAAAAGGTTTATTTAAGCGATGCCACCTAAGAAATAGCTCAGTTTGGAATTGAATGGTTACAGCTTTGGTCTTTAACTTAACAGTTCGTGGGTTCGATTTCCATGTCAAAAGTGGGTATTTTTAGCGATTAGAAATTCATTTTAAAATATGGGATTAGTTAAATAAGTCTTCGTATGTAGAAGTGATTGTAGACAGACTCAAACAAACCAGTTATCAATCGTCAAAAGAATCTAAAAACAAGCAATATACAGGTGGTTATCAAAAAAATAGTAACACTCTAAATTTATAAAGAGTTTTTTTACTAGTATGGTGAAGAGCTACCTTTGGTATGTTCCACATCTTTTATTCGCCAAGGAATCGATGTTTAGAAGTGCCGAATAGTACTTTGTGTATTACTTTTCCTGGAGATATTGTGAAAGATCTGTGAGAGATATTGGAGAAGGATACTGATTCCGGGCGTATTGAATGCTTTAAAATAAACCATAACTGTTCAATTATACTGAGTTCAAGTGGTAGAGTGGGTATGTTTAACTTCATCTTCGTGTTCATCAAGCTATTATTGGACAAGTCTTGCTGCATGGATAGGCACATTATCATGCTGGAAAATACCATCGGCTGTTGGAAACAAAGTTTGCATCATACGATGGATTTACTCAGTTAAAATTTCTCTATATTTCTCCCCAAGGATTTTTCTTTCAGGGTTAGATTGGTCTAACAAAAAACCACGACATAGCTGCCCATATCATGACAGATCCACCTCCATACTTGACAGTTGTAAGGCGACAGTAACGATCATACGCTTGTGCATGTGTCTTGCAAACATGCACCTGTCATGTTATAAAGAAAAATGCGAAAGACGATTCATTAAATCGCATTACTTTCTTCCAATCATTGAAGTTTTAAGCGATGGACACCAGTATAATTGACGTATGGCATTAATATCCGTGACAAGTGTCTTTTAAAGAGATGATCTGTCGTAAATGTTCTGTAGATGAAGGAGGCTTTGAACCGTAATCATGGACACTGCAGAATCTAGATGCTGATTGAGCTATGCCGCCATTTTTGCTGCAGTAGTCCGCTCTTTTTAGATATTACAATCCACTCCAAAACACGCGTCAGTCTCTTTCATTTAGATTCTCGTTTCGTCCACTCTTTTCCTCTGCCAAACTTGTCTATGTATATGCTATCATGAGTTTATGCACCATACTTCTAGAAACGCCTAAAAGTTAGGATGTTTCGAACGCAGTTGTTCTAGCAAGCGCCTACAATTTAACCTTGGAAAATCGGAGAATTGCGACATATACGAGGTTTGTCCGGAAAATACGTATAAAAGTTGAATAATAACTTTATTTTACTGTTTGCAGTCACCGTCAGGTGGCACTACTGCTGTAACCATTCCCATCAACGCTCAGTTCGAGTCAGACCGCTCTGTGTATAAGTAGGACTGTGCAGCTGCTTGTTGAAAGTTGCCCTTTTTCACCTGCCGTCGGCATGGAGCTCTCTCTGATTGAGGAACAGAGCCAGAGAGTGAACGGAAATTTTTACGTTGAAGTTTTGACACGTCTCAGAGCTCGTGTGGCCCAAGTTCGACCGGATTTGGCAAAAGGGGGCAGGTGGATGCTTCATAACGACAATGTGCCCGCTCACACGTCGTTCGTTGTGCGTGACTTTTTGGCTCGAAGCTCAGTCACCGTTACAGACCACCCGCCTTATTCACCCGATTTAGCCCCTTGTGACTTCTTCTTGTTCCCTAAATGCAAAATGGTGCTTCGAGGGCGGTACTTGGTAGATGTGGAAGGCATCAAGGCAGAAACGACACGGCAACTGAACAGCATCACAACTGAAGACTTTCAGCAATGTTATCAACAGTGGAAACGGCGTTGGCAGAAGTGTATCTCGTCTCAGGGTGAGTACTTTGTAGGAGACCATATTGTAATACCTGAATAATTGTAAAATAACGTTATTATTCAACTTTTATACGTATTTTCTGGACAAACCTCGTACAAGACTTGCAGGATTTAAAAAAAAGCAATCACATATTACTAGAATATGTACTTTTCTATTATTAAACATAAAAAAAAACTGGTAGAGAGTTGAGTTTTTTAATGTGCTACAACACTCTCATTCCTATTATTCTCAGGTGTTTATATTATTTTATTAATCTCCAATATATTAAAATTAAGTTCATATTTCTACAATAAGCTTGCTTTTAATATTTTTCATCCAGAATTCCATTGTTCCTTCTTTTACATATCTATAAATTTATTTTGTGTGATATTTTAAAGTGAAGCTGAGAGAGAGAGAGAGAGATGACAGCCACATGACAAAAGCTTTGACCTTCGGTTTAACAGTTCGTGGGTTCAATTACCTCCTCGGGAATGGATATTTGTGGGAGCTTGAGGTTCTCTTTGAACTCTAGGTTCCTGCCTATCTGGCTCTCGTGTGTAAAGCAACCGTAAAGCTCCAAACAAACAATTCTAAAATGAAGAAAATTTGCTCTTAAAGATTATGCTACACAAATATTCAGTAAAACTTTAGTAGTTATCCCTGAATTGAGATCAAACAGATCATGTCCTCGCTTTTGCAGATATTCTGTCAATATTATAATCTCCGAGAAAATATTTAAAAAAAACTCGTTTTGATTTGTTTTACTCTTTTTTTCAGGCTAATTTACTTATATATTCACATAGGGAAGTCCATACATATTATTGGTTTCTTTTTTGTCATTTTTGCTTACTAGCACTTACTTAATAGACCTACATTTTAAATGGATTTCAAATCACCACAAATATCCACATCCGAAAAGAGAACCAAACCCATGAACAATAGAATTGTAGTTCAAAAGGAAACTATTCAGTTGACAGCTGTGTGTGCAATCCAGTCCCAGTGGAAACGCGAATATCAATTTAATAAATCATTCTAAAAAGTGCTTATATCTACTTTGATAAGAAGAAATGGATTTGATGATTAGATGAAAGAATTTTGCTGACAATATATATATATATATATATATATATATATATATATATATATATATTTACAGGTTAGTACTTTTGCTTAAAATTTATATATTGAATAATAAGTTTTATTTTAAATAGTTGTATAAGATAATATGTCTACAGAAATTCAAAGGCACAAAAAGAAATGTAAAATTTGATAAAAGAACTGCGTAAATTATTTAACTTAATAAATATTTGAAAATGGTTAAAACAATACTGAAATAATTCTTAAATAACAGTCTCAAATTTGCCTTATAATAGCAAAATATATTTCATTGATAATTTATTTTTAAATTAAAATGTTCTGTGTGATTTGAATTTTTTATTTAATCTCTAAAATGAATTTGTCGATTTTTTTTTATCTCTACTTAATCTGAGAAGTCACATTGTTTCTTTGCCCTGCATTCATTTGGGAAATAATTCTTTAATTTCTGTAGTTGTTTCCTCCTAATAGAAACAGCGCATTCATTTAGTTCATTAATTTTAGTTTCTAGTAAAAAGGCCCACACATTCATATTATTTTCCAAAATAGACATTAATTATTCCCGAATAAAAGCATTTTACACTTCGTCCATTTGTCTTCATTAAACAGAGTTCGCCGATCATGAAGGTCACATCTTCTTCCACAAATTAACCTGTCAGATTCAATTATTTAGAGCTTATTCTTTTCCATTCAGAGTCTTTTTTGTCGGTTTCGTAATTGGTGCAACCTGAAGCTCTCCAGTGGGAAATCAAGATATAAAGAGCCACTATTTGTGTGATGAACGTTACAATAGATGATAAACTGCGAGTGTATCTTGCTTTTTAAAGAATTTTAAATTAGGAATAGAAGCTAATATGGGATAAATTTAATTTCAGATATAATCTCTTAGGGATACAATAAACGTGGAAGAAAAGCAGCATTTCTGCTGACCATCAACCTACGATGTTGAAATTTCATCAAGGCAGTTCTTTTTGGCAATAACAATCCACGTGTATAATCTTCAGGTCATTTGTTTGTTTTTCTGAGTTTGCTTGAAAATCCCTATGTAGGGTGACTCTAAAAAAACTAAACATAAATAATTTTCTCAAAATCTTTAGCATTGATGAGGTCATATCCATTCTTCACACTTCCAAAATTATTAAGTGGAATGCTATGCTGCTTAACTAGTTGCTCAATAAATACTGTACAAGAAGGCTAGTTCGACATGAATGAGCAGTTATTACTCATAACAACACGAGAGGAGGATTCGAACCAATAACTATTTCAAACAATATTTCAGTTATCAGCTCATCCAAAGGGAAATCAGGTATCCCAAAAATGTAAAGTGTCCACTCAACATGACCTGCTTAGATTGGATTAAGTATCGAATTCTTGATATTTTATATTATTGAATCATAATTCTTAGCGAAAAGATTAAGAAAAGTTTTATTTAAAAATAATTTTATAATTAATGACTTTTTTTAATATGTTTATAATATAGAATAATATTTCTTAACAATTCACATGTTGCTTACTTTGTACATCTGTTGTTGTTTTCTTACAAAGTATATAATAAATCCAATCAGTTTTTATATTTTGTGATAAATAATGATGAAATGCAACAAATGAATTATTTTATAGCATTGAGTTATATTATAATATTTTTCACCACATGCAATGGATATCTTGAAAGTTTTGTAAGGCTTTTTTGAGAATCTCCTTAGCGTATTGGTCTTCTCCCAGAAAACTCCGACGTACTCACCGCAACAGACATGTTACAAAAAGCAGATAGCAAACTGCCTGCCATTGCTCAACAATCACTAGAATAGAACCTGGAAGCTTCTACTTCGAAAAATGTGGTCTTAACACTTTATCAGGGAGAACGATCAAATTTTGCTCACCTTTTTTATTATCAACACACAAGACATCGGATGAATATTTAATTCACATGAAGCAGATATGAATGTGGTTTCTCTATAGATTGATCGAGCACATCAAACATATGTGCATATATTTGTACACATTTTTAGGATTGCTCGAGGTAAGGAAAGACAGATATTTTTATAAATCAGAAGTGTTTTTTTAATACAATTTCTTTTATATCCGCTTTACCAAATTCACGAGAATCTGGATAAAAATTATGAGAAATTTCTTTATTTTATATGGAGGTGATAATAATTCAAAAATGTGTGGCATTCATTAATATCAATTGAGAACTGGGTTCACACAGCTTTCGTGGACAGTGGCCAGAAGTGGGAAGTATTCCATACAGTGAGCAAAATAAGTAAAAACTGAATGCAAATATCTTTTGAAAAATTGCGTAGAAGGGAGAATCTTACATATGTTCTCTCTTACCTTCAGCGATAACTGTATTAAAAGAAGGATGAGAAAAGCAGGTCTCCGTTCTTGTATCGAGCAGAGTTCCGGAAGGGTGCACATCGCAGCATAAGCAACTTTACCTTGAGTTTTAATCAGCATTCATCATGGTTTAAACTAATCAATTACAAAGACTAATTAAAATTAATCTACTGTCAGTTCTACATAAAAAAATTTAAAATACGAAGATAATAAAAAAATTATAAAGATAAGAAGCTAATGCGACTGCAAGTATGTTGTTGTCCCTAGACTTGAAGTGGAAGATCTTTGGACAAAGCCAAGAAACACTGGATCCTATGCCTTCTGGTTGCTCCTTTAAAGTGACGAATTTAAGTCAATTGAGAGATTCTTTCGACTATATTGGATCGAGAGCATCCTACAAAGGTGAAAGTACGACTTTGATCTATTATTCAGGCGTGCCTCGTAGTTATTGAACCAAGGCTCAGCGTGAACGAGGCCACACCTGAGCTGGCACCCTCCTCTCCACATCCACGCCACACCAGCGGAAGGACTTTGGACGTCGCAGATTAACGTGGACACGTCCCCAACCCACGGAGTTCCAGCAACCCAGTGAAAGAGAGTTCATTGTGATCACCCTCCCAACCACTGCCTGCGGCAAATGATGCTTCCTTCACTTTGCTGAGCTTGCGGGAAGCGGCATGAAGCTACTGAGCCACTGGAGCTCTCACTCAAGTAAACAATGCAACAAATAATAAACGTTTTTAAAGTGAATTACTTTTGTTGTTATATAATGCCCGGGGCTACTAGGATTTCCATTTTACAGCACAACAAGAAATGAATTGGATGACATTTTATGTAGTGTTGCACTCAGTAAGTATGCCATCGTAGCCTCGAAATTGGGTCTTCATAATTTAGAAGCCGGTACCAAGCAGAAGACCCCTAGTCTTAGTCCCCCAGAGATTTCATTTCACATGAGAGACATTACGACATATTATGCGTGCCCCATCCGCCATGAGCGGACACGGCGGATCTTTGACTAATTCGGTATTCGTACTCATTACCCTCCGATTACGAGAACGAACATCCTAACCAACCAAGGCACCGCGGTTAAATGTGAAAAGTATTCTTCTAAATATTCTGCTCGTTTTTCTCATTATTTCTACCAATAAATGACCTAATAACAAGCATTGAACTTGCTATTTCAGGCCATCGTCAAGTGATGAAATGGATATTGGAGTTGATAGCCTTCTCTCCAAGCATCCCCAGCACTGAGGAGAAAAGCATTAGATTCTGACAGTTTACAACGCATAGATTCTTACAACAGGTGAATTTCCGGTCGGGTCAAATGACGAACTGGTAACCGACTGTCTTTTCAAGACAACAATGCTATTTACTATCAAAATCTTACCCTAAGTTCGTTTTACGCTGTTTGGTATTTAGGTTACACCCTACCCTGTATTTCATTTCCTTCAAGGTACAAAACACTTAAATTTCAATAAAGAGCAAGTCTACATAGCATATTATTTTTTAATACCGGATATTATGTTTAACGTAACAAGCTCGATTCTCTCACAGAAGTCTATCGAAACAAAAAGCTTCGGAATCCAGGCATGGGCCACTTCCTCTGGAGGTCCAGCCCCTAGAAGGGCCATTACAGCGACTTACGATGAGCTTGAAGAAAGAAGCATTCTTCTTCTGTTGTACTCTACTCATTCGCGTGCCTCTTGAACGACGTGATCGCGTGTCCAGTGACACGTAACGAGGGTTGCTGACCCTCGAATTCATCAATCAGAGGTCAGCAGACGACAGGCAGGGTAATGTCGCGGGCACTTGTCTCCTCTGCCTCTGTTTCGTGCCACTAATGGACATCGCTTCATTTTCCGAGAAGCCCCTCAGTATTCTGCATGCGTTCAGATGGGATACATTCGTTTTACATAATTCATTCGTCAACCGATAACCCCTAAAAATCGCAAATAATTAAAGGGTAACATAATTTTTACAGAATTAGTTTGGTAAGAATGGCAATAGATTTTTTTCATGTGTGTGACTTAGTTGTGTGTGTGTGTGGACTTTTCTTTAATTAAATTAAAATGATTTAGAAAAAAAAATGATTATCAGTATGCTTAAATTTTAGTCGCTTACAAATAATTCTTATTTTACTTTATGCACTTTTGCTATGAGACTTAACAAAATTATACTTATCACAAAATTATTAAAGTTGTCTACTTGAATTATTAATTGGGAATAAAAAGAGAAACTACCTATTCATAAATATTCATTGTTTTCATTTTGCAGAATAAGAGAAAATAAATTTTTCCCTTAAACTCATTTTAAAAAAATTTTATATTGTAAATTCAAATAACGTCGAAGGCGGACATCGCAAAGAAAATTTTGTCTTTGAATGATTCAATTAGTTATTATGAATCATTTTTATTAAAAAGAAAAAAACACTTCATTCACATTTCCATAATTTTAATTTTGAAAAATGATTCAACATCATTAAATCATTTGAATAGAATATCAAATATTACTTCGGTATAAATTCCATTATTCATTTTTGCAAGAAATGACGTTACACTATTAAATTAACTCAAACATTTAGAGCAGTATTTCGAATCAAATTTTAACTAAAAATAGAAAATGATTCAATTGAAATTGAAAGAGGGAGAATAATTTAAAAAAGGCTTCTGTAATTTATTCTAGTATCCTACTTCCATCGCACATTAATCCACCGGAATGGATCACGCGGCTGCCATTTTCAATGCTAAGGTTATCTCCCTCGCGGAAGAAAATAGTACCTTGAGAGTCGGAATTTTTGGCCTGCTGTTTCAGCTAAACAAATGTAGGCGGATGTATACCCGGTAGAAATTTTTAATAGTCATCTAAATTGGGGAGAGATAGGGACGCCAACGCACTTTCCTCGAATTTTGAGTTACTCTCAAACTACGTCATTTGTTGTGTTTGGCGGAAGAATATCTTTTATTTGAATCAATTTCATGACTTTCTGTATATATTCATGTTTTTCTTTTAAATCTCATTTAATTCTATATCTTATAGAAGATGACCTTTATTATAAATGTTCTTTGCCATCTCACGAATATAAGAAAACCAGTAATAATTACATTGTAGAACACGTAGAACATTTGGTGCACGAACATTTCTTCTAAAATAGGAATGTAATGGAATGTTCCTTGATGTGATTATACTGTCGAAAATTTAAATTTTTTTTCAAGGAATAATATAAAGAAAGATTGAGATCTGTGTATTCTTTGGAAGAGGGGGGGGGAATTTCATGTTAAGTCCTCGTGAAGAGTCTAATCACATGATTTATTTCCATGATTTCATCTGAATTCTACGAAAAGTTCTATGATCTTGTTGATGGTTTTATTGCACTCTTATGAAAATCTTTTTAGGTTCACATTAAAAAAAATTGAGCTGTTTACATATATATATTCTCTAGGATAAAAATATGTAAAATAAGAAAACATAAGAGAAAAATTATTTGTATTATTTGTTAAAAGAGTGAACCTTCCATTATTTAGACCATTTATAGTTATTTTAACGACGTAATGGAATTTCTAAAATGTTTTATATTTTTTAACAATTGCATTAGATTTTCTGAAATTGATTAACATTGAGAAATAATATCTATAAAAGAGTCTTACTAAATATGCTTCAAATGATATACATTTCTTAAAACAGTAATTTCAAATGATGTTTAAAGCAAAAATGCTGTTTCAAATTGCAAATTGACATTTTTATCTATAATTTATATCATCCAATTTTTTAAAATTTTAATGCAAATTTGATCGTTATTTTGTGATCTTTTTATCTATACCAAGAGCTTTTTTTATATCATTCGTTATCCTGTGATGCATTTTGGAAATTTATTTTGTCAAAAATTTTAACAATAATGAACTGCATTTCTTCTTTTCTACCATTCATAATGGTATTTTGTCAATGTATAACGTTCTAATGGTACTTTATTGTTCGACTTGCGTTAGAAATTAATCACATCCATTGAATAACATTCGAATTTAATAACAACGTTCACTGCATGGGTATCCAAAATTAAGTGCAGTGTTTTATAGACTTAATTTCAACTTTGGTCTTATTAATGAATTTTCAACTATATAAACACATTTGCATAGCACAAAAATTCTGATAAAATAAAATACTAAATATATTTTAATCAGTAAGTCAAAGGAAGCTTTGGAGCTAAAAAGTTATAAGAGAAGGCCTTTAACTTAGGGCATTAGATATTTTTTATTTAAATTTTTTCGAAACAGCGTTTATAATTAATTTAAACAATTATTAAGGATGATTTAAATATAAATAATTTAAAATATACATTACCATTTTAGATTTCTTCTCGCTTCAGAATTGGAATCTTGCTTTGTCGCTAAAGAATAGCACTCCCCTTTTTAAAAAATATCATCGTAGGGGGAAAATATATAAGTACATTGGGTCTCCCTTTCTTTCTATATTCCAACAAGTTTTACTCCCAAAAAAATTATATTTATTTTTAAATTTTTTCAAAATTTTTTTCTTTATTTCAGCGAACGTGTTTTTGGTTTTCCCATTACTCCCTTTACGCACAGAAAGACGAACAAAATGTATCAAAACTTCAGTATTTAATAATTTCATTGTCAAAGGGAATTTGTAAGCTTTCCACGCATTTTCTTTTCGGCTTTCCTTATACACGAGACTTCATTTTATTGAGCGAATCAGCATTCAAAATAATGTTTATAGATATCGCCCGAAGAGTTGATGCAATGCTTTCACTGGAAACCAAACTTCCGGCCTTTTTTACACATGTTTCAAAAGCATTCATGCCAAGTAATCAGATGGCAGAAAATTAAATTGCAGTTTAAAAATATGCAAACAAAGGCCTAGGTAGCCTAGTTGGTTGGGGGTCATTCTCATGATAGGTACTGCGTTCGATTATTAGCTTAACCGAAAATCTGCCGTGTTCACTAAAGGTAATTGAGACACATTAAATAGGTCGAGATCGCAATGTCTTCCAAGTAAAATGATACCTCTATGGGATTATAGGTTAAGTATTGTGGGGTCTTCTTTTGGTCTCTGGTTCTAAATTACAAACCATTACACCCGGCTTTTTCTATTTAAACTATTCAGAAGAAAGAGCTAGAACACAGCTCAGAGCCAGGAACAGGGAAGCATGCTGGTGGAACCAAAACATGCAAATTGGGCTGGCTTTCCTTGGTTCAGTGGTAGGTCATCGCACTTCGAGGCAAAAGGTACGTGTTTGATTCCAGCTACCGTTAAACAATGGGAGATGGATGTTGTGCTTCTGCCTTCTGCGTGCAAGTCTGTCGGAGGGGGTGCTTGGGAATTTTCCTTTGGACACAGGAATACGACGTGTAATATCTAATCAAGTTCTCCCGGAAGGTAATTTAAGCAATGGATGCTAAAATGCCCCATAGCGGCCTTCAAACATAGGCTGTACACAACGCGGTGTGAAAATTTGTAAATTATGGCTCATCATGGCCCAGTGGTAGAACAACCCTCTTTGCAGCATAAAGTCCCGGGTTCGTTCTCAGCCACTCTTGCACAACGAACGATGGATGTTGTGTTTTGGGGCAGGAGCTAGGGAGTTTTCTAGATTTTCCACCTTTGAAACTGAGTATGGCTGACGCCACGGTGGCCCAGTTGGTTAGATCATCATTCTCACTATCGGAAGGTAGTGAGTTCGAATCTCGGCTTAAAGAAGATCCATCGTGTTTACTGAAGGCGGCTGGATCACGTGGAAACCAGACGTGGTGGCAATGTTCTCCCAGTGAAATGATAACTGTAGAGGTGGCAGGCCAAGTATTAGGCATCTTCTTCAAAATCATAAGGATTCCACCCGGCTGCTTCTGTCTAACTGGTAGAGCCCAACTCAGGGGTAGGTGCAGGGAAGCATGCTGGCGTGAATATGGCAAACTATCTCAGAGAAATTCTCACGGAAGGTAATTTATGCAGTAGCAGTTATGCAGTTAACAAAAGCCTTAAAAGGATCTTCGAATCTTTGGCTGTCCACAGCGCGGTGCCAAAAAATGCAAATTAATAAAATTTTTACTCGAATACAAATTATTACTTAAAACAGTATACACATCATTTGTTTAAAATAATAAATTTACAAAAATAGAATAAAAGCGTTAAACTTGTGTTTATGTGAAGCGCTAACTTAAAACAATGTCCCCCCGAAGAAATAGTTTTTATATATATATATATATATATATATATATATATATATATATATATATATATATATATATATATATATATATATATATATATATATATATATATATATATATGAAATTCTAACAATTGAAAGATGTTGCGTAAGTTCACCTTGGACAAATAGTATGAGAGTGCTTTCAAAGCGATAGGTCACGGATTCGATTCTAACCATTGTTGAGCAACGGAAAATAGATGAATTGCTTCTGCTTTCTGTGCGAATAACTGTCAGAGTGAGTGCTTGAGAATTTCCAGGGTTCTTCTCCTGCAAAAAATCGTCCCAAAGCAAATTACGTGGTGAGTATTAAAAATACCTTTTAAAAGAGTTAATCTATTAAAGCTATTAGACAAAGAATTTACTAAGCCATTAAATTAAAACTGCGTGTTTCTTTATAGTTAAGGACATTTATTTATTGGCCATCATTTTGTAAGGGGGAAGTCCTGAAGTCTAAGCAGCCATCGCACAGATATTTGGTGGTACATAGCAGTCAGTCAGGCCGCTGTGGCCTGGTTGGTCAGAGCGTCGTTCTCGTTATCGGAAGGTTGCTAGTTCGAATCCCGGCTTAACTGCAGAACCGTCGTGTTCGCTAAAGGCGGTTGAACGGGTGTGGTCCCAATGTCCTCCAGGTGAAATAATAACTCTGGGGATGGCAGGCCAAGTATTGGTGGTCTTCTGCTTGATTCCTGCTTCAAAAGCACAAAGACTCCATCCGGCTGCTTCTGTCCAACTGGTAGATCCCAACTAAGGGCTAGGTACAGGGAAGCATGCTGGTGCAACAACATAGCAGTCAAACTAATACCTGAAGACCGATATGTGAGGCTACTTAAGCAGCGCTTCTTGCCGTACAGGAGGACTTTTCATAGATGTTGGGCTGTATTCAAGTACCACGTGCGAGGAATTTTGAACACTCCCGAGCACTCACTGAGATAAATGCTCAAACATAATACTAGCATTTAGTCACGTTGAAAGCTTTTTTTTTAACCAAATGTTCTATAAATCTTATGATTTAACTTGGAAACTATATTTAGAGACAACAAATTAGTCCATTTAAATAATTATGTATTGTGCATAAAATTATTAATGATTATATTGAATTTAAGGCTTTAATCTATTTTTAATTAAAGAAAAATAAGATAATTAGAATTATTTAAGTTTTGCTGATGATTTACACTTGAAAATTTATTCCGAAACCAAATATCAACCTATAAAGTGTGATTTGTATCTATGAGCGATTGAAGTATAGAATAGATCGCTAACAACTCATTGGTTTGCCTATGTTCTACACGAATAATTGGAATTTCCTTGTTCTTTTTTATTCAATGAAACTACAATGAAAAATTTTATGAAACTATATTAAATTCCTACTAAATGTTTTATGAAATTCTTATACAATTTAGCAAAATTACTAAATTTTGTAAAAATACATATAGGAAACCTGTATGAAATTTTGGTTTCTTCATTGATAAAGTATCTTTACGCTCAATATTTCTAATCATAAAATATCCTCATTGATATAAAAGTGTACAAATGCATATTTTGATGTCAAAAGTAAAATTTACCCATATTAATAAATTTAATCAAAAGCAAATTAAGAAACCTTGATTTTTTGTAATAGTGCATGTCTAATGACTTTGCACACAAAACCACTAAGCCATCGTATGTTTGATTGAACTTAAAAGGCGTTATTTCTGTAGTTAATTGTAGGGCTGTAAAAAATAAATTGCTTCGTTCTGACTGAACTACAGAAAAGTTCTGGTGAAAACGAAGTTCTGCTCTCCAACTCTCGATTGCCATCTGAAATTCCATGACTCGAAGGGCGAAAATCCCAAAATAAAAACCACGTCTATTTGAAGAAAGAGTTAAGGTTAACTGCTCTCAGGGAGAAAAATTCGTTTGCTTTTCAAACCGACTTCGAAAAATTATTGTTTTCTTCTACTTTTCTTTTTCTTCTTCAAGAGCAATTTTTTTCTTTTCTACTTTTTCACATGAGTAAGCAAGACCGCACACAAACATTCGATAATAGCGGAAAGAACTGTTTTCACTTTTTTTTCTTTCCCTTTCTGCCAGACGACTTTTTTCACCCGACATTTGACCTGAAGTGAAGAGATCTTTTACGTCCTGAATGACGATGATGTGTGGAATTTATAAGAGACTTTTTAGCTGTGTTTGTGTATAACTATCTGTTGGGGTAAGAGTGTTGGGGTTTTCTGAAATGTATTTACTGCGCCCAATTTATGATCAGATAACGGAGAGGTAACACAAAATTTTTAGTTAATACTTTAAGCTGGACATCTCTATTAGTTAAATCAAAATAATGAGGACACAATTTCTTCAATGAATCAATTTACTGTTGGAACCTAGAAAAGTATTCTGAATATGTTGCCATTGTTGTTTTTGTTGCACCAGCAGGCTTCGCTGTACCTAGTCCTGATTTGGAATCTACCAATTATATAGAAGCAGCCAAATGGAGTCTTCGTAATTTTGAAGCAGGGATCAAGCAGAAGACCCCCATACTTGGGTGCCCCCTCAGAGGTATCATTTCACTTGGAAAATTTTATGACCACTCCCGTTTTAACGCACCCCAGCCGCCATTAGCGAAAGCGAATAATCTTTGGTTATGTCGGAATTCAAATCTACTACCTTTCGAAAATGAGAACGGCGCCCTAACGAACCAGGCCATTGCGGTTTCAGAATATGTGGCCATCAAAATTAAGCTATACTTGTTTTGTTTTTTTTAATTTATTTTGAATATATGGAGTTTATACCTTCAGAATTATCATATACATGATTCGCTTACTTCAAATTTAATTATAAAAATAATGAGAGAATATATAAATAGATCTGTTGCACTTATTCATAATAAAAAAACGCTTAAGTTTTTATGTATAATTTCCCTTTTCCATTTGAATAATTCTTCATTGATAAATATCGTTTTCAACTTCTATTTAGAATAGAAAATTTTCTTTTTCAGTAACGATATCTTTTTTTTATCGTTTGCATTTATCATTTCGTTAAAAGATAGATTATGCCATAATTTTCGGACAGTCAGATCAGCTGATGTAACACCACGGGAATTTCTTCTATGGTGATTTGTTAAAAACGTAACTTCCAGAAATAAAGAGCCGAGCATTAGGGACTTAACAGCCAGGACTACAACTACACAAGCGGATTATCTCTGGGAGAAGCAGGTCAAGTATTGGGGGTCTTCTGCTTGATCCCTACTTTTAAATTACGAAGAATTCTATTCGGTTGCTCCCTCTTGACTAGCAGAACCTAACACTGAGCTGAAATACAGTTGAGGGGCTAGGTACAGTTGAGTATGCTGGTGCAACTGCAACAACTCTAGCAGATATGTTGGCTCACTCTTGGCGGGGAAATTGACAGTTACATTGATTTTCCCCTAACAAAAAAAGACGAATGTGTTTAGAAGTCTTATTTTCAGGGCCCCAAAACTTAGCTAGCATACGTTATTATTTTACATTATTATTTTAAGTTAACATTATTATTTTAATTATTATTTATCATTAATTACACTTTTAAATATTGTATTCATTTTTTATTTTAAAATATATTGCGTATATGTGGTAACTTACTTTTGAATTTACAAGACGAAAGGACGTGAAAATTTCATTAAATAAAAGGAATCTGAATAAAACAAATAGGTGCTTCAAAGAAAATAAAAGAAATTTTACACAGGGAAATAAATTATACATTATTACAATTATTACATTATTTGTGAAAACCGCACCGTATTTGATAATACATGAATACTATTAAGAGTGTTGAGAAAGATTCTGTATTTTCGTAAGTTTTGAATAAAATAATAATTATGAAATATGTTTATACCGTACCTCACTTTAGCCGCTCAATTTCCTTGGTTATTGTGACAATTCCCACCTGCCAATTTTACTAACCAAAGCCGTTTAAACAGACACTTTATTTTCAACCATTGCCAAGCGACGGGGCATTACTCCCGAGCTGTCACACTTCTCACCACGCTGTGATTGCCGAGCGACATTGGGCCTTATGAAATATTAAGCACTGAATGGCCTCTCATTACAACTGCTTTCGGCTGGATGGGCTATCGAACCCGCCGCCTCTATATCATGTCAAAACTTCTTGCACCTAAGTTACCCCGGTGCTTAGTTTCTTTGGTGTTCAATACATTTTTCATATTATATTCCTTTTGATTGTTATTATGACGCGGCGAATCAAGAATTTTTGAAAATGTGCAGCTTATTCATTTATTGTATTGAACTCCAGCGACTCAGGGATTTCAATCGCTTCCCGTTAAGAAAGTGAAGCATCATTTGCCCGAGCAGTGATTGGAAGGATGACCACATTAACTCCCTTCTCTGAATTGCTGGAACTCCCTATATTGGGGACGTGTCTAAGTTAATTTATGACGTCCAAGGTCCTTCCGCTGGTGTGGCGTGGATGTGGAGGTTGCCAGCTCAGGCGTGACCTCGTCACCTGACTGTGACTCAAAATGACGAGGTGTTTGGTGATGGGCGAATGTTTCAAATCCGTTAAATTTAAGATGCTGTCTAGGGCTCGGCTGCACTGCTATTATGTAGGCCGTGGGGTCTGGTTGGTTAACGGCTGGGGCACGTTAAATAGGTCGTGGTCACAATGTCCTCCAAGCGAAATGATACCTCTGTTGGTGGCAAGCCAAGTGTTGGAAGTCTTCTGCTTCAAAATTACGAAGACTCCACTCGGATTCTTCTATCTAACTGGCAAAGCCCAACTCTGAATAGAAACATCTGTTGCAACAGCAGCCGCCATCATGTACTTATTCCATTTCATTCGAAAATATCAATGGTAACCTTCAACTGAATAGTATAAATTACGCTTGTAGCTATCACGTATGCAAAAAGAAAGTTCCTCGTGGCTTATTGTAGCTCCATTAGAGTGGCATTGCAGTAAGGCAGGGTACCTTTTCAGGAGTTGACTTTGTTATTTGATAATGATCGAAAATTACGAAGCTATAAACTGCTTTTGAAGGCATTGATTGGTGAAAGCTTTATTAACTTAACCTTAAGCTGATAATATTAAGGAAATAGTCCTAATACATATTAATAATTTCGATAGGATTATATTGTAATTTAATCTTATTATGAAATTGTTATTATAATATATTCTTGAAATATTCCTATTATAATTACACAGAACTCTAATAATTCGTATTATATTATTATAATTTTTCAATCTTATTGAAATTATTATAATAATTACAAAGAGATTAAATTATTATTTTAACTTAAAATTTGGTCACTATGCATTCTGTATTAAAAACTGCATTAACGGATGGCATATTTTCACATTTAATAAAAATTTATTTAATATTGTTATTATCACATGGGATTCCAACTGCCAACTTTTGTTGATATACTTCTAAGCACAGCCGACAGTCACTTGGCCAGAATTTTGAATTATGATATTTAAACATTTTTATTCGTGTTATGAATCAAAATATGTAAATAATATTCCCCTATTTTTTATAACAATGAACATATTTTATGAATTTTGTAAATTATATCTTTTAGATCTAATCAGAATCATTATTCGCATCATTAATGTGTAGCAAATTATAAGAAAATAAATATTGATATATTTGAAAAAAATTTCATTTTACAGAATAATTAGAATAAGGAAAAAAATTTATTTAAAAATATTGAGTTTTGGAAAGAAACATAATAACATTTTGAGAAAAATTACTTTATTTAATGTTTTTTTTATTACTCCTATCTTCTTTTTTATATCATTAGTATATTATATACTGCATGGTATTGCGTCATAGATCTGATCTTACTAATTTTTGTTGCAAAGAAAAACATAATAACATTTAAATTATGTTTTTTTTACAACAAAAATTTTAATTTAATTTTATTAAAATAGTTGTTTACTAAAATTAGTTCCATGAGCATTAAAAAGATAAAACGCAATTATATCAAACAATTTAATTTAAAGTTTCACACCGTGAAAATAGGAGCAAAATTGTTTCGTGAAATATTTTTCTTCTTTCGCAAATTCAACAACCCTTTTGTATGAGATCCGGCTACTAGTGTTCGGGAAAAGTAATGTTCCACAAAATAACTATTTTCAACCGACGAGATTAAATCGACTTTAAGCCTCATATTTAAATTCCCTTCAAAGCGCGTTGTTGACCTTGACAACACCCCTGGAGAGATCAGAACTTCCATCAGCGAAAATCCCAGCAGACGATATAAGAGACGAGGATAGACACACCTCAACTTTCCCTTTTCTTTCCCGCGTCCGTGCTCTACCACTTTGCCTTTCAATTTCAACAAAGGAGTTTAAAAAAAGAAAGAAAGAAATGTGGAATCTGAGACCAATTCACTTCAATTCGCTTGGTATTCCAGAAGCGATCGTTTGCAAATGAGAAATAAAAAAAAAGAAGAAAGGGTGCCGGTCGACGGACTTCCGCCTCGAGGGGTCACTGTCGTATCTTCTGATGATGCGAAGATTCTACAAGAAGAAAACTTGTTCCCTTGGACTTCAAATCTTCTTTGGCGAAAATAGGTACCGGTCTTCTTTCTCTGATGAAAAACAAAAGAACCCAATCAACCCCTTTGTTAAAGTCGTTGAACCGATATCACGGTTGAGTGAATTCGGCGATGGACATATTTATTCCCTGGAAAGGGTGTGAGGGGTGGAAGCTTTCACCTCCTCTTTTCATTTTTCTGATTAAGCATTTGTCAAGCAGGAATGCTTTGTCCAAATGATTCGTTCGTAAAGTTCGAATCGTTCTTTTGTTTTTCCTGCCCCGTCTAATGAGTTTTCACTTCTATTAGGTGAGAAGATGTCTGTCTTGTCGCCTTAGAGTCTGGGCATAAGCGATGGCGGCAGACAATAAGATAAAAATATTAAATGCTATTTTTTTTCTGCTTAGAACATGTCAACGCAAAAATAGCTTCGTTATCGTAAAAATCGTCTGCGTTAATGATTGTATGCTTGAGAAACGTCCGGACATTTTTCTTAAAAAGGATATGTGATTGCGGAAGGAAATTCATGAAGTATTGTCACGTGTTATGAATAAGGAACAATAGACATGACTCCCATGAAAAGCAGATGCCACATTTTGAAAGTACAATATTAAGTGTACTGTAGAATTGCGCTACATTTTCGATTGTCCCTTTCATCCCATCAAACTCGCTAATCATTGCCAAGAGTGTCGTCATTTAGAATCATACTCAAGATACGAGGTACACTACTGATCTGGCACGTTCCTCAAAAAATTTCCTCGCCACATCAATAAAAAGACATTATCGATATTCATATTGTAGCAATGAAGAGTAATCGCAAACAAGCAATATTCAACTGTGTCAGGTATAAAGTCCACTGCTCGACGGAGCGTAAATGATATTCATTTCCATCAAGAGACAAATAGTGCACTTCAACTCATAATTTTATCAGCTTCTTCACCCAGAAAGCTCAATTTGACCCACAAAGTATATAAAGGTATTTGATCAGTTAGAGAAGATGTTCAAGACAACTACAACAAATTATGGTAATATTGGTGCTACATTTCACTATTCCTGTAGGTCATTTTAAGAGCTCCAGTGCTTCACTCCGTTTCCAGCTGAGGTCAGGAAATTGAGGCATTGTTTATCGTGGACAGTGATTGGGAGGGTGACCATATTCTCCCTCATTGGGTTGCTGGAGCTCCGTGAGTTGAGAACGTGACCATGTTCATCTGTGACGTCCAATGTATGTGGAGAGGAGGGTACCAGCTCAGGTGGGACCTCTTCACCTGAGTGCTGTTCAAAATGACGAGGCGCTTCGTGATGGCCGAATATTTCAAAACCGTTTAAGTAACGCCCGGGACTCGCCTACAGTACTATGCATGTAGATCAATGCAATACAAAAAATTTCACATTCTGACAAAAATCAAACAAATAAATAAAATTTTACTTAAATAATCAAGAATATAAGTTGTTAAATCGATTCAAATATGTTCACATTCTGACAAAAAATAATCAAACAAATCAATAATATTTGATTAAACTGATTAAAAATATATTTTGTTAAATCGATACAAGTATTTTTCCTTGTATGCTTTTTTATGTTACTTGACTATAGTAAAACTATTCTTGCCGGGTCAGTAGTTCCCAGGTTCGATTCTGACCACTGTTAAACAGCCATTGATATGGGATCAAGAGTATTGTTAAAATATATGAGAAAACAAAAATTGTATGTTTTCAGAAGACTAAAAACAATTTATTTGAGTACAAAAAAAAAACTTTACAAGAAAAAAATGAATTCAAAAACGTCCTTGAAAGAAAATAGTTTTTAGCAGAGAATTTAGCTTCTCCGGTCGTCCAACAACAGTGACAACTTTGAACAGGGAAGCTATTAATGGGAAATTCTCCAGGAAAACCCCTACTGGTTCTTGGAGAATTTGTTGGGGGTGGTGTATGGTAGTTATTGCGAGCTTAAACGTCATTTATTTTGAAATAACCACAATGCGCTTTTCAGTTGTCGGCCGAAAATGCTCTGGATAGGATATACGATTCATTGCTTTTAGTGGTAAGTAGATTTCCCTGTCAGAAAGATAAGAGCCATACTTAATACTGATATTGAAAGCTAACGCCTATACCAGTGTAAAGGTTTTGATAAAATCATTGAACAATTATTGATTGTGTAAACATTAAGCTGTAATATTACTTAAAAAATAATGAGTGGCCACTAGATGGCAGTAGTTAATATGTCATGTTACGAGATATGTATAGAATTGAGCAGGGAGAGTGTGTGAAGCAGCTAGCTAAAAATGTCTGTAAATAATCCTAATTGTAAATAAATCTTTAAATATTAGAATAAATTTAAGAACTTCTTCCTTCCCCACCTATAAGCTACTCACTCGTCATCTGATAAACAAAAACGGAATTGATTATAAATGGAATAATTGTAAACAGTCTTTAAGAAAAATTCGTTCGTTGCCTCAAAACTTAAAAAAATATTTTTGTTTCTTTTATATTTTGAAGAGAATTAATTTTAATGACGTATGGAGACTTTTTGAGCGCTGTTGCAATCAGCCTGAGTTGATAACGCTACAAAAGGGCCATTATAGATATCGTCTGAAAAAAATGTGATTTTTAGAAACATCAACACTTTTGCTTTGGCATATGAATTCCATTGGATTTTGAATTTGATAGTAAACCAAAAGAACTCAAATTTTTAACTCTCAAAACAGATGAGGAAGATTATAAACTAAATATTTTATATGAAATACTGCTTGGTATAAGTGGTACGAAAAGTACAGTAGAACACGGAAATGGAGGCCGACAATAATCATTTTCGCATGTGGGAGGTATCAGGATCGATACCTTTTCTTTCCTGCTATGATAAACGACAATAAATTTAGGATGATAACATCTTTCAGCTTTTATGACATCACTGCCATTTTAGTGTTATCAATTGTTCTACTTATTTGTTGTAATTTGTCGGGTATCCTGGTACGGAAGTAGAGACCAAAAACATAGTCGAAAGGTAGTTGGTTCAATACCTAATACAAATGAAGACGTTCCTGTTGAGGGAGCCGTTATAGGATTAAATTTCTGTAGAATCCAATGTCCATCCGTTAGTGTAGCGTGGCCGAGAAGGAAGGGTGCCATCTCAGAAGTCAACCTCGTCAGACGATCTTGATTCAAAGTTATGATGAGATGGTTGGCTGTATATAGAAGCTTTAGCTGGGGGGGGGCAAGAAATATACAGTCAGTAAATTATAAATGAATCTATTGTGTTTTAAAAATATCCATGCATCATTATGAGAAAAAGAATTATATTCTATTTACACTTTTCAATATTGCCAAAGATCTCTATCATAAGGCTAGTATGGTTTTCCATAGTATTCAATGTCTTTCTATTGTTGAGATGTGTGTGTTTAGAAGTTTATAAAGGTGAACGCTAATTTCACATTTGAAACTTGTTCAAAGTAATGATTTGATTGGCCGCATTGAGAGGTGCCTTGGATGACAGAAATGAAAAGCCGGAAACAAGTGCGAAACTATATACGCGCGCGCATATGAATTTACATCAACATTTAACTAGACATCACTGTAGTTTGATAGACTAACTCGTAATTTCTTAATTTAGAAGATAGTCGGTTCGATACTGTCCATTCCAATCTAGGGTGTGATTGGTAGTGTTGATTCGGAATACACACTTTAAACGGTAACATTTGAATTAGTCACAAAGGGGAAAATACGACCACAAAGCGACTGATAAACAAAAAATAAGTATTAGGTGATCTGAAAGCAATTATTGTAGCATTTCTCCGGTGTTATGAAGCGAAGAAAATTTTGCATTAAAATTGGACCTGTGAAAAGATCAATTCTCGCGAAAACCCTAAACAATTCAGAATATGGTCAGAAGGTATTCAGCATACTCTAAGCAGGCTGGGAAAACCTTTTTTATCATAATAGGACATAGATCTCAAGTATCCAATCGTCGTCTGACTCCACCTACAACACTTGAGCGATAATGCGACCCCAGAGAAATTTCCGTGGTATCTTTGGTGAGCAGGTGGCATTGTCGAAGAAGCATTCACCGAAGTTGTCGAAAAAAATCCAAAAATTACGGCTCACATATTTCAGACAACGGGCGAAGGAGCTCAGTTTTATTTTTAATAAAAGAACATCTATTTCTCCCATAAATTATAAATTTATATATTTTACTTTTTTCAACTTATCTAATATTTTTTATCGTCAACATAAAAATAATTTATTTAACATTCGATTATTTTGAATGCAATATTCACGAACGTACAATTAATCTCAAGAGATTGCATCCAAAATTCTTCATCCTATAACTGCTCTAGAAACTGGTATAGCTCTGTCAATTTTAAAAACAAAACTATATTCGCACTATAAACTGAGGCAGATGAATAAGAAATTCATTATTTTTAGAAACATATCACCAGACAAATAAATGTGTGCGCTCTATTCTGCTTGTCTTTTTCGCACGCCAGGGGTGCCCATTCCTCGGGCTGTCGCTGGGAACAACAACAGTTCTCTAAATCATCGATGGTATTTAAGGTTCGGGAGACAATGGAGGCGATTGCAAAAGGAGAGAAACGGAGCATTATTACAGATGCAGCGGTGATTTCGACTTTGATTTATTTGAAAGATGTGGCTTTCGGAATATTTATTTTTAAATTGTTTTTGTACCGGCGCCAGTTGTAGTTAGACTGCAGTATTAAATTTTGAGAAAAAATTTAAAATAATCATTTTAAATAAAAAAAATATTTGTATATATTATTTTCTAATCATAAACAGGAAGTACTTTTACTAAAAGCTTCTTTTTCTTTTAAAAAAATATTGATTTTTATAATTAATTATTAAAAAGCATTGTAAGGCATTCGATACTTCAAACCGAATTCATTGAATCGCATCTCCCGATATTTTTAAATTAAAAGACAATAGCAATTAAAACAACTAGTCACAAAAATGGCGGAAAATAAAATCATAATCAGAAGGATTTATAGGAACTGAATTATCAACAAAATGATGAATAAAGCAGTAAGAGGTTACGTGGTAACTTAAAATGAAATCAAATCCAGAAGGATTTTTTGTTATTTTACAATTACCATTTGATACAGCATTGGGGACGGTATTCTAATATCCTTCCAGAAGAATTTTTCAAAGATTGTGCGCTGTATTCACATATCGCAAGGGAAAAAACCCGGAAAACTTCCAAGAATCCACTCCGAAAGATGTGCATGCAGATTTAAAAAGAGGAACATCCATCTCACATTATTTAGCCGTAGCTGGGATCGAACCCAGTACGTTATATTCAAAGTTCAAAGACAGCTATCTTGACTCTAGGCCAAGATGAGACTGAAAAATTAATTCTTCCCATGAATTAAAACAATTATCGACACATAGTGGCGGAAAACAAGTGGAATATGTAACTAGGTGTGAGGATTCGGCCTTTCATATCTTCAATCGGTCAATAAACTGAGTACCAAGCATGCTTGGGAACCAAACATGGAAGTTTAGTGTTAGTCCTTGGACTATATATGGGCTGTCGTGTCACAGATTTAGTTTGTTTTTAAGGACGGAAAAAAATCAAAACATCAAGAGTTTCTATAGAATTTTTTTTTAAAAAATGCACACACATGTTGCTGATAAAATCCCAGGCGATCAAAAATGTCAAAAGCAAAATACATATACTGTTGTTATATGATTTTTTTTTTATTAATTTCAACGCACCAGCTCAAGCTTGCTGGAATAAGTGGAAAATGACGCTTTCGTGAGCAGTTGCTTAAGTGGAAAGCGTACCTAATCTTCTGATGAAAATTAAGATGTAGGAAAAATAAACCTATTCATTTCTTTTTAATGATATCTTTATCATTTACTTAACTTTGTTCAAAGCGTTGTTTTTCAACACGAAACGAGATTTCATCTCGAGTGACTGAAAACGTCGAATAAAGTACAAAATGCTTGAAAACCCCCTTTATTATGAAGATATTAAATTCTCAAGCAAGGATTTCTTTCATTTGTGTTATTATGCATTTCTTACCAGCAACGTATTAGGAAAACTGAATTATCTCTTTTATTCGGTTAACAAAAGAATTTCTTTTCCTCAAAAATCAAAGAATAATTTTTTAAAAATAAATCTATGGGAGAATGTAAAAAAGGAAGAATCTGGTGCCTCTTACTTTTTTCCAGCCCAACGATTATGCATAGATGAGAATTATAAAGAATAATAGTGAAATCATCGAGTCCATAAAATTCTGTAGAATGAAATGGCAACACATGCAGTAAGAATGAACCCAAATCGAACAGCATTGAGTTTTTAATGCATTCCCTTCAATAAACGACCAAAAGGAAGGCCCAGAAAGAAATGGAGAGACTGTGTAAATGAGGACTTTGCCACCTTAAAAGTATAGAAATGGAAATAAATTGCTGGCATAGAGATAGAATGGGATAATCTTATTTGGCAGGCCCAGGTCCACAAAGTGCTGTAGTGCCAATATCGATGAAGAATTGTAAAAGGGAAAAAGAATCACAAACTTCTATCCTTGAAGACGCAGAATATTGGAACGGTGTCTTACACTGTTTAAGCAATATTACAGCGAATTAAATAGAACTAGTTGCTATTCAATTTATTAACAAGCGTTGCAATTAAAATCATTATCAAACGCTACAATTAAAATTTCGAAATGAAACATAGCTTGTTCTTATAATCAGCAGACTAATATTCTGATAGAAATTTTTGTACATTTTTTTCGGTCCTTTTCAATTTAAAACCTGACAATTTCATAAGACAAACAAAGGTATATGTTAAGCTTTTAGGTAAAAAGATAATTTATCTCTGCAAATACTCAAGCCTAAATCTTTCGGTGTCTGAAATAACATTAAAAAAATCTGGTTTAATAAAAACCATAAGATGAGCGTAATTGTGGAACATTGTGGTTCAATAAAAGTGTAAAAAAAGTGACCTAGGATGGTTCTTTTATAAATTGGTATTCAATATCCATTTGATGTACTTTTCGCTGAAAAGAAACATATTTTTAAACAAACTTCGGTGATAGTTCCAAAACATAAGTTATTTAGTCGTACAGTCGAAATACTTGTGTGCGAAATGGTAATTTTAAAAATTTGTAATGCTTTCTTAAACATGATGGATGCTGTTCCCTTTGTACGATAGGTTCTATTGGTGATCACGAATCTCCTTTTGACCATAAATGGTAAAAATTGAAGTTTATATTTGGTTAACATAAAGAATATAGAAATTAATATCTCGAGTAATCCTTAAAAATGCAGGGTGATATTTACACTTACAAAAGCTGCATTGTGACTATAGAAGAGTTTAAATTTTTTCCAACATTTCTTTAATATTTTTCGCTTTAAAAGCATTGTGTAGCTGGAAAATTGGTAATTTATACGGCCTCTATTAAATCATTTTTCGAATACTTTTTTCAGTGCAATAACAATTCAGTAGATCACTCTACGTAATCCTAAGTTTAGATATCTTCCAAAACTTTTCCCTTCTAAGTCATTGCTTTAGAAAATTACATCTTTATACTAATCCGATAATTTTATAATTGTTGCGCTAGCATACTTCCCTGTAGATAACACTGGTAAATCCCAGAATTGAGATTTATTGGTTCACGGAAGCAGTCGAGTGGTATATATAGTCAAGCAAAAGACCCACTATACTTAACGAACCTACTCCACAAATGCTATTTCATTTGGAGAACATTTGGACCATGACTTATTCAATGAGCTCCAGTCGACTTTAGTGAACATGGCGGTTATTCGATTGATTAGGGGATTCAAACTCACTATACCTTCCGATGATGAGAATGATGCCTTGACCAACAAGGCCACCGTGCTCTTCCAATAATTCTGTTCTGCCCGGAGACCTGACAAACCGTATCTTGTTAGAAAGAAGTTACAGAGAGTTGTGGCAGTTCAATTCGAGTTGTACCAAAGGACTCGATTATCTGCTAGTAAAACCTGAGATCCCTTTCAGAACTTTATTTTTGCTTTAAAGTGTTCCAGTTACCACGTATCAAAGCCTGGACATCAAACAATAATATACTGGATATCACTCTGGATATCTGTCCAAGTCATTTCTAACTGTAGAGATTATTGTGAATTAAAAACTGTGTAATAGCTCGTTAACCACATCGGTACTATACGAGCCTCTCCAAAACATTTTTGTATGGTCCTGGAAACAATAATTCTGAACCTGTGGGGCGCGACCACAATAAAGGGGCCCGCGAGAATATCCAAGAGAAAATTTTTAAAAAAGTGATTCCTGTCGGAAGCACTCTTATAAAACAAAATACATTTCGACATAATGTATAGCATAATTAAGTTATTAAATTAAAAATTTACTTAATCAAAATTTAACTAAATTAAAAACAAATTTAATATTTATTGGTGACTTCCTTGAGCCTGTCATGCCGATCAAAGTTTTTCGAAGGCAATCTTAAGATTATAAGTAAACACCTTTTTCTCTATTTAACTGAAATTTTTATTTTGTCTTCAAAGAAGCTCATGCAAAAGCCAGCACACCTTGTCTATATATCAGAATATTATTTTCGATAAATATTGGAACTTCTTGAGAAACTGCGAGAATGTCCGAGACACGATGGACGCTAGAGTCATAAAAAGGCACAGGATTGTTGCATTTCCAATGCTGAGGATCGGTGTTGTCAAATGTCAATAAATTTCCGTATTGTTGGTATTTTAAAAATTGAGGTTAAAGTATACTTTTACGTGGCCAAAACACTCAAAATACATTACTATTGTATACCTTTTATTGTATGCTATAAAGGCGCGATGAAATATGTGATTGAAAATCGGACCGCGAATACTAAAAGGTTGAGAATCACTGCCTTAAAATATGGAAAAAGAGTCAAAGAGGAAGTAACTGCAACTCCATAACTCGATAAGATATTAACGAGTAGCTAATACCCTTTAATTTTAAACAGAGTTGCAAACCAGAAGTGTGTTAAGTATTTAATCTTTAAGTTAATATTTAATGTCTGATTGGTATATTCCGGTTCATGTGAACGATGTAATTAATATTTTGTACTAGCAGGCCAAGTACTCCACCTTTCTATGGCCGTGTCTTCCAGTGGAAAATGGGAACCTAAATTTCGGGAAAAAACTGTGATATTGGAAACTTAGCTATATTTACTTGGCTTTGTGTAAAACTGTTTCACACTAAAAAATGAGATCTGACAGAGAAAACAGGTAATATATACAATATAATTTGAAATTGTAATTCTTTTTTTCCACATTGCAATACATTTCCGTTTTTTGAAGTATTGAGATAACCAAAATCTTTGCTGCAAAAATAACTTTTTTAAAAATCATAAAAACCGTAAATATCAATATTTTTTAAATACAGAGGGAATGCGGAAAGTAGGGAATGATCGATTGCCTTACATACTCTTCTTTGCTCAACTGTAATGAATAAAGAACATTTTTAAAGAAAGGAAGTTAATCACAAATCTCCTCATTCTTGAAGCTAGCAGAGATCCGAAAAGTTATACCTCTTGGGATAAGCAACTTTACCATGAGTTCAAACAAGAATTAAATTTTAAATTTAAGCATTGTAAGCAAAATTTCGAAGTGCAACATAGCTTGTTTCCAACTAGCCTGAGATCAGTCTCCTGATATTACTCGTCCCCTAATTTATTTCATCCTTGCAATCAATCGGCTCTCAATTAAACTTCGGATAAATATTCGGTGGTCAATGCATTTTTTCTGCTAAATCATGGTTTTATTTTAATAAACATTGCGAATATGTTACTATAAATTTACTTTCATATTTGAAAAAAATATAAGTTTCAATAATTTTTAGCGGTTTATTTAAATTTATTAAATATCAATATGAATACACGTATAGCATACCTCGTAAAAAATAAACACATAAAAACATGTAAATTTTACTTAGTTTTTTATAAAAAGAAATTTTCCATAAAAATTTCAACTGCAAATTATAATTACCGTATTTTTCTGTATATAATCCGCGGATTATGTGTTAAAAAAGTTCTGAATTTCGTTGTGCGTATTATATGCCGCGCGGATAATCTGACAAAAAAATATTTTTCATCAGAAAAGTTTACAATAAAGTTTTGAAATAAAATGCCGTTTATGTTTCATAAAATAAATAACAGATGGCGCCAATATTCAGTTCATCTACTTTACCTATAATCTGCAATCTCCAATTACGTTCAAGACGAATTCAGTTCTTCTGAGCGGTTTTGAATGAACCAGGTACCTCAGAATGCTGCCAGCCGACAACCACTTCATTTCTGAACTAAAAACCGTTCAATTCGTTACAATTCGTTAACGTCATTTCGCATTCTGTTTTGACATGATCTGTTTCGCTATAGGGAAGGCAAATGAAAAAATGTCGACAAACGTGTAATGTAAGGTGAAAAACAAAACATTCCATGTGCAGTAATCCATTTTTTTTCATTTAATTATTAACAAAACGAATATAGTTTACTTTAAAAATATTTCTAAACCACGTTTTGAAAGTTATTAAAATCTAAAAATCGATTAAGTTTCACTAGAATCTTCTCGGACATAGATCGATATCGAGCTTTCATCTCAGTTAATCGCACTTAGCCGTGAGGTGGATTCAAACAGATCTTTATAAATGTTATTTTTTTCTGTAGAATTTATTATATTTTTAATTATTAATGAATGTATTTTTTATTTTATTTGGCACCAAATTATCAGCAGTATAAAGTTTCGACTATTCGTTTTAAAAATTGGTGCGGATAAAGCGACGCTTTTTATTTTTTGTTCGAATAAATAGGTTTGCGGATAATACGCCGCTGCGGATTATATACCGGAAAATACGGTAATTTAGATTTAATAGGAAAAAATATTTTCATAAATATTTGATTCATTTAAAAAAATATTTGATTATTTTGCTTGGAAATTTATTTTTTGCGCATTCATGTTTTTTTGAAAAAAATTGCTTCATTAGTTTCTTCTTAGATTAAAATTAATTTGAAAAACTCGTTTCATTACTTCAAAAATGTTTTACTAATTTTTTAAGTAATATATATATATAATGTGTGAGTGTAATGTATTACGTTTGAATACTATATATTAAGAAATGTGAAAAAAATTATCTAACAAATAAAAAATAAACTTTTTCAATAATTTTGCTCTGTGTTAATTTTTTTCGGTGGTGGCGTCATCTATTGGCGACAAGTATTACTGCAATTCTAAATTGAAAATTTTAACAATGACCAAATAAACTTTACACATTTCGAGTTTCATAAACCAAACCAAAAAACTCCAGCAGTTTTTCTCCGTGCGTATTTTACAAAAATTCCCACAAATTAAAAATACGTGAATTTATAAATCAAAGTAAGTTTAAAAATACTTTCATTTGTAAATAGTAATAAATACTTCTAAAAAAATTAAATTTTTACAATTTGTTTCTTTTTTATCATTTTAACTTACAGAAGCAATTATTAGTTGATATTGTAAATCTAGGAAACTAATCGCAATAACTTTTCTATTAATGTGTTATTTTAATTTTTTTTCTCTGGTGTATTTATATATAAAAACTTTGAGAATAAATTGGAAATGTTCACTGAATTATCTAAGAGATTTGCAGCATCGCATGTTATCTATCAGCTGAAAGGGCCTGCACGTTAAATATTCACAGGAACCATTGTCCTTCCTCTGAAGTCGATCTGAAGAGGGTGCCAACGCGACTGTTGACTTCACCATGTCATTACTATTTAAATGACGAGGCTGTTGGCTTTATTCAAGGCAGAAATCGGTATCTAGTAACGTTTTAGAACAATTTAACCGGCTTATTTTTCAAGATTCTCATCAAATCTGTTTTTAAAGCTTAAAAAATGTGATTTCCATAATCTTACCTCAATCACAATCAACAGTTATAAAAGCAATTCAAATATTGGATAAGAAAGATTTCACAAAATAAATATTTAAAAAAAATAGGCGCAAAAGTAATCAGTAAAAAGTTTTCTCCCTTTAAATCAATCATAACTCAAATTTTCGAAAATAAATAACAAAAGTATAATTACTAATATTGCAGTGTTAAGTTATTAATGTTTAAATTTTAAAAGAATCATCAAAAAACATTTTTGCAATTAAATTTTACCCATATCATGCATATTTTTGATAAGTTAAAAATTTATTTTGCATTATATATGCATGTAGCAAATAGTAAAATATAAAAATGACAAAAACAAAGGAAATTGAATGCATTGCAATCAAATTTTGTGAACGGAATTAGTGTCTCTAAAATTTTTTTTTTCTTTATGATTAAAGTTTTTTTAAAAAAACTTAATTTTATATTGAATATAATTTAATGCAGAAAATAAGAAACCCTTTAGTTTTAATAAAAAATAGCAGGCTCAGAATTTTTTTTTATTTATCGATGTTCTAAGCAAAATCATTTTCAGGAAACTCAAATGAATTTTCTCAGTCCAAAAAAATTAATAATCATCATTCAATAGAATTATTTTATTACATGTATTATATTTCATTAATATATAATAGTTTCTTAATTTTATGAACTCATTCCTTCATAAAAATTGAAATTTTAAGGGAAAAAAATACCAGGCTGAGTAAGCATGTCCCGTATAACAATTTTCGAAATACCAGAACAATATATTGGCTGAATAATTTAACACAATCGAAATGATTTTTGCTTACTTGTTACATCGTATTAAACATTGAAACAAGTGAAAAATTGGTTTTTGTAAAATAGCAGCCTCCAATCTTGGTTTAGGATTGGTTATCTGCAAATCTTGATCCTGCGCTGGCACAAGTGATTTGTCCAAGAATGATAGATTTATACAAGTAGACTAGCAATGCCTTCTGGCAATATTAGTCTCATTGTATAAATTCTTATTGATATTCCATCTTGAACCAATATTGGCATAACAATGACTTATACTGGTATAATCAATTTAAAATTAATATTACACCAGTTTAAGTGATTGTTATGACAGTATTGGTTAAAGATTATTTTGCTAATTAGGTATAAGCGTTCATTTTCCCACTTTCGTAATCAAAGTTCTTTATATTTTTTACCCAAATATTTTTATGATTTAATTTTTTTCCACTGTATTTTGACGACCCAGATTATCATTCATTTAGTAATTTTCAATCTTTTTAATCATTGTCATGTCACTTACAGTTTATTTACATTTAAACACTTTAAATAAAAAGATCTCTGCAGCAATTAAATTAAAGCCTCATTTTAATTCAATTAAAGACTCAAGTTTAGACTTAAAATCAAATACAATAAAATCTGAAACCATGCAAAACAAAATTTTCGTAAATCAGAAGTGAAAGTTGCATTAAAGGCTCGGGGAGAAATTTCCAAATTAACTAATAAGGCGTAAAATTTCAACAAATCATAAATTAAAAATTTGTAAAAACAAGCATATATTGCAAACAATCAGCACTAAATCAAATTAAAACATTGATAATAAATAAAACATCTTAAATAATTACAGAGTATTTAAAGAATCAACACTTGCTTGTGATATTGCTTCTCCTAACAATTTCTTCACGAAAGTAACTAACAATACTTTCAAATTTATATAAGGCATTTCAGATTTTATAAATAAAATATTTGAATAAAGTTAGGGCAAAATAAAAATGAAGAAAAACTGAAACAAAATTGTTTACAATGTTTGAAGTTCAATTTAAGAAACAAATGTAGGTTATAGTTGACAATAAACCTAACCTTCATTCTTTTAAAAAATATTAATTCAATTTGACATATTTGGATTAGCTGCAAACTTGTGTTAATAAAATTACAAAAAATTCAAATTTGATTATTCTTATATATAATCTAAAGTGTATTAAATCAAACAATTCATTTCTTGAAGCTTACAGTTTTAATCAACATTATGTAAATTAAAGATAGAAAATTCATATACAAATAAGCATTATTACGTTGTAAGTGACAATCACTTTTGCATAAAATATATCAACATAAATATTTAACAAATTTATACAATTGTAGAGCAAATTCTATGCGCATTTAAATTCAATAAAATCTGCAACATAAACAAAAATTACTTTTCAATGACATTCATTTATCGTATGAAATTTTTGATGAGCTTAAATTAAATATATCTAATAAAAAAATAGGGAAAATAATGAATTATGTTTTAATTGCATGTTTAACGTAATATTTACGATCTAATCAATCGTTTTTCAAAACAAATGTCGAACATTCCCTTTCATTTATTATGCAAATGCATCATTCGGAAATTTCAAGTTTTAATATCAGAATAAGGAGAGTGGAACCATTTACGTAATTTGTCTTTCAAAGAAATGCTATATTTTCTATTTTATACAATTTCAGATTCAAATTATGTTGCACTTTTAATTCATGATAGAAATTGTTTTACAATAAATAATTGTATCTTCCAGATTTTTTTACCACCATTATAAAGTTTTTTTTCCATTAATTCGTTTGGTTTCGGAAGCAAACTCATTGTTTTCTGAATCAAATCTGAAAAATCAAGTAGTCTATAACCACTTCTAATTTACTTAACGAAAAATAATTCATGTCTTTTTTAAGTTTTAAACTTTTTCAAAATTACGTTTTACGAGAAATCTCACTGTTTTGATAACAAAATGGTGTTTTATGATTCTTTTGCCAAGCTATAATCTTTCCTAGAATTCTAGATTTGAATTCTTCTTTTTCCAGTAAGTTCGTTTATTCTGGAACCAAACTCTCACCGTTTTCTGAGGCACGCCAAAAGAACCAGCTAATCTTGCTAGTTCCGATTTATTAGAAGAAAAATATTGATTTTTCGAAAAGATGGAATTTAATAGCTTCTGCTGCTCAGGTTTGAATCTCTTCCGACGTTTTTTGTGTTTGCCAGGAAAATTCACAATCTTGGATTCATAAAGTTGTCTTGTATCCTCAGCAACGTAGTTTGAGTTTGCCAACTGATCGATTTCATTCTGTTTCTCATTTTCAGAAGGTATATTTTCCAGCATACGTCGATATTCCATTCCAAATTTCTTAGAGGAAAAGGTGAAGTTGGTGTTTATACTGTCCATAGACGAGGAGCTTTCACCGAGTTCTGATTTCGAACTAGAAGCTTCCTCAAATTTGAAATACTTATTGTAGCAGAATTGCTTATGCTCCCAAGCGCCATCGAAGCTGACGTTAGAGTGCGAAATGTCTTCTAAATCGCTTCTAGAATCACTGGGAATTGAAGTAAGAAATTCTTTAACATCGCTTTCGGGTACTTTTGTTGGGGAGCAGGTGTCATTGTGAAGAGGTGGGAAAAGTGCTTGCTGCTCGTCAAAATCGGAGACTTTGAGCCATTTTTTCAGAATCATTTCTTCATTGTTTGCATTGCGATCAAAGTGAAAACTGTTCATAGTTATGAGTTTTTTAACTAGATTATTTCACATATGTTATGTATCCAGATTTCTAATGCCCTCAGGGCATTGATTCATTTCAAGAAATAAAATTGTAAATGCTTTTGGATTTTTCATCAGGAACTTTCAAATTTCATTCAGAGTATTGAACAAAGGAGTAACAAAGTAAAAAAAAACAATATTTTGCAGCAAAAATGAGCCAGCGAGTAAACAAGCAGAGACGTAGGAACGAGTGAGTTATTTCTTTCTTTAACTTTTCAATATTTTGTTTTATTGCGCATGCCTATCTATTTCTTCTACTCAAGTCAAAATCGTTAAGCACAACCAACCGACTCATTATTTTGAATCTTAATGAGTAACGTGAACAACTCGTGAGCTAGCATCAATGTCTAGGCAGAATTCCAAAAAATTAATTTATTGAGTTCTCTAGAATTGAATAGCAAGTATCCCATTTTTAAAATTACTCCTATTCATAAATTCTATTTTAATATAAATATAGGTTATTTTTTTTTCAAAATTTACATGGTTACAAGCTTTTCATAACAAATTTAATGATTTTATTTAAAACCTGAACTGAAACTACTAATTTTTAGAATTAAATGAATTGGTCTTGAAATTTGTAATTTCATCATATTAATTCCTATTATAGACTGAACAAAAATTTGTCTAGCAAGATAATTCTTTTATTTCTAGCCAAATTTTAATGTTCTGATCGCATCCACTATAAACATGGACAATCGCCTCACATTTTTGAGCTACTCTGTGCTTCCGCACAAGCAAAGGCTCTTTGGACCCTGTTAAATTTCTAACGAATGATGGTAATTTTAGAAAAGAATGGTGCGTGGAAGAAATTTTTCTTTAAATCTTACAATAGACGACGAGAATTAGTCCTAGTTAACGAAGTAATATCTTAAAACAATTACTTCGATTAAAATTTATGTTATTAAGTTCAGAATCAGATACTGACAAAGCAGCAGTTTAACCACAATACTAATCACCACTATATCTGCAATTTCTATATCATATCAAATAGTACAAATTTCAACAGATTTAACCTCGCTCTCGTAAAATAAAATGAGGAGTTAGTATGAATTTTTGCGAAATTCTCTCAGCAAAACCTTTAGTGTTGACATTGGTTTCAGTTACTGAAAAGCACAGGTTTATTTTATATTTATATTGGAAATATTATCCATACATTTGAAATAAACCATTTTGTTTCATGTTTTATTTTTCGTCATTACAAAAGAATAAAGAAATTTGCATTTATCATTTTAGCAAGTTTCTTAAATAGATGAATGATCAACTGAAAATAATTTTTGCAAAGCTTACACTGTGAATTTTACGGAAATTATCATGTATTTATTAATCATTTATCATAAATTAAGAATGGATAATCTAGAATATGAAGCAATACTTAAATTTAAGATTTTTAAAAAGTTTCTACATAAGTATATCCACTTTATGATCATAAGTTTGATTTGTGGATTACTGCTTCCAGAGAGAGAGAGAGAGATTTATCTAGTTTCTGGAAAAATTTTAATTTAGAAGAACAATGGTATTTATTTTCTTTAAAAGATATACTATTTACTTAACACAAGTCAAGTAATTGTTTAGAAGATCAGCGATATTTATTGATTTTATAAAGATTTATTATTTATTTAACTTTGTTCAAATAACTGTTTTCAGGTAAATCTGCTAAAAAGTTGAATGATGTGTAGAATGTTTGAAAAGTCTCTTTAGATACGAAGTTATTGATGGATTTATAAAATTAGATTTTGTTGTATTCGCATTTCTAAACATTTTTGTTATGAAATCTAATGGAAAAACTGAAAATCATTAATCTCGGAGTGAAAAAAACATGTTTTTAAATAATCTAAAAAACGATTATTTTAAAATTATATTATATGGATGTAGAAAAAAAAATAGATTGGTAACCTTACGAATTTTTCTTTAACCTCAGTTTTTTTTTTTAATAAATAAGAATTTTAAAAGGGGGAAACAACAAATTTATTCTAGTAGTCAGCAGATTTTTAGAATAATGCATGGTATAAGCAACTCTACAATGAGATGAAATTAGTGTTGTTCTACAATGAGATGAAAATGCATTATGTTCTTGTAATATATTATTCAAATAAATTACAGAAAAACACGAAGAATATAAATATCATTATAATAAGAATAGGAACATTATTACGAACACATTTAAAATTATTAAACAATCAATTGTCTTCCAATGCTAAATTTGAATAAATGTAAGCAATTTGGTCCTTTTGTTGATACTTTTCTCGCCAAGCTGTGAAAACGTATCACAGATGCAGTATAATCCTTTTGGCATATTTTAAAAAATTTTGACGATTAAAACATGTCGCCACTGGACATAATTTTTATGTCACAGTTTCTCCCAGCTTATTGTAGACCTAAATTAGGACTTATCTAACATGCATGATTATGGATTTATGAGGCAAATGATTGATTAAAAATTTATTTCTGGAAACATTTAATGGAATTTAACGATTGATAAACTTCATGGAAAATATTACTATTTAATAAATTTTCCACCAAGAATTTTCTCACCAATTATCAACGTTAAGAAAATCTATGATATATTTGATTCGCAAGGAAATTCAAAGTATTTCAGTAATTGTGATTGAATGCAGTTTGACACATTAAATTTCTTAATGTTAAGAAACTTATGTTAGATTTAATGTCAGTAAACCTTGCCTACAAAACGGTGAAATTGATCATTTTGGATTAAATAATACTATATTAAAGTTTAATATGTGAAATTCAGCTTAGATGGCAGTATTCAATGGTAGATTTCACACATAAAATTTAATTGCAGTTAATTTTATTGTTATTTAGGTTTGATAAGAAATAAAAATTTAGAGGAATACAAAATGGCAATACAAATAAATTTGATCATTTTGTAGCTAATTTTGCTTGATGAATATAGACTTGGGCTGTATGAATCTGGAAGGCTTATATCATAATCAAAAGTCTAAATTAAAATGAATAAAGAATTCACTGCAAATGTGTATTTCTTTTCATTGAAACTAATTACTATACACATTGTGTTCTTAATTAAAAACCAAAGCTGTTGTGGTTCTTTCAAATCAGAACAATGTGCCTTTGTTGAAGACACATTGTTTTGAAATGAAATCAATACCACTGCAGTGTTTTATTACTTCAGGAGAGTTATCGCCAAGATTTATCAGGTTTCAGATAGGATTCCAAATGTAAATATGTTATCCGAAATAATTTAAAATTTTACGATGAAGAAATTCACTAAATCATAATTTTAAAGAAAAAACGTTATAAAGTCTTCTATAAATATTTCATGAAATTTTGCCGATAGTATGATCAATAAGGAATGTCTTATTGAAATGTTAACTTATAATGATGGATAAATTAGTTCAATGAAAAGGTAATTGTTAATGAAAGAAGATGAGAGAGAAAAATAATGAAGAATAATCTTGAGAATAAGAAAGACCGATGTATTAAAATATAAAAGTATTTCATGATTGAAACTTATTAAATGTATTTTGTTATTTAAATAATTATTTTGCATAAATAAATGGTTATAATGATCACGGAAAAGTTAAAGAATCATTAAATGGCACCGATTTGTATTAATAACATTTTAAAAACTTTCCAGTGCCTATATTGAAAATGAAAAGAATCAGTCATTCCGAAGTTAATGTTCAGACATTAGGAAAAACGCGACAGGGAGCTTTGTAAAAATCAGCGATTCTCCGTATAATTCAGATAAAAATCCTGACCAAAGTAAAATTGAATATTTAGAACAGAAAACAGGAAACAAGGAAGAAAGAAAGTTCCCTGTAAAGATATCAAAATCTAGAAAATTCAAAAGCTGCTGTTTTAATGTGCTTGTAAGAGTTAAAAAATTCGAAGAAATTGAAAAACAGAAAGAAGAAGAGGAATCCTTTTTTCCGACAACAAGTGGTTCTTATATCCTGATTCCTAGCGCTTGTATGAGGAAAGACCCATAGAGGAGCCACATTGATCCGCACCTTCACCCAGATTCTACAAGGTCAGTACGTTAATGTGACAATTAAAACATTATCAAAAGATATTTTTCTGTTATATGTTCTATGTTAAGATACTGCATTTCACGTACATTGATTAAAGTGCCACGGGTATTAAAACAAGAGAACTGACCCAGAAGTGAAACATTTGAATAAACTGTTTGAAGCATACCATTGTGGGTGCGTATTATAAAAAATAATTAAAAATGTTGATTTATTTGAGCAATTCTTAATAAAAGATTTGATCATTCCATATTTAAAACTTTCCAGAAGTAAATTTTATAGATTGTGGAACGCATTCATCAATAGAAGGAAAGAAAATCTAGGAAACTCCCAAACACTTATCCTCGAAACAGGTGTGCATGAAGAAAACAGAAATTCAACTTCTGTTCTACATTGTTTCTCAGTGTATAGGACAGAATGAGTGACCTTCTATTTTGAGAACTTTTTACATGATTACTGGGCTACTATGAGCACAAATATTGATTCGATTCCAATGGATTAACTTTGGCAATGCTTAGAGGATATACTAACAGTTGAATGCTTACGATTTTGAATATCTCAAGTCAATGCATGCATCTCAAGTGGCTTTTCAAAAGAACTTTTAATAAACAATAGATCCTATTCACATGTTGCATAAGGGAGAGGTTCTGAGGAAACCTTCAGCACTCACATGCAGACAAACGTGCAGACAGAAGCTCAATATCTGTCCTCAGTTGCTTAACGAAGTATAAAATCGAATTCATGATCTACCACTCTAAAAATCATGATTTTTTTTTTGGCTTCAGTGACCCCCTCATTAACTCATTTCTCAACTAGGCTTCTTCCTTAGCCGAGATGACAACCGAACATTTTGCGATGTGGCCTTCAGTTTAACAGCTCGTTACTTCAAATCCCATCCAAGGCATGTTATTTGTAATGATTTGTAATTCCCTTTAAACAGTAGATACTGGTGTGGTGGTGGTGGTGGGACTAATCCCGATCTGGTCTATGAGATCATAGTTAGCCAAAAAGTCCAAAAGCAAATGTGGACTTTTCACAGCCTTTTCACGAGAAAACCCCAAGCACTTCAAGACTTGTTGAGGCAAAATGGAGCATTGTCGCACTTGGGGCATGATGGGTATATTCTTTCACCGTTCTCAAAGATCATACACTTCAAGTGGCCAATAGAAAGTCAAGACAGTGTCGTCTGATGTACTCTGGAGCCCTTAAACGTTGTGGCGGCTCCAGGATGTCTTTGGATGTGCCAAGAGTGAGTAGGAGGGTCATCCCAGGTTTTAGAAGTAAGTTGTTTAGTAATGGAAGAGATCTCTGATGGTGTTAGTGCCATGCGATCTTCCGGGTTCAAAGGATTACTGGCGGCAGCCTTTGCAAGGTCGTCGGCTACTTCATTCCCAGGCAGACCAACATGCGAGGGGACCCACTGGAGGTGGATTGGGTGTTGAACTGAAAGGCTTTTCAACAAGAGTAGAATACTTCTACTAGTACTGACGATGGATTTCCAATTGAAAAGGTGCTGGATCGAGGATCGACTGTCTGTAAGGATCCATATCTCCGAGAAATCATTTACTCTACTGGTGTAATTAATCCTTCTATACAAAAATACCGTTCAGTGACAAACAAAAACTAATCAAGCCCTTTTATTGATTTTTGTTTTTATGTGTATGAATTACAAAAAGAAAATTTTATTCCTTTCTCTAATATATGTCATATTATGAAATCAGTGTAATGAAAAATAGAAATTTGGTTGATAGGAGTAAATCCCTTTTTACTTGGGACGTGCAGTTTAAAGTGAATTTCGAACTACTGCAGTCATCCACGCATGAGATTGAACTCATGTTCTGTTAAAGTGAAGATGAGAGTGAAATGATTCTGCTAAAACTTGGCTAAACATGGAAATAATACTCACGGACATTACCAAGAGTTTTTACTGTGACGACTAAAATGACTTTTTAATGAATAAATTAGGGTTTTTTGTGAAGATCTCTAATTGATTTATGTAAAACTTTAACCTTTTTTTTTCAGTTGCATTTCAGAATCTGCAGACTCCAGTGAGAGAAATATTCAGAAGAGCAGTGCTTTTCTCAGATATTTCAAATCAGGAAAGAAGCATTCGAAATTCTAAAAATTCAAGTCTGAATTGCAGTATTGGTGGATTTAAAAACTCAGATAACTCACCCAGATTAACTAACGAAACACTTCAGGACAACCATGCACAAGTAGAAATCTCAAAGAAAAGCCGCGTTGTGTTTTCTTCTGTGGCTTCTGTTTACATTTACCGCACTGATGAGAAAGCGAATGGTTTTGTAAAAATCTTGGAGATCCCGACTAAACAGTCCAAAGCGGCTTCAAAGAAGGCCGTGCCAATTGATGTTAAGAGACTGAAGTATGAAATTCGAGATCATGTTTTGTCCAAAATTGGGTGCTTGGCATTCAATAAGATCAACATCGGTGACCGAGAGAATGGCTGCAGCTGGAAGACCCATCGGAAACCATCCTCGGTTCTCAGAAAATACAGAGTGATCTTTTTAAAATGACAGTGTTTTGAGCCCCTGCAGCGCAATCTAATAGCCGAAATGGCACCAAACTTGGTATTTATACTAATGAAAACATGGGAAAAAAGATTCCGTAAGAAATAAAATTAGTTCCAAAAATTGCCGCTAGGCCATTTTGTGGCACTGCTGTAGTTTACAATAACAAGAATTAACATAAAACACGAGTATCAAAGAAAAATGCAAATGTTGTGTGATGACAGCGCCAGTTATAAGGTAAGTAGTAGTGTACAAAGTAGTAAAAGTAAGTAGTGGACAGCTCCGACAAATAATCTCAGCTGCAGTAAGCGAGCTCCAGGTGCCATGCCTCTCACGTTAGCGGAACGTGCGTTACTCATGAAGCTATTTTATATGAATCAATGTAATGCATCCGCAGCTCTTCGGAAATTTCGATCCAGAAAAAACTACGAAAAGGGCCTTTATCCCTGAATGATCTTAAGAAAATGATTAAGAAGTTCGAGGAAACGGGGTCACTGACAATTCGCGCTGGGAGAGGACGTAAATCAGTATCAGAAGATGTAATAAGTGATGTGGCAACTGCAATTGTCGAAGGATCGCAGGGAACCATTGCTGGTACTAGCAGCGCCCGGGGTGTTGCTCCGCAATTGGACATGAATTATTCCCCGGTATGGAGAGCTTTGCGGCGCGTTATTGGATTTTACCCTTACAAAATCAGCCACTTGCACGAACTGAGACCAAGTGATTGTGATAAGCGAGTGACTTTCGCTCTATCGTTTCTTGCCAGGGTAGAAATTGATGATGCTTTCCCATGGCACATTCTGTGGGGAGATGAGTACCATTTTTATCTCAATGGGTCCGTAAACATACAAAATAGCCGAATTTGGGCTTCTGAACAGCCCCACACCGTGCACGAAATCCCATTGAATTCCCCAAAAGTCACTGTTTGGTGTGGTTTCACAGCTGAATTCGTGATTGGGCCATACTTTTTGAGACTATCACTCCGACAGGACCCGAAACGTGCACCATAAATGCAGAAAGGTACCACGAAATGCTGCAAACGTTTGTTATTTTGTTATTCTACAACTTCAGCAAAGAAACCGTCTTCAACAGACAATCTTTATGCAGGATGGTGCTCCGCCACACATTAGTAATAAGGTAAAGCAGCTGTTGCACCAAAACTTCACCGATGATAGAGTCATAAGTCGGAGTTTTCCAGTTGCATGGCCATCTCGTTCCCCTGACATCACGCCATGTGATTTTTTGGCTCTGAGGATATTTAAAATCTCAAGTTTATGTTGGTGGAGTAACAAATTAGTCTATTCTGAAGGACAACATAACAAAAACAGTGCGGAATATTCCTCGCGATATGTTACGCACGGCTGTGGAGAACGTTTTGCACAGAATGCATTGTGTTATTTCTGAGAACGGTGCTCACATTGAATGCGGTCTAACTCCTCCCCGTGGAAGTTAGTGTAGTAAATAAGCATTAATAATTAAACTGTACAATTGTATGCGTTAGTATTTTTTCTTTTCTCATATTTTATACATTGTAAAGCGCCACAAAATGCCCTAGTGGTGATTCTTGGAACTAAAATCTTTTTTCCCATGTTTTGATCAGTCTAAATACCAAGTTTTGTGAAATTTCCCCTATTAGATTGCGCTACAGGGGGCTTCAAACACTGTCACTTTAAAAAGATCACCCTGTACTTCAAGAGTAACGAAGACCTGAAGCTTGGACTAAGACAAAATATTAATTAATATTCGCTTATTTAAATTTTTTTATAGTTTTAATACTTTTCACAATTTTGAATTAAAATTGTAAATGGATTGATTTAAAACTTTATGGTCACTGTGGCATATGAGATCCAATTAAATATGAACTTACAATTTTATTCGGATTTCAAACCACAACATTCAGTAGCTGGAGATGAAAATCAAGCTCGTAAGCGACTGAATTGAAGGACAGGGCGCTAAACCAACAACTGGCCGCTTGATATTTCTAATTCAAATTTATACAGTATAAACATCTGATATTTTTACGCCTTGATATTCATTCCATTAAATATGCTTTATCTACCCACGTAACTCTCTAATGATTTTCTTTATACTTTTCTTTTAGGGAGCCCATTAAATTTGTTTTTGTTGCATCAAAGTGCTTCCCAGTAACCTAGTCTGAGTTGGACTCGACCAGTTTGATAGAAGCAGCCGGATGGAGTCATGCTAAAATTGTTGCATATTGTTTGTTGACGATCGTTTGTAAACAAATACTTTTTCTGAATAATAGTTTTGCAGACCATTTTAAAGTTATTCGCAATTCAATTATTGTTGTACCAATTTTGATGGCCAGTGGATTTTATAAAATAGATTAATCTCCATTCCTATTTATAGATTTAAAAAGCTTTGGTTAATTCACATAGGAAGATATGAGAGCCAATTCAAGTCAAACTCAATTGAGTTAAGTTGTTCGACGAGGCAATGCACCTACAAAGTGTTTAAAATGCTTGACACCTTTATAGATGTTCACCCTATAATATCGATTAAACCAAAAATATTGTTTTTTACTAAAAAAGGAAATATTGGAAGACAAGATTGATGTAATTTCAAATGCAATCTTTCAAAAATATCTTATGAATTGTTAACTTTTTTAACACTCACCAAAGTGAGTTACATATTTTCTTGTTAAGACCATCTAAACACTTTTTTCTCTATAAAATAATATATTTAAAAGCGATATATTGCACATAAAAATAATGGAGTATTTTAGTGTAATTTTCATTATTATTTAGCATTTTTAACATCAAGTATGTTTAATTTAGAATCTAAAAATAAAATTCGTATTGTGTCAAAATTTAATTAATCCTTGGATTTTTCAAAATGTAACTTAAAACATTGATTTTAAATAGAAGATGAATTTCTGAACAGAAGCCAGCTGTTAATAAGGTATTTTGTTTATTTTCTCATTAATTAATAGCTGGTGAGATCAAAAATAAAAATAGATTATGTACTAGAACAATGTTAAAGATGATTGCTTAAAAAACAGTGCATTAGGCCATCATGAAAAGTAGGACTGAAGGTACATCCGCGGTGTCTCCGTATTCCAATACAATTTTTAACGGATATATTTCAGCAATTTCCCTAGAATGCGATGGATTAACCAATGGTTTTACCAGATAAAGTTGTAGTTGACTTTAATCTCCCATAATATCAATGAAACGGTTGACAATAATGAAGTCCGTTACAAGGAGTGCACAGTTATGAATATCCTCCCATCCCAGTCCAAGGCAGTACAAAATGTGATGAGGTGAGGCCTGTTCTTGCCGTCATTTGGGGCAAAGCCTCTTACTACCACCAGAATATGTGAGACCTTTTCAAGTGCACATTGGGAAGTCAGTATAGACCAGATAAAATAAAATATAGGAAAATATGTATAAAAAGTTTATTCGTAGAGTTGTTGTTTTTGTCTTGTGCCAGCTAGGCATTATGGAGTTCGCTGCTCCACTTACTGCTTTACTCTGCTCACAACTGAACTATATTTTGGTGTGGAATCCGACTTCCTCAGAACACACATGTCATAGGTACCCGTTAATAGGATAGGCAACCATTCACAACCCATTCGTACAAAGAAATGACAAAGGATAGACAGAGAGAGAAAGGACATCCATGCCCGTACTGGGATTCAAATCCAGGACCTCCCTATCCGCAGTCAGACACTGTAACCACTAGACAGGGTGGGCGACAATTGTAGAATTACATCAAATTTAAGCATCAAAATAACATATTGGAGCATAATAGACTGACCATCAGGCCAAGAAGATGAAATGCTGCATAGAAAAACATAAAAAGCAAGTTTAGAGGTACGTTTAAAGTGTCACCACACTCAAACATGATTACTAAAAAAACTCTCGATAGCAGAATTAGAATTCAATGGGTTGTCTAATGAGACAAATGCGTTGGAAAACATGAAAAGCAAGAGCAGAGGTATCGCTAAACTTAAACACGACACAAATATTAAAGATTGAACAACATTTCTAGCGTAAATATGACGATGAATCGCATATTAGACGCAGTTTATAAAGGGTGTTCCATAATTAACACAAAACTTGAATTAAATAAAAAATAAATTTTTTATCTTTAAATTATTAATTAAATTCTAAGGAACATAGGGTAGAGTTATGTATGAAATAACATATAGGTAAATGGCCATCACGGCTTCGTTGGTAACGTATGAAATTTTAAGTTAAAAATTTCCATGATTATTTTAAACAAATGTGGCCGATTTCGTTGATGTAACATGGATTTACCTCCTTCAATGAATCGGATTTCAAATAACTTCATGAAGAAATTCATTGGTGTGTTAAATCAAGTAATTTAGAGAGCCAATTCTAGCGTCAAAGTTAAAGATTACATAGCCACAAAATGCTTAACAATGAAAATACGTGATTTTTATCGTATAACGCTCCACTTTAACAAACTCTAAACTATCAACTGCTAAATGATCTTTATTGATACGATTGGCTAAAACTTTGCTGTACCATTGGTTACAAACTCAGTTCTTGCGTTACTTTTGGAACACCAGTTAGACAGATATTGCGTTGAAAATATGTTCTCGTTTTAAGATCATATGAATAATTTATCTTCCCATGACGAGTTGTTCTCCCTTGTCTTCTGGAGAAGTGGAACAGGCTGCTGTTTCTAACGATATTTAATTGTTTTTAGTTTATGTTGATGGGAAATTATAACTAAGTAGTTGCTGTAGAATATATGCTCACACAGGCTATTTTGGTTGCATTTCATAATAATTCTCTCACAAACTTTTTTCCAACAACATAATACTCACTCATTAGAAATACTAAAATTATTATAACGAAAATAATTCTTAAATAAATTTGAAAGATTTTAATAATGATTTTAATGTTAAAATATTTATATTGTAAATAACTCGAAGCTGCATAAAAAACTTGTATTTTTGAATTCTTTAAATTTTTTATTTCTAAATTTGTATTCTTTTAATAAATTAACGTAACTTAAGTTGTAAAAAATATTTATATTCATAATTTGTCTATTTTTTTTAATTTTTTAGAAATTATAATGAAATACTTTTTTATATAATTCCTTTGATTTCTAGTTTATTTAGAAAGTTGTGATTATTTGTCACTAAATTTCTACAGTAAAATTATGCATTAAGTTAGAAAAACATCATCATTAATTAGAAATTTGAATTAATTAGATATTTAATTTTATTTAAAGATACTCACTAAGTAAAAAGTAAATTTTGGTAGTATTCCGACAAAATTTTACTTCTACAATACGCTTACACTTATCGATAAAATTCTACAGTAAAATGTTTCTTAAAAATCTAACAATTTAGTTGAAAAAAAATCAAAGATAACAAATTAAAGTAATAAAAAAATTCAAAGTTGATTTTACGCTTTCACAAAATATTTTAAATTGTGTATTTAATATATTATATTTAAAATAGGAAAATATAATACCAACTTCTTTATATTCAGGATCAATCACTTTTAAAGTAAACAAAATTTGAAAATGCTTAGCATATAGCTTAGCAATTGAAGTTGGCCAGGAGGAACTTTTTACACACAGTGAGCAGTAATCATGCTTCGGAAGGTAATAGAACTAAGAAAAGTCCCAAGCACACCCCTGACAGATGTATACAAGAAAGCATCAACATACATTTTTTATTTATCAATGGCTGGAATTGAATCTGAAAATTTCCAATTTGAAAACCACTACAATTGTGAGGCTTAAAGTTTAATATCGTAATGCAATAGAATTTCATAAGAAAAAGAATATAGTGTGTGGTTTTCACATATAATTATTTAAAAAAATTTTTGACATTTAAAAGAAATGCGTGTTGTAGAGTAATTTTAATAATTTTAGTGAAAAAAGTTATCACTGTGTATCATAACTCCCATAAGTTACATTGGGAAGAGTAACTGAGATTAAAAAAATTAAATTTCATGATTGCATTCATAGACATTGCGTATATTAGGAATTTCCTTGGGTTAATTGATTGTTTGATAGTTGAAATTACTTTTATGACTATTCAATTTAACTATTTATTTTCAAAATTATAATTTTTAGCATGAAGAGGACCGTAACCTAAAGGTGTGTCCCAATTTTGATCCTAGCTACTGCTGAATAACAAAATACGACTGTAATGTCTTTGTTCTGCAAAACGTTATAAGTATTTCAATAAATGCCCTTATATTTCTGTTTAATTCTGATAGATGTTTTGACAACAGGAAGTGAAAAGCCTAAAGTTAATGTGAACATCCTCAACGTGATGCAGTCCAGAAGGAGTTTTCCTTCCGGATAGAAGACCGGATTTACTTGTTGCAAGGGAGAAAACCCTGAAAACTCCCAAAGAATCGTCTCAAAAGTGTATGAAAGCTGTCTGAATCTGTTCGACAATGATTGGGATCGAATGCGGGATTTTTCTATTCCAATGTGTGCGATCTGCATGTGAGGCTACGGTGATGCTTCTTTCTTTCTAATTTATTAATTTAATTTTTATATTGTGATTTATATATTCTCAATGATAAAATTTTGTTTCATGCTTTGACACCGTATAATGAATAAGCATCTCGCTTAAAGCTGTTTGATGTCCTCGGTTCTTGTGCACAAGAGGACGCTTCATAATCGATCGGCTATATATTCCTGTGTCATTACAAGAATGGTTACCTGGGTTTGGTGTTGAATTGGGTACCCTGTGGTTTGGCGATAAAATTTAATTTATTTTAGTTTAGCTTCTATGTAGCGGCCATCTTGTTGGTTACATCTTGGCACCCTTTTTTACTTGCAAAGAATCCCCTGAAAATCAAGGATAAACCGATTTTAAAGTTTTACCGGAAAGCTTTCATCGGGATAAATGCGCATGCGTCGAACCTCCTTTCCTAATGCTATGTAAATACAAGTCACTATTTATGAAAAGAATCCTTTTGAATCCTTAAAAATTGTGTTTAAGCAGCTTTATGGGCTGTTTGTTACATTGGGTTAAATTAGATTCTAATTGGGAAAGTGTGTTACAAAATAATGTGTCTATTATACACCAAAACAAATAATTTTTTGTCTCGCTTTAACATCTGCCCAAGAGTTAGGTAAATCCAAGAATGTATTCATAAAATTAAAATTGTTCAGTATTTTTTGAAATAAAGTATAAATGATGTGCGAATTTAACATTTAATCATCTTTATTGATTGCATATAAATCACTTTTGCATTTTTTTTTCACATATTGAAATGAAAAAGGAATTGTTTAAAAATCAATAAATCATTGGGAAATGGAATCTTTGCATTTACGCTAAAAGTAAACTTATTTACAGCAAAACATTTAACATGCAATACACAGATTTCACCCTTGGTAAGCACATGTAAGTATGGCAATTAAACAGACACAGGCAAGTTAATCTCTTAATGTATACATATAAAATGAAAACTTAAGCTATCTGAAAGAAATTTTATAATATTTATTTTAAGCATCGTTATCAATTTCATCTCACTGCGTAAAGTGCCTATAACTTTCATTTACAAATGAAACAATTTATATATCAAAAATGAGCAGTTCCAAAATATGGACCTTTAGTTATTAAATACATCTTCAATATTTTATACAAGCCTGTATTTTTTAAATATGAAGTAAATCTTAATTTCAAGTAAATTTCAATTAACTCTAAATTAAAATAAATAACATTTAAAACTAATAATTAGATTTATTATAAATAATAAATATAAGCAATTATATTTAATATTTTAATCGCATTTAATTTATTCATTATAAAATATACTTATTAATCAAAAAGTTAAATTTTAATTAATTTACACAACGAAAGTAAATTGTGTTTATATAAATATTTACGAGAGTAAATTCTGGTAAACATTTATATGTGTATATAAAAGGTCACGTATATACAGTTTAAAATTAATCTGCTCACAAACTGATATTAACAGAACAGCATAATATATCATAACAGTATCAGAAATAATTGAAGCAAGAATTCAAAATCTTCCTTTACTTTTAACTTCTAAATATCAAAAGTTGTGTTTGGTATTTAAATTATATTAAGATGGAAATTTCCAAATTAAAAATGATTTCAGCATACATACATTTAAATGCAATAAAAAATTGAAAGAATAAATTATGAATTAAATTAATATATATTTATTAACAGTAATTTGTAAGTTAGAAAATGGAAGAAAAAGTTCATAAAAATTAAATATAAAAATTATCAAATTTTGACAAACACTAAAATCAAAATTTAACTTTCAACAATGTTACTATAAAAAACAATATATCAAAAATACTTGTAGAAAATTTTTACATTTTCTACAAAAACTAACATTTTCCTTAAACCGTTCTAGAAATAAACATTCAGGGAGAATCTAAGTGTAAAACCTTTTGTCCACGAACAAATAAATGCTAAAATATATGAGTTTTAAGGGAAAAATAAGACAGAGAAATTCAAACATATTTATATTCTTCTCAACTATTATAAATAAGACTTGATAGTTTTAAGGTTTATGTATCCATTGAATAAGCAAAATAGTCATAGCACACTGGTTTAATTTATATTTTAATCTTCTTAAGTAACCATTTTTTATTGCACTAGTATATTTACACACAACAAGTAATTATTTAAATATTCTACCACATTCTGATCAATTTTATGCAGATAACTTCAGTTAGCTAGCATATGTTCGATGCTATTTTATAACTAACAAATTATACTTAACAGGGGATTTACAAAGTTTATTTTTATCATTATATAATAATAATTTCTTTTATCATTGAATAATTTCGATTACAAGAACTCAACCCTTCACTAAATGTAAGCAAGATTAATAATTAATGAGATATTTTCATGAAAAATTTTCGTAAGCCTATTCATGATTAATTCAAATAAATCTAATAAGCTAGTCATTCACATTAATCATGGGGGTAAATCAGCGTGTCTAAGCTAATTAAAAAATTTTTGGTATGTTTTCTTTAGACATTATTTTTAAAATTTTCATTGAAAGATTTTTTAAATACGACTATTATGAATAATATAATAATTTATTTCACACAAGATTATTTTCTTCTGCGTAGTTTTCAATTATGTTCATTATAATTTTCTTGCAAAATGATTGTTTGCATTTATAAATTAATTAAAATGCTCTTTGTAAAAATCACATAGCAGTTCTGGTAAATTCCCTAGTTGTTAATTATCAAATTACTTAGAAATATTTTTTATAGATATAAGAAGCAAGAAAAAATTCTGTAAGTGTACAGTATGTTTAACAATCAATGTATAAATATTATTCGTGCATTCGTTTACATTATCTAAATGCTGTGGGAAAAAATTAAGTGATTTTAATAAATTTTGTTGTAAGTAATATAATTTAGAAGGCTTACGTGAATGAAATATTCACTCATTTATACATACATACATATATATTACCTCAAATAAAATGTGCATTTATGTTTCCAATGTATTTTTTACTTGCATCAAGATTATAAGTTATTAAATCTTTTATTGCAACGTCGGTTTTTGAAAAATAAGCCAATATAGAGTATGAAAGAAATAATTTTATTTGGAAAGCCTTTATCTTTTGTAAAGTAAGTTATTCTGATTTGATCTGGGAAGCCACGGTTTGTATCTCCTCCCAGGCAAATTTTATGTCTTCTGCAGTGGTGAGGCGGGAGCAGACGGCTAAACGAAGCATGTACCGCTCGTGAACCCTCGTGGGCGTAAGGTGAATCTTCCGACGCTCATTAATTCGTTTCAAAATCATTTCATTTTTAGAATTCGATCCCTGAAAAAGTATAAAAAAACAGGTTATGTGTTTAAATAATTTCAATCATTCTCATTTGCATAAATTACTTTGCTTTCGAATAAAATTAATTCAATAAAATGTCATATAATCTCTTCAATAAAAGTTTAACTGCCAACAATACCTCACCAATATCATTTGTTATCGTAGATAGTAAATACTTATTATCAAAAATATCTGTAAGCATTTAATATCACAACTAATAGCTAATATGCATTAATAAAAAAAATTCTACGTAACATGAAATGTATAATTTTGTTTGCTAAGGAAATGAGTAAAAGAAAATCAATTCGAACGGATTTATAAAAATGAATGTAACAAATGCATGAACAAGCTTTGAATATGATATTAATTATAATTTATTGATTTTTTTGTCACAATTTTTACAGTATGATTCAATTCTATCTTCACAATATAGATTTTACGATCATTAGGAGTTCAAGTTTTTATGAAAACGAAATAATTGCCAACTGTCATTACGGTTAAGGAGAATATATGATAGCCGTTCTAATATATTGATTCTATTCTTTATATTTTGTTTAATAAATGAGAAACATATTGTAAGCCAATAGTCTATTGTACTTTTGATATTATTAGGAATATATTATACGAGGGTCACTCTGAAATTTTTGAGATACAACTAGGTTTTTAAAGTTATACTTACAAAATTTTAGATGTGTTCAAAGTAGTCTCCGCCAGCATCAATGCACTTTTGTAGACGAATTTTCCACAGATTAAATGCCTCAAGCCATTCATTTCTTCGAATAGATGAAAAAAATGCATTTATATCCACATCAATCTCTTCTTCTGAATGAAAACGACGTCCACGTAAGTTCTTTTTTAGATTAAAGAATAACCAAAAGTCGCACATAGCTAGATCAGGTGAATACGGCGGATGTTCGATCACTTTAATTTGTTTTTGTTTAAGAAACTCAACTGTTAATCCGGCTGTATGTGAAGATGCATTGTCATGGTGAAGTATTAGTCCCCTAACATTCAGTTCTTGTGTAGAATTTCTGGAAGACATTTAGTGGTATACCAGTTTGCTGTTACTGTCTTCTGTCCTTCCAACTTGATGGCTTTGACCAATCCTGTACTTCTGAAGAAAACGGCATACATCACTTTTTTCAGTGCGCGTTGTTTTTCACCATTGTCGGCGTGGGATCATCTTCAAAGACCCATACTTTGCTTTCTTGACGTGTTGGAACGTCAAATGCGGTGGCCACCATCATTCAGCATATTAAGAGTTTCTTTACTGATTCTGACACGCTCCTCTTTTTGATGCTCAATTAGATTATAGGGAACCCAACGACAAACTACTTTTTTCATATGTAATTTTTCATGTATGATTTTGTGTATGGCTGCAGATCCAAAGTTAAGTTCCTTCTGTATCAATTGATAGGTACAACGATTATCATCCATTAACATTTTTCGTATGGCAGACAAGTTATCCGGGATTACTGCCGACGGTGGTCTTCCTGTGTGTTCATCCTGAAGAACATTGCGACCTCTTCTAAATTCTCTAAACCATGTGAATACAGTAGCACGAACTGGAGATTCATCACCAAATGCTAATTGCAACCGTTGAACGCATTCTTCTTGATTTAATCCTGCTTTGAAATCGTAGAAAATCATAGCGGGAAAATGTTCTCGCGTAAACTCCATTTTCTCTTCTGTTTAAAATTTATTCCACGCCAAGCAAGTTGAAGTAAGTCAGTAAAAAATCGTCTTCTGTGTTAAAATACTTTGTACTTTAAAATTAAACCGTTATTTTTATTTTTTAAATTCTCGTCAGCGCGTATCTCAAAAATTTCAGAGTAACCCTCGTATATATGCTGACCAACTTGTCTAGTAGTCAGCGTGCCTGACTACGGATAAGGAGGTCCTGGGTTCGAATCCCAGTTTGGGCATGGATGTACTTTCTCTCTCTATCTATCCTGTCTTTGTCCTTTCCTTGTATGAATGAGGTGTGAATGGTTGCCTACCCTATAAACGGGTTCCTAGGGCATGTGTGTACTGAGGAAGTCGGACTCCACACCAAAATATGGTTCAGTTGGAAAAGTGGAGCAGCGCACCCCATGTTGCCAGCCTAGCTGGCACATGACAATGAATGAATGAATATTATATTTATATATAAGCATTATTGTGATAAATGCAATAGAAAAAGCAAATTTTAAGTATGTGACCTTAATTTTAACGTTATTACCAAGATATTTGATGAATTTAATAAAATATAAATTATTAATAACAATAATGGATTTACTAATCTGATATACATTAAAAATTAATGATAATGACAGTAATAACAAGCATTTTCGTTTATAATTTTTAATTAACGTATTAATATTTAAATATACATGCAACATAAATAATAAGCATTATTTACAATACATAATATTATTAAAAATAGTTGAACATTATAATACCTAATATTAATAATAAGCATTATATTTTATTCATTAATTATTATTAATTATTAACCAACATGGTCTTTAACTATTGATAGTTGTGTGTTAAATTGAAAACTATACAAAAAATAATTAAAGAGCTAAGTAAAATAATTGAAAAATTTGTTAAAAATGATTAAATTTTGTTAACATTTTAAAAAATTAGTCAATTTAAATCAAAAAGTTTTTGTTATTCATGAATTTTAGTATCCATAATTAGGAGCCAAACTAAATAATTCTAAAATTAAAATTTAAAAAAATCATAGAAATTTAATACATATGAAATTGAAAATATCAAAAAATAATAATATGAATATATTGAAAAAATAATTAATAAACGAAGACTTGATTATAGTAAAGGGATATTATAAATTTGTAATAAGATTTTAAAGAAGATGTTTGAGTTTAAAAATAAAATTTTATGTATTGGGATGCTGTTAGTTTTAGAATGTATAAACGAGCAATTTCTTTTTATTACAAGAATTACATTGATAGGATTTTGTTATTTTTATAGCATTTTCTATAGCATTTCATAAGATTTGATTACTAGTTCTATAGCATTTTATAAGATATTATTTTTAGCTAAAAATTTTTCCTTTAAAAGTTGAATTATTTTAACTATATGACTTGTGAAATATTAAGTTCTGTGTATATGCACAACTTTCAAGTAAGCTAAAAATAAGAGATGAAATTTCCCTTCAACAAAAGACTTTGATTTAAATATTTTTGATATTATTTCTCAGAAAAGTAGATAAAAGTAAGCATTTTGACAAAAATAATCAATCACAATTTGTGAATGGTGACCGAGTGTGGCGCAGGAATAATCCCAAGAAAACATAAACTAATTGAACAAAATAAATTAAAAATAGTGTACTGCTACATAACTGATATATAACAATGCATTTGATTGAGAGAGGAAGAAAGCACATAATGTATTTTAGTTTGAAGATTTTTTTAAGGTAACTTGAAGAAATATTCACAAACTTATGTATAGTCAAAGTAATTGAACATTATTGCATGTAGGAATATCCTCATGAAACAATGTAGTGGTCGAATCTTTCATTGAAATGTTTCCCCAAAGTATTATAATCAAGGAATGATAACGTAAGATAATCATCCTTTTGCACAGTGGATTTCCAAAAGACTTTATTATAACATCTGTTTTTAGTTAACTCTTTTCCAATTAAAAGTTTTCAACAATGGATTTTTTGAAAATGATTAACTCTCTACACATTAATAATTATCACTACACTAACCCATGATTCCTAAAAAATGTGATTCTTGCACATAACTCCATACAATAGATAATTAGATAATCGACTCAAACTGAATATAATAATTTAATTTGACCGATTCAATTTGAATTAATTCATTATGTGTTCCCCAAATAATCTAATAAAAAATACAAACATTTTAACTCGATGGAATGACTGAATTATTTTTGATTGAAAAGAGTTACAGATAAATGAAAAATTTAAGAGTACCTTATATCTGAAACAAACAAGCCCTAGATGTACTGGAGCTTCAATTGTCCATTTATCATCACCACGCACTAGAGTTTCAAACTCCTTTGCCAATTTCACATGCTGAAAAAATCAAAACAATTGAAAATTACTATAAATGAAAGAAAATATTACAACAGTTTTGCTTTGCATATAAAAAAACCAAATAAATTTATGTTTTAGAATACACCTCTCTCTCTCCCTCCCTCTCTCTCCCTTTCTCTCTCTCTCCCTCTCTCTCTCTCTCTCTCTCTCTCTATAAATATATATATATATACAATAAAAACATGGGCACGCACACATATGCACATTTACATGTATATATGTATGTATATGTGTAATGTAAAATGACTACTACGGATTCAAAACCCAACATGAGATTCCAAAAAATGGTTAACCTGAGCAGGTACACTGAGCAACACATAGTTTTAAGTGGTAATGAATATGATGAAAAGACACTGAGAAAGATATGCTGAGAGTTTATTTTTGAAAGAATTTATGAACTGATAAATTTAAATTCATTAAGGAAAATCTTTGCTGTAATAAATTATGATACATTTTGTGTTTTATAATTTCATCTTAAATTTAAAAACATTTTCATTAAATAAAAAAATTCTGAATAATCAATAGCATACATTTCTATTATTTTTCATATTCTAAAGAATTAATTCATATTTGAATTATATGAATTGAGGGAGTGGATCCTCTTGTGGTGCCGTCTATCGACGGAGTTTAAAGTAAAGTCGTACTTTCACCTTCGTGGCGCTCCGGTTAAACGAAAGACGCACCTTACTGTCTTAAATATGCATAGCCAATGGCATAGCGAGCTTGGACTGTCCAAGTGTCATAAATAACGACATCAACAAAGTATTTAAATTACTCAATTTTTGTTGCTCGTCTCTAGAAGGTCATGCAAATTTCATCGCTCCTGTGAACCAGTTTTCTCTTTTTTAAAATCAATTTCGCTTAAAACTTTCAAATAAATATGCAAAAGCATAAAAATTTGTTCTTCTGGAAACGTATGTAGATAATCTTTTTTAATGAAATTTATTGATGTAAATTGCTTTGTTAAGCAATTTGCAATATAAAATATACGTTTACTCTTTATGTACAGTGTTTTTTAAGAAATGCTTTGATGTATGAGACATTTTTTAAATAATTATATCTATTCATCATATTTTATACTTAAATTTATGTTTCAGTGTGTCCCCATAAAAAAGAGTTAGCATATATTAAGAGTAATATATTTCGAAAAAGGATTTATATATAAATATACTCCCTATATGAATATTAAGGCCTCGTATATTATTTTATATACTAATTATTTCCGTAATCAGAGCCAAAACTTCTCTGCAACAGTTTGTTGGTTCGAGTTCTACTTCCTGTGAGGTTGTTCTTAGTAGTTCCGAACTCATAACCGAAAGTTTAAAGGAATTAAGAAAAGCAAAATTGCTCTGAAAGAACATCTTCATTTTTTAAATATCATATTAATACATTTTTAAATAAGGCATACGATTTACATTGAAAAGCTATTTAATCTCATCTGAGTATCGTTATTTCAATAAAAAGTGTACTTCAGATTTATAGAAATTAGGAACACCAAAATTAGCATTAAAAGTAATTATATTTAATTATATGATCATTGATCACATATAAAAATTATGATTGAGATATATACATATATTTAATTATTTGAAATTAAATTTTAGTTATACATAATTATGGCTCTTAGAGCTATTGCTACAATCCCTGAACAAAATATTTTTATCTTTATAGATTCTCAGGCTGCAAATAAAACGATTTCTGATTACGATCCTTTCTCATCTAAAATCGAATTTAAAGGTATGAGAATTATTGCTGCACTCCTCAGCAGTGGAAGAGAGATTCAAGTATATAGTCAGTCAGTCCTCTCCCCCCTGCAGTATATACATGGCGATGAACAAGCCGACAAGTTGGCCAGGGTAGATTCGAATCTCCATCCACCTTGTCTCCTGATTCCTCTCCGAAATGCCAAGCGACTTCTCAGGGACAAAATTCGACAAAAATTAATTAATACTCTTACAGGGCTAGAATATTCTTTCCTCCCTAAGATAGAAGGAGGGACGTACTTTAGAATGATCATTGGACATGATTATCTGCCGGCCCATCTGTTCGAAATAGGCGTGTTTGTCGCTCCTTTTTGACCTCTCTGTGATACTATGCAAATGACTCGGGAATATATTTTAGTTGCCCCTCCCTTCTTCATGTTTGTCCACCCTCAAGATGACTTTGGAGTGCTTTCTAATGCAAGCGAATCAAACGGGAATGCAAGACGCCTCATGCCCGAGAGACAATGGCGAGCATAATGAAAAAAATTAGTAAAATGTAATTTAAAATAAGATGAGATATTTTGATTCATAAATGAGACAATGTTAATAAAAATCAAATTTCATTTTAGTAATTTTATTACATTTTATAAATAAAATATCAAGCATTTTGTTTCTTATACAGAGGAAAAAACAACTTTTAAGATTAGGGAAATTGACAGACATGTCAAAATAAGTAAAAGACAAATCGAAGCCTGAGTTAAGGAAATTTCTGGAATTTAATTTCAGAATAATTATTATAAGACTAAATAAAGGAATAATTATATAAAAAGAGACTATATTCTAGTATATAAATTTATTGTAAGAGAATTACAGTTGAATTACATGGTAATTTAACAGACACACTTACATTTCGTATATAACGTCTAAGTCCTTCAATGCCAAACATGCGGAAAACAAACCAAATTTTCAACGAACGAAATCGCCTTCCCAGAGGAATTTGCCAATGCTAAAAATAAATAATAATATTTTTTATTCATCTTGAAATGTAAAGTAAATTATTTTGCATAAATGAAAAATTCAAAAAATTTATTTTTAATATAATTTGGAACAAGAAATCAACAAACCAAGAAAAGTTTTTCATATAAAATTTAATTTTTTGTCATGAATTGAAATGATTAAAGATTAAAATTTTGTGTCAACTGAGAAAATTCATCTGTCATGATTAAGCATGCAGGTTAGACACAAATTTCGTATGAAATTCCCAATTACATCGCCCGCAAACTTCCTCAGTCATGATTAGGAAGTCATGATTTCCTCAGTCATGATGAATGTTAGAGATAATTTCGGATGAAATTCTCAGTGACATCGCCTGGAAACATCATTGGTCTGTGCAACGTCGGATGATATTTCTCAGCACTCAGCAGTTAACCCAATTCGACACTTTTAAAAGGCAAAAGAGTTCTAATTTCTTTCATTCTCGAGGCACAAAAAGGTCCAGAATGGAAAGCATCGTGGTATTAGTAACTTTTCAGTTAGTTCACATCAATATTATTAACCGTTTTAAATTAATTACCTACTCTACAATCAAAATATCACAACCAAGTTTTAACAAGCTCGAGACCAACAACAACAATTTCACTTAATTAATACATAATTTGTAGGATACTATATCAGTTGTGAACTAATCGATTGATATTCTTCATTCAGAGAAAAAAAATATACATTGAAATATTTCCATTACTGTCAACTTACTCTGTAATCTGGAATTTTCCCTTCCATGTCATGCTTCAGGTACGTTGGGTTCACTGAAAACGCTTCTGTGATCTCGTAGCGATTTTTCACCCTGTAACAATAATTTCCAAATGTGTGATAAATAATTCGGTTCGATTAATATTCATTTATAAACTGCGCATGAAATTCAAGAATAAATATGTTGAAAATGTTTTACTTTCAATGCTAAAATTGTGGCTCCTAATTTCATTCTATATTTTCTTATTGATTTGTACTCATTAGATTGAGAATAAATAAATAACAAAGAAATTTTTTTATGAATTATTAATTAGCAGGTCCACCAGATAATGAACAAAAATGCATCTATTATTATTTTACAGAAACATTCATATTGAATACTGATAAGTTGTTAAAAGTAAAATGTATTTATAATATAATTCATGAATTATAAATTTATGGTATGCCATAGAAAAAACTTTTTTCACCTGTCGTAAATTAATTTGCAAATTAATATTTTAAGTTATTTAATTAAATATAATAATAATTATAATTATTATTAAATTCTAAGCAAAATAATTAGATAATATTAGGTATAATTTCATTATTAATTTATATTAACAACAATAATTTTAAATTTATTAATATTATTGTTAATTTTTGTTAAGTAATAAATTAACAACACTGTTAATAAATTATATTATTGTTAATTTGTTGTTTAGCAATAATTACGACGGTTTGGTTTGTCATACAACACTCATTCTTTTTTCACAAGGGCTAATTAGTTCCCTACCTTCAGTTTAAAGGTTATTTGAAACTTTGCAAGCAACTATTGCCCAAAAGGAAATTGAACCCACACACTGTTGGACTGAAGTCCAGATCACTGGCCATTTGGCAACCGGCTTGGCTGAAACTTGCAAGATGGAAAAAGGAAAAATTCATTCTCAAAAGAAATTATTAGAGTTAAATAAAAAAATTATATCACAATAAGGGATCCCGATTGTGATTTATATATTGCATATATACAAAGAGAGTTATAAAAATATAGCATGAAGGGAAGTTGCCTTTCTATGAGACTTTTCATAGGTATTTTCATACCTTATTCATATGTTACAAGGGTAGAATCCCTAAAAACTTCCAAACATCCACTCTAACAAGTGTGTATAAGTGGAAAAGTCCACATCATCTATATTATGAATATGGCCAGGCGAAAACCTTTAGGCTTCCACTTATAAAATTATGATTCTAGTGTTTTCTTAAGTGAGCAAAACATTGAAAACTTCCATTTGTATTCTACCACCGTTATAATGTATGTTCGAATATCATGATATCCAATCAAAAGTCGTCAATAAGAGCTTCTCGCGTAGGTTTAACTTAGATCCAACACGCGGAAAAACAAAGTTCTATATTTTTAAAGCAGAGAAGCTCAAACAACCTCTGAGTAAAATTTTTGTACTTTCAACTCACACAAAATTTCTCACGACTCTAACCTTGGTCTATTTTGACAAGACCAATGAGACAATAATTGCAAAAGATCTGTTTAGGCGAGGAAAGAATTAAATTTCATTCATTATGTTGAGGATTTGAAATCAATTGAAACCTTCAGAGAACTCAATTGCTGGTAATCTGTATGGACTGATGTAAAATTAGTTGGTAAAAATGCTGTTTGACACCATCTAGCATCAATCTAATATTATTATTAGGGACTTAAATATCCATGGCGTCTATTATTTAACACATAGTTCACCATATCATGTGTCGCAAAGGAGAAAATTGGGAAAATTTTCTAGGACTGACTCCTTCAGACCAGCACATAGATAAAAAAGCACTAAATCTGCATCTTGCTGTTTAATAACAGATGGGATTGAACTCGGAACTTGATAATCCGAAGAGTGCTGTCTTATTCATAAATATCTTTGAGATATGGCCAAAGGACCAATCTACCTTCATTTGAACAAAAAGTTTTGATTCAAGAGACGGATTTGCTCTAACTGCTTGGAATTCGTCTTCCCTTATTGTATCTTGAGAGTCAAAAAAGTCCACCAAGTAGTACAACGCAACTTAAGCAGATTTCACTCAGTTCGGGAGAAATCCAAATACGAATAAATATTGGATAATATTAGAAACAGGACAGCAATTTGATGTTTATTTTTATGAAACGTTCACACACACACACACAAATCCACAATTTTAATAATTCATTTTTTCATCAATTTATTTATTTTAATAACATTTGCATAGAAAACTGTATTGTTATTAAGGTTATTTTATCACATTTCTAATGGGAGTCATAAAACCTTAGTTGTTGGTTTTAAATTATTTGAAAGTACAATAGATAAAAGTGATTATAGTTATTAGATTTACAAAGTAAATATAATATGTGAATTTTTGTTTTCACTATACAATCACAGTGTGAGATAGAAATATTTAAAAAAAATGTTAAGTCTATTTAAAATTGAATTTGCAATTCTGATAAGAGAAATTTTGGTGATGAATTTTAAAGAGCTCTTACCACATGGCGGAACAATCGAAATTCACCAACATCCACTTGTGAGGATTGAAATTGAAGCTATCAGCATACTGAAAAATTCAACAAATGGGATTTATATACGAAAACACTCACACAAGCATATACACACACATACACACAAACATACACACGCACATACATACATACATATATATATATATATATATATATATATATATATATATATATATATATATATATATATATATATATATATATATATATATATATCTGTTTTGGTTTATATTACATATTATAAACGATATAAGAAAACTTTTTCTTTCAACATTTTTTACTTTTAACTAAGAGTTTCGTTGAATATGTAGTTAATTATTGTGTTGTTTTTAAATAATAAGACTTTTCTTACATTCAAATCCAAAGTGTAATTATTGTTTAACACTTTTTGATATTTTATCAAATTAATTGTAAATTCCGTGAGTCTTTTCTTGTAACTTTAAAATTGAAACGCAGTAGTACAAAAATTATAGGCAACTTTTTAAATATAAACTTTACATGTTTAAAAAAATTATGTTTATTTGGTTCTTTTACATTCTGTAACTAAGAAATAATTGGAATTATTCGAGTTCCTCATATCATTGTAAAATTGAGCACAAAATATACAGAATTGCAAATCGTTAAGAATATACTCTTCTTTAATGTTCCTTTCCAATGTTGTCTTGTTTTCTGTTCAGTATGTGCTTCATTATTGATATAAACTAAACTCTGTGGCACAAGTGGTCCAAGGCCTTCAGTGCCCATCTCTGTTTACCTGACCGAGGGACCCTGGGGTGCGCAGATTGTATCTCCCGATTAGGTGGTCAGCCTAATGCGAAACCTCCAGTGTTTAGTTCCCAAGCATGCTTGGTACTCAGTTTATCGACCCAGTAAAGGGATGAGAGGCTGCATTGTTGATGTACTTAAGTATGATATTTGATCAGTAACATTAGAAACATAAATTTATTTCGCTTCCTTACAACGTTTCACGAAGTATTTTGGGTAATCCGAGTCTTTATGTACTATTGCATGGTTTTTAATTAAGTTTTTGGTCAAATATGTTGTGTGAATAAGAATATAATAATTTAATGATTGATTTACTCTCATATTAAAACTTGTTTTCGGTTGAAACATTTTTGATGAACGTGGTATTTTTTGTACTTATACTAAGCGTTATTGCTTGAATGTTTTTTCTTCACAAATAAAATTTAGTGTTCAAAAAAGAATAAAATATCCAAAAATGATTTGATAAAATGTATTCATGAAATCCTCATAGCTGTTTTTGTTATGAACTCTTTCTCTCTCTCTCTCTCTCTCTCTCTCTCTCACACACACACACACACACACACACACACACACACACACACACACACACACACACACACACACACACACACACACACACACACACACACACACACACACACACATATATATATATATATATATATATATATATATATATATATATATATATATATATATATATATATATATATAATTTAATGTTGCATATCAAAAGAAATCAGAGCAATGAACAGATATATAACATGCAAATTTGACTTAAGACTTAAATTTTCAATTCTTCTTTAATTATTTGAAATTCAATTTCGAAAACTTTAATCGATGTTTCCAACGTAAATTCAATATTGATTAAAATTAAATTTATGTTCAAAACATCGAGAGAATATTAATTTCCTTTTAAAACAGCTAATTTATTTACTACACATTAAGGTAAAGGAATAATAGATTGGCACTCTATTCTTCACCTCAACGCCATCTAGGAAGTGCCTAAACTCAGGGCAAATGAAAGATGAGCCAGCATATGCAGCGTCTATGTGCATCCATATATTTTCTTCCTGACCTGATAATGAAAAAAATAACATTGATTTAAAATAGCATTCTGAAAAGGTAATTTGTATCTACACTCTAATTCTAATTTTAAAAGCATGCAAGAAATTTTTTCTATACAAATAAAATTCAAGCTGCCCTTTTAGTTATCAATGCTTTAAATATTTCAGCAAATATATTAAATTGAAATCGTAAGAATTGCAATAGGAAAATAAGAGCAAAAACGCTTATTTGATCATTACATATAAACAAAATAATATTTTCACTACATTTCTCTCCACTAGATAACAATATTGTAAATTATCTAATAAAAGTGTTTCCTGCTGCGAAACTTCACTGATAATGTTAAAAAACTCTTAAATTCTCAAAAAATTATGTTTAAACATAAATATTGAGAATTTTATAAGCGAAAGTCTTTCTTATAATTCAAAATAATATTCTTTAAACTAAGATAGCAAAGTTTAAATTATAGATTAACAGATCACGATGATTTGAAATGCTATGTTTTTAATTCTCGTGAAATGACAAAGGAAACACAAGGGATAACTAAGGAAAGCAAAGGAATAACAAAAGATGCAAAGTGGTTGATCTTGTGTCGGATCTTCGGCTAACAGAAACAGGCAAACCTAACATAATCTTCAAAGGGAATAGGGGAAAATATGGAAAGAAAAGTTTCAGGGAGAGAAATTAAGAGAATTTTATGCTTTTCCTACAGAAAAGTGATATCTATGGACTGTCAATAACATGCATATTAACTCGTTTTCGACGCACATCAAGAACAGCTGACAGGACGCGACTGGTATTTTTGAGTTACCATAAAAGCAAACAAACACAAATTGTAGTCTGTTAAATAATAAAATGTATAACTTTGAATCTGAACGCCTAAGTGGCTTTTTATGCAATTCTTTTTATAATCAGAAAAAAATTATTTTTTCAATTATTTTTTAAGTATTTTTTATAATTGGTGGGTTATTTTGGAATGATGCGCGAGATACATTTTGTCACTCATTAAAGATTTGCCTTTATTTATATTTTTATGAATATTTTTTAAAAAATATAATTTTAAATATGTGCCGTTGTGGACCGTTGTATGTGTGTGTGCTCTCGCTATCAGAAAGCAGTGAGTTCGATTCCCGATCTAATAGAAGATCCTTTGTGTTCTCTAATGGCGGCTGGCGCACAGTTAAATAAGTTCTGGTCGCAATGTCATCCATGTAAAATGATACCTCTAGGGTGGCAAGTCTAGGAGTCTTCTACTCGAACCCTGTTTCTAAATTATGAGGACCCACTTTCAGGGCTAATATGGCTAAAATGTTGAAATCCTAGTAGCCAGACATTATACAAAAACACAAAATCATTTTAAATATTGTTTTTTCAAATAAATTGGTTTCACTTTACTTACATCATGTAATAAATGTATGAAAACTAAACTTAAAGCCAAATAAACTGATTGACCATTAGTATATCCTAATATTTTCTTTTAGGCATCAAAGTATATATTTTTAGTATTCCCTAAACTATTTAGTTTTCTTATGATTTTTTGCAAATATTAATTTAGTTAAGGCTTAAAAATTGCTTAAAGTAGTATTATTAAGAAAAGTAAAATTGTATTCTTCATTTTTGAGGGTAGAAATCAAACTGATGAGCTCGAATTGACGTCAACCAGTTTTAATGCCGTAGACAGTGTGTCAACAGGCAATAAAATTTAATTTTCATGGCAGAATCAGACTGAGAAGCATGTAAAGATTCATCTTTTTTTTTAAAAAAAAATCAATGTGATTTTTTTCTTTATCATCTTTTTCTTTATAAAATGTTAATTTTCAATTTTGTACAAGAATTGTAAAATAATTAAAATCACTATGAGAGGGACTTAGGCTAATAAAGAATAAGTATCAAATGTCTACAATAGTTTATGATACATAAACGTACAAATGTAACTGTAAAAATTACAAAAAAGTGAGTGATATCTATTTCTTAAATTGAACTCCATAAATAGGGTAATAAATTATTAGGTAAATATCTTACAGACTGGTCCAATTTCTTTAATGTCATCAAATGCACAGGTGTTCGTAGTTCCTAGGGTTGCTATCACCTGCAATGAAACATCAGCAAAACAATACTCAATGTGATTTGTAGAAGAGAAACCAACAATTTCCATTTAAGAAAGGCACGAATACAATAAAAATCGGAAATATTAGAGAAAGTAGTTAAAAATTTATTAATTTCTCCCTTTTCCTCATGTTTTATTTCGCCTTCTTTTTTAAGGAATCGTCTTATGCAAAACATAACCATCATAAACTATTCAGAATATTTCTTTGAAGAATTTTATACAGATGTAACAGAAATTCTTCTACACATTTTATAAGTTCTCATATCTTTAATGTATACAGTCTTGACTACCCAACAAACCTGACCAAACTCCGAAAAAGACAAAAGGTGTCACAACAAAATGCATATGGCAAATAACAAGTATTATAAAGATTAAAAGATTTGAATAACAGACTGTTGTGAAATGTGGATGATGAAAAAATTAATATATAGTGTAATCACCATTGCCACACGTTGTAGTATAAAATAAAAGAGATTTTGATTGAATCTTGAAGTACATCACAACCCATAAGGCTTTTACAGATTGCCATTGTTGATTTCGTGTTTCAGAGGTTGGTATATTCCGGAACAGTTGCTGAGCAAGCTTGGATTACACGTTTTCGGTTGATGATAACTCAGGAGAAAAAATAGGCCAAGAAGGCAATAAAAAAATAATAATTTAATTTATAAAAATCGTCTTTGCGATTTAAACTAGCCATAATATCAATGTTTTGTCTTGTATTTTTCATTTTGCTTTTTCTTCTGTTCTATTTTCAACGTGTTCAATTTTGGAAGCAATATCACTAAAGATTTGGAAATTTGAAAACTAATTATTTAGAACAAAAACACTAAAAGTGACAAACTGGATGACCTTGTCCAAAAATAGGGGATCCTGGTATGCACTTCGGAGGAAGGCAAAGGCCCGCCCTGGGCTGTCAGGCCAATGAAGAAGAAGAAGAATTATTTAGAACGACAGGTTATTTTCATGATTTTGAAAACTTTAACAAACAGAAAAAATTATAATTAAAAAATAAATCTTTAATACGGGTAAATACCCATAAGGGATTTTTTCTCATTGCCGAGAACAGCCTGTTATTTGATAATGAATTTCGCCTTGTTTGCTGCTGCTCGATAAATGCAATTTGAAGATAGGCAGAAAATTCGCCAACAAGTTGGATGTACGACGCCGTCTCCATACGATGTGATGTAAATGAAACGTTATCTGAAGCCATGGATGTATTTTAAAGGAATGAATATAAACAGCACCGTAATCGTAAATCTCAACTGGAACACAAGAGGCAATCACTTTATGGTTAAAAACAAAAGTTCATTCCCATACTTTATTACTTGCATATCTATAGCTATGATTGCCGTACTAGGCGATCTCTTCTCCCTTTACATAGTACTTTAGGTGGCACTACAGTCAGGCATGATGTGCGTTTGCGCTGGAATGCTAATCATTTGCATATCTTCTTACCGCAAAAGCATGATGTAATTATGTAAACTGCACGTGATTTTATATATATATATATATATATATATATATATATATATATATATATATATATCGATACATTTTAAAGGAATGAACTCTTCACATTTTTTTTCTTCAGTAATATGGAGCATAGAACATAATTATGATAATAATTGCTCATAAAGTACTTAAAGGTAATAGTTTGTGATTAGATTTATATTTCTTTATTTTGTACTATTCTCACTTTTTTTATTTCCCAAATGAAGACAAGTTTTCAGAAATAGAAATGATGAGTGAGAGCTTATGTGGAACTCGTTATTTGTACACAGAGGTTGAATTGCACACTTCTATCAAGCGGTGTAGAATGATTAACTTGAATAAACCCTGCTAAAAGGAAAATGAAACTGATTTTGACTAATTAACTAAGATATTCACATATGTTGCTTAAAATTCACTGGTAAGTAATTAGTTTTTAGTTTTGGAACATAAATAAAAACTTCCATTAACAAAATATATATTTACCTTTGACTTTGGATGCATGGGTTACTTCTCTTATGGAAGACTTAGTATATATGCTTATACTCGTAGTGTTGTGCATACATATTAAGACACATATCATTAGCTAATATATTCTTAAAGAAATTAAATTTTAAGGCAGAAAATTCTTTATAGATCATTGAAAGATCCGTGGAATATTGTCGAATATTTTTAAGCTTTCTTCACAATTCCCGAAGAATGACAGTGAATCCCATTAGGAAGCTTTGCACTACAGCGTAATTGCAAACACTGAGTCTTGCGTGTAAAATATACTAAGCTTTAAAGACACAAAAGAAATTTAAAAGTAAAAGTAATTTAAATAGATAACTCTAACTTAAATTAATAAATTATATTTTTTAAAAACAGAAAGTGTCCTATACGTATCATAAATTCAATTTTGAAAATTATCTCAGTTTTATAAATGAATCTGATCAAATAAACACTTACAATCAAAGGGAAATAACCCTTTTCTTTGTCTTCCTTTATGGCCTTCTTGAGAACATCCGCCTTCAGGCTGAGACTCTCGTCCGTTGGCAGTAAGCGCATGCGCACACCACCGAGAAGAGCTGCTCTCTCCACTGAAGAATGGGACTGTAAATATATTGCATAATGACATTTAACAGAAAAGGTATTAATTTTATTCACCTGGAATATTTCTTAAGTTCATACGTACTTGGTCTGAAGCATAAGCGACAAGCTTGTCTAAAGTAGCTTCTTTATTGGTGAACAAAATTCTGCTGCGTGCTGCAAGCAGAGCCACGAGAGTTGCCTCACTTGCTGTACCCTGGAAATAATAGCATTTATTCTCTGTACTATAATACATTGTATACACTGATTTCTGTTTGTGGATTTTTTATTGTTATACCGTTTTGGTAGTAATATAAAAGTTTGATTATAATGTCTACGTTTTTTATCCCTCTCTATTGTAGGCAGATCATTCTCTCTCCAAAATTAGCACCAGAGGGCAACCAACAAAACAAGCAGTTTTCCCATTCATCGAAATTTCCCGTTGACCAACTTTCTAATTTGGAGGGGGGAGGAACAATTACTGCTTTCGTGGATCGTAACAACAATGTAGATTGCTTTAGGGGAAGGAGAAGATTAAAAGTGACCAAAAAATTGCAACTCATGAAGAGAGAAAAAAAGGCCGACTACTAACTTTTATCACAGATGACTACATTCAGCCAAGATCTGGCGAACAGGCGCAATTTTATTGATGAGGTAGTTTTCAATTTGATAACCAATCATAGATTTTGTTCACTAAATAGATGATAGCAAAAATACCAAGTGATTCCACGACAGTCTTTTGTTTGGAAAGAATGCGTAACTTGTTGACCTTATGTAAGATACATTGATAAATAATAATAATGAAATGATAAGAAACTAAATATAGACAGAAAAATGGTATGCACATAAAACCATAGCTTTATAAATAAATAACACTATTAAATTTCTAGATGATATTTCCCGTGCCTTCACATTCCCTTTTATTTTTAATAATTTAAATTCACATTCTTCTATAGATTATTAAGAAATTCAAATTATTTGGAAAATGTTATCTATGATATTTTCAGTTTAGTTCAACGAATTTTAAATTAACTTGACTTAAGTATCATTATCTTTTAGTACAAAAGATCAAAATAGGATTTTTTTTAATAAAAAAACTTAGGAATTTATTAATATCTTCATAGTATTAATATGATTTATTAATATAAAATGTGATGTTCACCTGAATGACTCCACCGCCTGGCCCTTTCGATTCAAAAAGAAAATGCTCGGGTAGGTTCAGAGCTTTTCCCAACCAATCCATCATCATCATTTCCAGCTCTGTGCAAGCTGGACTGGCCATCTGAAAATAATTAAAACCTTTGTTCAAAGAGATATTCTGAAGACCCCAGAGGGCTGCATCATATAACACAAGAATAATCTAAATATAATGTGTACTATAGTATTATACAATGACGGATGAGTAAAAAAGAACATTACGGTAACGATGACGACATTCAGAGATTCTTTTAACCTAGCTGAGAATTTTATCCTGAGATGGGCTAAAATTAATGGTGTAAAGAAGTAAAGTAACACTAATGGATAAAAAGAGGCTGTGTTTTCAGTTGCCGAGTGGTAGGACATCGTTCTTGAGAGCAAAAGGTCCTGGGTTTGATTCCAACCTCTATTGAATCCTGGAAGATAAATGTTTCGATTCTATTTTATGCATGGTTGTCTATCGGGGTGTGTGCTTGAGAATATTCGGATTTCCCCTTTTGCGACTCGTGAATATGGCCATCTAGTTATGAAGAGTCTTCCTGGGAGGCAATTATGCTGTTGATATTAAAATGCCTTAAAATAGTTTTGGCCGTTGGGCAGCTCACGGAATGTTGTCAAAGTTATAAATGGAACAAAGAATAAAAAAGTACATACTAAACTAAAAGTTATACTAATACTAAAACATTATACTAAACTAAAAGAATAGGAAAAATAATAGTAGGGAAAATAAGAATCGATTACTTTTTAAAAATTAATATCGATTAATGTCAATTTAAAAATGCCCTGAAAAATATTCATTATATAAAATTTTATGCAATAAATTATTAATTATGGATTTATATGCGATAGTGGAGGAGGAATGAATATTATTTTTGGAATTCTACAAATATTTATGATCAGAAAAAATGCAAATTTGAAAATTTTAGAAATTAATCTTAGTATAAAAAAACTTACACATTTTACCAAACTATAATATTATGATTTAATGTAAAAATTTTTGAAGAAAAACTGTAAGAATGACAAAAATTAATTTTAAAATAAAATTTATTAATTCTTTTTATTTTATGTTATGAATGTGCAAAAAAGAGACAAGTAGTGATTTTACAACATTAATATCGCGTGTTGTTGAACAAAATAATTTTTGCGATGTATAGATATTTTTAAGCATTTAATTTTAATCTTAATTTATATGAATAAAATTCTTATCTTTATATATTCTTTTAGTTGGTCTATGAAAAAACAAAAATGTTTTTCGCAATTAATCCAAATTTAGTTAACCAATTAATTTATTCGTTTTCCTTTTATTACCCAATCGAAATAAATCATATATCCTTCGCTTCATTTCATGGCTTAATATTCAAATAGGTTAAAAATATAAACAAAATTTTCAAAAATCAATTACCATTCTGAAAATTAAACGAAATTAGTTATCTAAAAATTACCCATATTACCCCATAATTAAATGTCCTGATAAACATTGGCATTTGTTTGGCTATCACTTTCGGTGAAATATTTCCTGGCGAGTAAGGAAACTGCCTGATGGCGCTTTTCAACCTTGGCAAGATATACATACACACTTTAACCTCTCAAATGTCTGTTATAAATGCAAAATGCAGAAATTTCTGAATAATGACTGCGTATGGAATTTTCTTACAAATATCGAAATTATATATAGCAAGTATTTCTTTAAAATGTATTCGTTAACATAAAATATACTTCAGGATAAAGTTCGAAATTTTATGATTACATCGCTAGCAAATAATTTAACCAAAAATTAATCTGATTGCATTTCACTTAAAAATAGCTTGTGTCTTTATGCATATCACCCTTGAAAACTGTTCTTTTCTAAAATGATGGTATGTTCATCTTTTTCCTTTTTTAAATCATTAACCTCTTAATGCCCTTTGCAGAGTATGTGCTGGTCTTTAAGGCAGAGAATATACATGTGTGATAGAGCTGTTGTGGTTGTTGTACCAACACACTTTCCTGTACAGACAGTAACAGTAGGATATAGTTTCGTGATTTGGACAGAAACAGTAGGATTTAGTTTCGTATTTTGGAATCAGGGATCACAAGAAGAATACTCTTATTTGACTTGCCAACCCCAGAAATATCATTTCATTGAATCCACATCTATTTAACCTGCCCCCGCCGCCTTTTGTCAACACGGCGGATCTTCGAATATTCATGGATTCGAACTCATTGCCTTTCGATAATGTAAACGACGTCCTAATCTACAAAAAAAAAAAAAACAGATCCGTCTTTCTTTCACCATTGTCACATTGTACTAATCTAAATATGCAACTACCCCCAGTAGTTTTCATTTAGTTTGAAAAAGTATTGTTTTTTCTCACAGCAGGGAACTTCAATAAGCCGCTGATCCAAAAAGCATTGAAATGCAGAGGAAAAGAATATTGACACTTGATTAATTAATTAATAACTCTGTAACTAAGATTAATTTCCCAGCATTCAAAATCTCTTATGATTTGTTTTTACCGCATCTATACGTAAGATAGAACTTTTATAACTCAAAATTCGTTACGATTTGTTTAGTGTTGATAGTAGTTAGTATGGATAAAATGACATAGACCCTACGTTGACATATACAAGCGTTCTTGGAAGGCATTGTACAAACTAGATGTAATTCCATCATGGTAAAGGCTAATTATTCATGTTACATCTATAAAGAATGGAATATCATTTGTCAAAACGAAAGAAGTTATTATATTCATTTATTTGGAGATTTCCTTTACAAACTCAATGATATTCATGAACTTTATGTCCCATATAATGACGGCGTTTTACAAATAAACTATGAGCAATGAGCTAAAATCTGTTGGGACTGATTTGAAGAAAATTGAGAATAATTCCAGAAAAATTCTTTTGCCGTATGTGAATCCATTTGTAATGACTACTTGTATTGGTCAACGTACACACATTATGACATGTACGTGAGAAATGATTGAACGTTCAATACACACTTCAGCACTAACAATTCATTCTTCATTATGGAAGTCTATAGTTGAATAGGATAATTCATTCCAAAAGTTTCCAGTAATTTGTTTAGTTAATGTCAATGTAGTAAAAGATACGTATTTTTTAAAGTAGCCAGTTTTTTCAAATCAATTCAAAGTTTTTTAATTGACATGTAAATTAATTCATTAAAGGATTAATTCAGTTAAAGGAACACAACATTTATCTTCTTTACTTCTTCTTAAATGTTAAGCTAAATATAACACAGTAAACAGCCATTCATCCTGACTTCGCTAAATCCATACCATTTATATATATATGTGTGTGTGCATGTGTGTGTATGTATGTATGCGCATTCCATATAAATGAAACATGCTTTTCATTTATATAGAAGGCACATGTATATATATATATATATATATATATATATATATATATATATATGTGTGTGTGTGTGTGTGTGTGTGTGTGTGTGTATGTAGATATGTATATATGTATGCGCATACTATATAAAGGAATGGCATGTTTGCGCAATAATGTGTTTTTGCTGAAGCTGGAGTGCTTCTGACTTGATGTGTGAAGCCATGGACATACTCTCCCATCGCTCGGTCAACCCACTTCTCGTTTTGTTTCAGTCTCCTGGGAAAGGAATGAAGGTGATAACCCAAAAGTAAGATAGAAGACCCCTTACATTTTGTGATAAAATGTAATTGTAAACAAAAATTTGAATGTAAACAGCAATGAAGCCACATTACGAAATTGTGAGACATCTTCTTCCATTAATTGCTCAAGAAATAACGATAAAGTAAGATGAGTAACTCCTTCCAACCAGTGAGGTGACAAGAGTGATGAGTGAAGATGATCATGGACCACCATGTTCAAACTGTTCATGTCCCTCTGATGTTTATTGTAAGTAAAATAATGTACGTACATACTGTATTTAGTTTTCTCTTACGCAGTTTTATATTTCATTCTCTTGCATTCAAAATACAAATTTTAATGTGTACAGTAGTTTGTTTATTTGACTTGGCTTAATTTATAGGTTATCTTATTTAATCAGTACTTTCATTCATTCCGAAGCTCAATTAGTCCACATTAATGAGGTCCTACTGTATTTGTAGTAGTTTTTATTATAAGAAATAAAATAGTCCAGTAATTATTGAAATATAAATACTGCCTTCTCTCTTATTGCTCCATGAAAATTGCCTTAATTTTATGAAAACAAAGAAAAATAGCTTTTTATTTGACATCGCATTGCACAGTGAATATCCTAACCGCTGAAAGCTGCTGCAGGCATGTGAGAATCCAGCTCTTCCTTGCCTTTTGTAAGGAGTTTTACGAATAGTCGATCACGTTCAAGTACTTCAAAGGAAGGAACCTGGAAAACACTAAACATTCATATAAATACATGGACAGGCAGAAACACATCAGTTATATTTTGCTATTCAGTGTCATAATCTAAAATAGGGCAGTAAAGGGGAGAAAACGACACGCACTCTATAATGGCAAGAATGGTACTGCCAATATGGAAGTAGATCTAAAATAGAAATTTTTGGTACTTCGGGGTGTTGTCTTTGGGGCTTTATTGTTTGCTCTGAAAGGATGTTGGAAGGAAAGGATGCATCTCTTGAAGTTCAACTCACCCACGTGAATCCGATGCAGGTGAGTGCGCTGCCCAGGATGTCGGCGCACATGGCCGGGTAGGAGTTGGCGGTCGGGAAATAGGCGTAAAAGTTCGGATGATTCCAGTGAGTCATCTGAAAGGGAATGAGAAACAATCAAATGACAGAAGTTACAAGAGGCTCTATTCTTTAATGCTCTGTAACAGTATATCAAAAATACGAGGTTTGTCCGGAAAATACGTATAAAAGTTGAATAATAACTTTATTTTTACTGTTTGCAGTCACCGCCAGGTGCTGTAACCAATCCCATCAACGCTCAGTTCAAGTCAGACTACTCTGCGTGTAAGTAGGAGTGTGCGGCTGCTTGTTGAAAGTTACCCTTTTTCACCTGCCATCGGCATGTAGCTCTCTGTTATTAAGGAGCAGAGCCAGAGAGTGAACGGAAATTTGTATGTTGAAGTTTTGATACGTCTCAGAGCTCGTGTGGTCCAAGTTCGATCGGATTTGGAAAAAGGGGGCAGGTGGATGCTTCATAACGACAATGCGCCCGCTCACACGTCGCTCGTTGTGCGTGACTTTTTGGACCGAAGCTCAATCACCGTTACAGACCACCCCCCTTATTCACCCGATTTAGCCCCTTGTGACTTCTTCTTGTTCCCTAAATGCAAAATGGTGCTTCGGAACAGCATCACAACTGAAGACTTTCAGCAATATTATCAACAGTGAAAACGACGTTGGCAGAAGTGTATCTCGTCTTAGGGTGAGTACTTTGAAGAAGACCATATTGTAATACCTGAATAATTGTAAAATAAAGTTATTATTCAACTTTTATACGTATTTTCCGGACGAACCTCGTATATTGTGAATAAAACTGTTGAAGGCTACATGAAAACTATTGGTATTGAAGGAAAACAATCAAAAAGTTGCTTAAGTGAATAACTTAACGTCTGGTACACAAATTGATCAGTGTTTTGATTTTCAGATAAAAAAATATTCGTAGCTTTCAGTGCCAACCTTAGATTTCACTGTTTCTAACAGTTCAGAATGCGGATTAAACCGTTGATTTCTCTTCAAATTTAGCGCTAAAAAAGGAGCCTAGTGTGATACACAAGCCAACCAAGTGAAGGTACAAAAGCTACATAATTGGTAGAATTTTAGCTATTAATTATAGCGATCATTTGGTCTATTTATCGAATGAGGAAGGGGAAAATTTTATCCCAGGAAATTGATCTCTAACATTAATATTTTAATAAAAGCAATATTACCTCTTAAATGAAATGTAAATGAAAAATAACTTCCGTACCAGTTTCCTTGTACCATATGACCACGTTTTGGGAGCTAGAAGCTAAATAGATCTGGAATGACAGTTTAAGGTGGATTCTAAGAAGCGATTAACAACCATATCCAATAAGGATTGCATTATGAATAATTGAGCAAGTTGGAAATAAGTATCTTACGTATCTAGAGAATATTAATATTTCAGGTATTAATCTTACTATTACATTTTTGTTAGAATATGTTTTTACCAAAATATCACCAAAACTTCTGTTTTGTATTAATTTTTCTATTTTTTTTATTAAATATTAATAATTTCAACAACAGTATTGCCTTAATAAATTCGGAAATATATTTAAACATATTTTTTGACATATTGAGTTTAAAATTATAGTGATTTCATTTTTAAGGGCTTTTAAGAGATGAAATTTTAAACGTTATAAGTTAAATTTGCAAAGCAAATATTTTTTATAAGCAAAATATTCATATTAGTTAAATTAATTTTATGCAGTCGTTTCAATATATTATAAATATATCTTAGAATTCATTTCGCAAATTTGATTGTACATTGGTTATAATCATTGCAATATATATATTATGTATATATGTATATTATATACGTATATTTTCTGTTTTTAATTCCCATTTGCATTAATTTAGCTTTTATTATTTCAATTTTCTCCTTTTTACTCTAAATAATTTATCTTGTTCTTATTAAAATTCAATTAATTCAAACAATGCAGTCCAATTTTAAAAAATATAGCAAACAAATAAAAACTTTTAATAAAGAGAGAGAGAGAGAAATTTAAACCTCCACATAAACTTTCATAACACGCATATGCAATATCAGTGGACCATATCCGCCAATTTTTGTGCATCTTGATTTACATTCGAAAACATATACCTACCTTTCAGGGAAGATTTACAGCTTAGGAAAATAATCATATTTATTATTGTTAGCGATATTTTTTAGTTAACTTTGTTAAAAATGGTTTTCTGTACCACAAAATGAGATCTATAGTATAGTTCAGTTAAATAAGGAGCGAAATTCTTATATTTTTTATAGTTTCGAAGTTATTGAATATTGATGTTCAGATTCACATTTGATCAGTTTTACATTGCATTTCTGATCGATGATGCATTGAAAAAACTGAAAACACATTTGCTCTGTTATAGCCAAAAATAATACTTTTTTGAAAGCTCAAGAATAAGCGTAATTGTGCTGAAAAAAATTATGCTGTGGATGCATAGAGAATATTGTTATATTACATTTTTTTTCCACGCTTAGCGGTAGAAATGTTAAGAGTGAAGGAAGAATCACACGCTGTCGTTCCTGAAATTGACAGGGACAACCCTGTCTCACTACGTCATGAGCTACGCCATGAACAATTTTAAGATGAATTCAAATCACTTTTCATAGCTGTTTAAATTAATTGCCAGCGCAATAATCAAATATTCAAATGAATCATAGCTTGTGCTTTAAGTTATCGGAAGTAGTTGGGTATAACCTCTCATTGGTGACCTTTGTGATTTTTTTCATTACCAAGCAATTCTAACGCTGTTGCCACTTAAAAGACTATATATATGACACAAAAATGGCATAAAACATGAGAAAAAACCCAAACCTGAGAACAAAAAAAATCCAAACAAGTAACAAAGATTCAAAGTGGCAACACCTAATGAAAATCGGAAACACTGTAATCAAAACAGATGACGGCAGATTTGGCGAGAAATTTCTTGGAGGGTATACCATTTTTAAACCAAGTTATCCAGAGGCTAACATCTTGATATAAGTTTCCTCGCAATTAGTGGGGTTATTTTGAATTCTACCCTTCGCCAAAATCAGGCAGACACAAAGAATTGACGGAATCCATTTATGCAACTAATACACGCATTCCTTGGTGATTATAATGAAATACATTTTTTCATGATTATTACACTTTCTTAGGTACTTATTTATTAACTTTTTCCAATGCTCAAATGCACAGAAGAAAATGTCTCATTAAATTTAATGAACGGTTGAGTTATCTTTTAACATCCATAGGGGAATGGTATTCCTCTTTAAGTAATTTGCTTTTTAAAATCAATTTTATTTCTCACCACGAAACAGTTGAAATGTGACGGATATTTCTCACCTTATTCTCATTGGGAAAACTGGGAAACCATTTAATGTTCTTTTCTTTTCCGAGCGCTTCAGCGATCAGCGATTGAACGGGCAGCAATTCGGGTAATGCATTCCTCTGGTCTCCTAGCAACACTAAAAGCGCGACCTCAGAAGTTGTCTCATTTCGCACCTCTGACACAGCAGGGATATTTCCCTCCCCCCAGTCATTATTGCGACATAAAAAGACAATGATCATTTTATGTTTTATTTGAGGTAAAAAGCATTTCTGTATGCTGATCTTTATTTTTATTGAAATTTCTTTTTATGTTAATCGTTTCTCATTTCTGTTTAATTATCAATATTTTATAAGTTTAAATGTGAAATAATTTAATTAAATACTGCCCAAAATATTAGGGTTATAAGAAAACGTGTTGTTACGATTTTCTTCTTTGTGACTAGGATGTGATTCTACAAAAATTAAGAACTTACTTTTAAGATTAACTTTACTTTTAAGCAAATACTTCGTCTACAAGGTCCCTCAGACACAATGATTCCCATTATCATAATTTGAAGCTTTTACGCAGACTTTGCACAACCTACGCACACATGTGGTTTCTTTAGTACAGAAACTCAATAAGCGCAGTA